>NW_010586708.1:92608-119176 GCF_000705375.1 Tinamus guttatus | reverse complement strand
GGGCGGGAGGTGGCGGCGGGGGCGCGCGGGGAGGGGCGGGGCCCGCGCGTCCCCCTAACGCCATTTTTTTTCCGTCGTCTCCCTCTTCATCGTGAAGCCCGCGGGGCGCCCCCTTCCTTGCGCGCACCCATGGTGCAGCATCGCCAAAGACCACGTGTTCTTCCCAGGGTTAAACGCGCTCTTGGTTTTTATGCGTTTGCCTGTTTTCCCCCAGCTGCAGGCTCTCAGTAAGGGCCATCCCCGAGCGCACGGCCCCGCTGCTCAGAAGGGGCTTTGGGTGAATGGGACAGATGAGCTGCGGGACCTTCCGCTCGCAGCGCTTACAGATATTTTTTATGTTGCTTAAGAACACGGGCCTTCAGGGGCATGAGTGGCATCTCGGTAGACTGAGGCTGTAGTTGCTCTTTTTTGGGGGGAGGCGAATAAAGCATTTACAAGCGTATTGTTTCTCTTGTGAATTTGCTATTTTGTTATGAACTCCTGTTGCCTTCCATCCTATCTGTAAGCATTAGTGTGGACGGGCAAACTTTGTGTTTGGAAAATTCTGCCCAGGCTGCCTTTCGAGAAGTTGCTTGGTTGTGTTTCTGTGGAAATGAATGAGACTGTGGTCCAGCGCTGAGGGTGGTGGGGGAAGGTCTCAAGAAGGCTCTTCAAATTTGTTTGCTCTCTCTCTGTCTGGCTTTTGCTACTAAAACAACTAATTGAATGGCAGCAAATACTCCCTGCATGTGGAGACCATGGTTGACCTGTTTTTTTTTTTTTGCTGTTTTCAAGAGATCTACCTTTAGTCTTTATTTTATTTTCTGCTTTCTATTAAGAAACTTAATCATGCCCTTTTTTTCAGTAGCCTATTCTGACAGATATAAGCAAGGACTTTTTTTTTTAATACAGGAGTTGCTCAGGGTGATGAGGACGATCGATGACAGAATCGTCCACGAATTAAACACTACAATTCCAACAGCTTCCTTTGTAGGAAAAATTGATGCCAGCCAGACATCTAAAGAGCTCTACCAGTCTGTAAGTCTCTGTTCCTTTAACTTCCGCTCATTCCCTGACATTCTGTTATGTGCAGTATCCTCTACAGCAGAGCACGCTCAGCTTCTTAGGTACAGCTGGCATGATTTGCCATGCTTTATGTATCCATAATTGGCATACTTGGCTTCTCTGTGTAGCTAAACCATGTGCATGTAAGAGCAACTTCGCTATAAAATCCTGTCGAGGATTCATTTGCTCTGCAATGGTGACCCTTTGACATGTATTTCAGACTGCAGTGGATGGTGTTAGCCTAGCGCATTGCTTTAATTTAAAAACATGTGCTAGTACACTTCTGTATTGCTCACTTCTGTGTTGCCTTCAAAGCCTCCTGTTCATGTGTATCTTTGGCTTTTATTTGCTGCCACTGCAGCTTGTAGCTGCAGCTCTAAGCAGCATTGCTTCTCAGCATATGGATTATAGAGTCAAAGGGAGATCTGCAGGCACAGCGGTACCTCGATTTCGGAAAACCTTGCTGCTTAAACTTGTAATGCAGAAGTTTTTATTCTCTTGGATCACTGAACTAGGTGCTGTGACTTTTTGTCTCTCTCAATCAGCTGATGGAAGCTCACACCAGCAGAGAGAGAATCATCAAAAGCTGCATCGCTCAGACTTCCAGTGTAGTGAAAACTCTCAGAGAAGAGAGGGAAAAGGCCCAGGATGACCTAGCATTATTAAAGCAACTCAGGAAAGAGCAGACGAAGGTGAGTGGTGGAGCTTGGCAGAGATCACTTAGGGAAGCAGGTGAGATCGTCTTTCCCAAAGGGAATGAGAGAGAGAACTTGAAGTGAATGCTACACAAATACAGTAGAAAAGCATGCATGCTTCACCACAGGGGACTCAAATCTTCACTGATTAACACCACATAGCGTATAATTTAATTGTGTCTTGTTTATTTCCTTTAAAATGCCTGGTGGTTCCTCTTGCCTTTTTATTTCTATGAAAGCTAGTGTCTTGAAAAGCTGCAGATGTAAGTACCAAACACAAGAAAATAATGAAGTATGTGCTTTCTCTTGCACCACCAAGTGATACACATTCTTAAAGCTGTGCCTTTTTATCATCTAGAGAAGTATCCTTATCACTTAGTGTGTTGATCAGGGTCCTTGTTGTCTAGGATGAGCTGCCAGGCAACCTTAAATTTCACTTAATCTTCTTTGTTGTTGTTGTTACTCCGTATTTCTTGGATTTTTTTTTCTTTTACTGCGTTGCGATGGTGTTAGTATTTCTTGGATTGCATAAGGAACTTCAGCATGTGCACCCCTCTCAGTGTTTGGCTTCTAGGAATGAAGGCTGTCGAATGAATAGAGAGTGCATTTCATGAGGTGAACAGTACAGTAGCAAGATGGAGGTATCAGAAATGGAGAAAGGAACCCCCTCGACGTTCCTCGGTCCTTTCTAGAATCTGTTCTGTAGGCTAGCAAGGATGTGACCTCTCCTGTTGGTTTCATTAGGCATTCTCCTTCAAGCATGCTCCATCTGTGTGTCTTGTGTTCGCGTTGCATTTTGCATTTTTTTCCACCCATACTCTAGAAGCACACGCAGAACAAGGTTATTTGCTTGTTGCTGTTTTGCTTACACTGGTTAGATGTGCCTGCTGCATTTAGCAGCTTAGTGAGCTTTCCTCAGCTAAGGACTGTCTCAACCAAGGCTTCTAAACTCATGTCTTTGAGTTTCCAGTGTAACAACTCTTCTTGTAATAGCTCCCACCATCACGACAGAGCCTTATATCGTAGCTACAGCTTTCCCTGCTGTACTGTTGTATGACTTCAAAAAGATAGATGCATGATCCTGAAACTGTTTTCTGTGGTGCTGAGCTTCCTCAAAACCCACTTGCCACTCTTAGTTCCAAGCAGAGCCTCTTGTTGCTCCTGTATCCAGGAGCAGCTGAGTGCTGATGAAGTTGCAGCCAAAGAACTTCCTGAGAAGATGCTTTGAACTTAAGGGTTCAAGGGCCAGCTGTTGGGATTCCCCCAAGCCATTGAGTGAGAGAGTTATTCAGCAGGTGATCTTCAAGGACGTGTTTCCTTGTGAGCCCAAACTCAGAGAACCAGGCCACACACCTTGGTCCTTAAAGTGTCATTTGCAGAACTTCTAACAAGCGTCCATGGCAGTTTGAAAAAACAGAACGCAAGCCTAGTGTTTTGTATGTGTGTGGAGGGGGAACAGGATGGGGGAGAGGATTCTTTAAATCAGAGTTACAAAGTTCAAAAACTGTCATTAAAACTTTTTGAAGGACCACAGTGCTTAATAATTAGTGGTAACTTAAAATTTTAAAAGCAATCTCTGTTTTGGAAGCACCCCAGAAATCCTTTGGTCGAATACGCTCTAACCTGCATTTGGACACTTTTTTTTTTCCTTTTTTCTGTTTTTCCACACAATTATGCTTTTCAAATGCCTTTGTTTTCAATAAAAATCTGGTTTGCTTTGTTCTATATACTTCTTTCATTTAATGAAATTGGAGGAATTTATCCAAAGCAACATATTCTGGGTCATTGATTAAATAATAATTGAAGTTATGTGGGGCTAGGAGTCAGTTCCAGTAATCTGCCTTCAGAAGAGTGTCATTTGATTATATATTTATTTTGTATCATCTTTATATCGATATTGATTGATTATATTGCTGTTTATGCATGCAGCTTTAAGAAAAAAGGCTAAAATTTAGTTTTACTTAGGCCTGGTATTAAAGGCACTCAAATGTGCACCTAAATTCCTTATTTTAAGCAGAAAATGGTTATGCTGCAAGTGAAGAAGCTGTCTGGCCTGCTACTGGAAATTTTAGTAGTTTTGCCCACCTTTCTCTATCTGCTTAAGCAAGTCCAGGAGGATTTTTTTCCACCAAGTACCCCACTCTGCCCTGATCTTTTCCATATGTGGGAAAAATCTTTTAAGTAAGCAGCTTTTAAGGTAGGAAAATCCTTATTTGAAATGCTAAGGATCTTCTGAGAGGTTATTTTGTTAAGATAATTTTGCTTAACCAGCCACCATGTTAATGCTGAGTTGTTATTTCAAGGTTTCAGGGTCCTCTTGAGTAGGTAAAAGTTCATCCAAGCACTGTGTTAGCTGTGTGTGTGTGGATGTCCTGCTTGGAAGGGTTTTGGTAGGATTGCTCCATGGTTTGCACCTGTTCACCAGCTCCCTAACCTGCAACGAACTGTTCAAAATGAACTACTCTGATCCTTAGTCTGCTGTGTCAAAGACTCAACATAAGTAAAGCCTAAACATAGGTGTAAATAGCAAGTAGGTTCTCAAATCCTCTACTGCTGCTTTGGGGCCTCGTGGTGGTGTCAGATTAGCTCCAATCTGAAATTGTTGCATGTGCCCCTTTGGAGTTCCTAACAGATGCTAAGCAAAGAGAGAGAGTCTCATTTTGCCTAGGAAGGCTCAGGAATTGCTTCTTATGATGTCTTTTGCTGAAGCTCTTGGATCTAGACCTAATTTGTGCTAGTGTGGTCTGTATTCAAACAGCGTGACACATGCAGTCTGTTGCTGCAGACCCTTTACTGGCCAATGCACAGACCAAACAGTGAGGAAAGAGAGAGAATCTTTCAATGAGCCTAGTCCTAAATCCAGAATCTGAGTGCTCTGCACTGGCCTCGGTTTGCTACCAGCTTCCTACCTGACTCTTAATAATGCATATGTGGAAGATCGAGAACTTGAGGCTGTTGAGCTAATCCCACCACTATCATTTTCTGTGCTAAGTGTTTGAATGATGCATATTTTTGTCTGCAAAGCCATTAGGGTTCATCAGTTCATTGCTAGCAAGTCTAAATGGGCAATATTCAGTGAAGAAGAAAGCACTGGTGATTGTGAACTGCTCCTGCCAGAAGACTTGAGCTGCAAGCCTCTCTTCCCCACACTCCTTATGGACTTCTGACCTGCCTCAAGCAGTGGAAGAACCACACTTGCATGTGATTATGCCCTTCAGTCTGCACTCTCAGAGGGGATGTGCACCAGGCTGTGATCAAGAAAGTTGCAATGCTAGTGAATACTGTAGGCTGCAGGGTGGCTCGTTTGACTATAACTGCTTTTTTTAATGTCTTCTTTTCTGCAGTTGAAATTGATGCAGTCGGAGCTGAATGTTGAAGAAGTGGTAAA
This sequence comes from Tinamus guttatus, assembly GCF_000705375.1. The sequence goes on along the minus strand of NW_010586708.1, from coordinate 114,049 downwards.
CGACAGAAGCTGGAAGGTACTCAGCAGTCCTTTTAAAAACTGATGATTGTTCTGTCCTGTTGCTTTGAACAAACAGCTGTGCATTGGAGGTGCGAGACTCATGCCTTATGAGGCGAGTGAATTAGAAATAAATGAGAGCAGTCTAGGGGGAAATGCTTTGGGTCTGTCATCCTCTCTGCTGTGGATGCAGAGAGGAAAGAAAAGTGGCTGTTTTGACAGTTGGGGAAAGGACTCAGCCTTTTTCAGTGGCTCAGGACCTCAGATTGCTCCATGGTGGCCTGTATGTAAAGCTTCCCTCGGCCTCTTCCATTGTCACAGCGATGAGTATTTAAAAGAAATACAGCTATGTTTAGTACTGAGCACCTTTCTGAGCAGAGGCCCAAGAAGACTGGGGCTCTAAAAGTTGGAGCTTTTTCTCGGGGAGTTTCTGCAGGCCTGGCCTGATGTTCCTCAGTGGGAAGGGGAGTTTAGCAACAGCAAAACTCCTGGGTCAGGGGAGATGTCAGATCAACCTCTGTATTGATGGCCTCAGTCTGGTTATAAAGTGATCTTAACCCTGAAATTAGATTCTGAGGTGTTTGTGTTGTGTCACTGCAGTGTTTCTCATCTATCATCCTCTCCTGGTCTATTGCATCTGTTCACAGTTTTCAATGCTGGATAAATAACCTTTTCCCCTTATTACATATGAAAGGGATCTTTCCAAATAGCTCATACTGTCTGCAGTTCCTTGATGATCTCTACCTTGGGATTTTAGTCCTCTAGATCCCATCAGTGAAAATGCAATGCAGTTTTAAATCTCGTGTATTCTTGGAGGTCTAGTCCCTGCACTGCTGCTCAGTGCTGCATGAATGAGTGTTTGTACAGTTTTGCAGTCAGTTAAGAAGTGTTAGCTTATTTATTTCCTCTCCTTCCTCCTCCTCCTTTCCTGAAGCTGACAAACATTTGGTTTATAAATAGTGAGATATGCACATAGACAGGAATATTTTGACCTGCTGTAAACTGGTGTTTGGGGAAAGGCTTCAAGACCCAGTACTTCTGGGCTTTATCTCCAACTCTGCTCTTGCCTCCCTCTGTATGTAAGCTTATTATCTGTCTGTGAAAATACTATCTCAGTAAGGAATTAAAGCCTGTTGTAGTGGACTCCAGCAACACAAATTATCACATGGAAGTGGTTATTGGTTTGCATGCGAGGATCTCGGCTCTCTTAATGTTACATAGTTTTGGTTGGCAAATACGTTTGCATAGGTTTTAAACCAAACAAACCCAAAGCTATTTGGGAAATTCTGATTGGAAAAAAAAAATTGAAAATATTTAAGCTGGGTAGCTGTAAGGATAGTTGATACAGAATGATTCTGCTTTATACAAATGCAAATGGTTCAGTAAGTGACTTCCAAGGCAAGACGGAAATTATTCTCTCTGTGCTGTCTGTATTCTGGAATTTGTCTCAAGAATGTTTTGTACTAAAACATAAGGCAGCAAAATCAAACTTATGCTTAGCAATTTGAATTTTGACCTGTCTCAGGCACTGTTTTTCCTGGCCTCTCCAAAAAAAAAAAACCCCTAGCGCTTCACAAGTAGGCTCTGAGAGTTTGAGTGAGGGTTCAGTCTGAGTTGAGTTCAGTTTGAGTGACACGTTGAGGTCTGTTCGTGGATCGGACTGAAAAGAGGAGGCAGTGTTCATAACTGTTGAGGAGCCATCTTCGTTCCAGAGTTTGAAGAGTCTCTTAAAGACTCTTCTAAAGTCTGTGTGATAGCAAGCTGGAAGCTTCTTGGGAGACTGTTTTTGCATGTTCTTTGAGAGGAGAGGGCCAGACAGTGCTTTAGAGTGTTTCCATTATCCTTGTAAGACAGAAGTTTTACAACATCTCTGACAAACCTTGGACAAAATTGATGCAGTTGCTTAGCAGTTCTGGATGGGAACCCTTTATGACCTTTAATTTCTACAGCTTTCTTTTTATCTCAGGTCTTACACATTCTTAATTCTTTTGGGGTGTCTGTTATGTGTGTGCACATAACAACAGGGTTGTGAGAGAACTTACATCACAACTTCTAGGCCTTTTTTTTCAATACAAAGTAGTTTGCAATACTTATCTGGTTCTTAAAATATCTTATATTTAAAACTTAAGTTGAAAATTACATTCTAAAAAGTTCTGAAGAATCAACTTTAAAGGTATTGCAGGCTGCAGACTTCACTTTTGCTGGAGCTGCCACACATGCTGAACTTTGAGTGAGGAAATGAGCTGTGGGAGAAGGGAAGAATTCTAGGAAGAACTGGTTTAAAATAATCTTTCATGTAAAACTGAAGCAACATTTCCCCAAAATTGCAAGACCATTCGCTTTGCACTTTAAACCTATGGGAGAGCTCCTGTAATTTGGTGTGTTGGAAAGCAAAGACATTTAGATCTGAAAAATGTCTGAACATCTCGGCAGAACATGCTCTTTCTGGAGTGCTGGAATTGATAACTGCCAGTGCCTCAACTTGATGGTAGGTGGTGCTCGTGTCACTTGTTAGGACACGTGCTGGTTGCTCTTTGGAGACAAAACACTAAATAATTTATAAAGAGCACTTCTAACTTTTTTTGTGAGCCTGTGCTTTGTGCTTTTGATTCAGGCTTCTTTACTTGAAGTTAATTGTATTTATTTGCTGTCATTATGGTAAACATTCTGCTTATCAAGGCCTGCAGTTCAAGCTGCATGAAAATGGTCTTCCATTACTAGTTCTGTGTGCTAAATTTTACCCACAGACAATGTCAAACGTGAGGCAAGAGCAGTCTTGAAATGCATAGAAATGCTGGTAACATCAGCACCCACAGTCAAATAATTAATATTGTGACCATGGCTTCCAAGAGCCACCTCTTAGCTCTCACAGCAATGGAGAATGGGTTTCTCAGGAAGAGAAGGACACATTCTCCACATTTGAATGCCTGAGTGAACCTAACCGGCCACCGATAGTTTTCCTGACTCTTAAAAAATGCCTCAGTGTTTTTAACAAAGACAAATCACCAGGACTGTGTGTCTGCCTTATCTGAGGGAGAGCACTTTTTACGCAGTGTCCTAGCAAGTTTTGGATTCCGTAAAGCCTGCAGAGAAGGTGAATAGAGACAGAAACCCTGGTGCCAATTGCAGGTACAGCAGGACTGGGCAGCCTGAGATGTGGGCTATGTGAAGATATAATTTCTGGTTCTAGCTGTGAAGTTCTAGTCATCTGCCAGACAAGGACTGATTCGCTTTTGTTCTTCTCTTTTGTTGTCTCAGGTATTTAATGAACGTTGCCGAATTCACTACAAGCCTCCAAAGACCTAATGATGCGGGGTGCTTTCTGGCAAGGTGGTCCATAATCATGAGAGCAAAACTGGAAAGAGACGTTGGGTGAACTGTATTAGGACCTGCCAGAACCACAAAAACTTAGTCTTGTTTTGGACCTACTTGGCTGAAACAACAAAGTTTAAATGATTCTTCTGTAATTAAGAGAAAACAACTCATCTTTTATACAAAATATGTGAACGAATGAGTTTTATAGTATTAAAATAATTTTCAAAAGGAATGTGAAGCTGGCATCTTTCTTGACCTCAAGTTTCAGCAGCCGTAGAGGGGAAGAAACAGTGAAAACTAGTGCTGAGCGAAACGGTTGGTTGCCAGGATTTGAAGAGGTTGGTGCACGTGGTGTTTTTCTAGGGGGGAATAAGCTACTAAAATTTAGAAGGAAATACAAGTTGCAGGATGTTGTGAAATCAAAGGCCGAGTCCCCATGAAGGTAAGAAGTTACCACTGTTATTTTGGACTAGTCGATGCCAGCAACATTACTTTAAAGCTTCATGCAGATGCAATTTTGCTGTTGTTCCCCCAAGGCTTATAGGCAGTATTTGTTGAATGCTGACCTTTGGCCTGTGTTACCAATTTCTATATTTGCTTTATTTAAAGAACATAGTAAAGGTTAAAATCCCTTGGTGGACACGGAAATATGTATTTGAACAGCATTCAGGAATGAGAGAGTTAACTGTCTGATGTTGATATTTTGTCCCTTTTCAATCTCTAAAGTAAATTTTATAGGTGAATTGCATCTGAATTGGAAAAGTAACAGTGCACACCTTGATATTCCTGAACCTGGCAATACTGTTGAATTTGGAAAGTGTTGAACACAACATCCCTACAATTATAAAGCAAAGGAAGTGTCATACAGTAATGATATCTCTATTATTGACTGACAATCAAATAACTAGTGATGACAAGGTCGGCTTGTTTGTCAGTTGGTTAAGTCCTTAAGAACTTCAGGAAAGCCTAAAAAGCCTGAATGATAGTGTGTGAGAATTGCTTGAGAAAGGTGAAATCAGAGAAAAACTAGGGCCTAACAGAAGTTCTGGTATTACAGAGGCTTGTTTGAGGTGGGAGACAGTTGCCAGGATGGTTGGTATGTGCGGAATCTACTTCTGCACAATTCCCTGGGCAACACAGTCTGCTCTCCTAGCGCACACTAGTAAGAGTAAATGAAGAGTGGAGCAGAACGGAGATACTATGGCCAAACTTTGTTGGCTTCCCTGCGGAGGTGGTAACCTGATAGTGTTGCGCAGCTGCTGAGTGAATGGAGGGTGGAGCGGAGTGAAGACACCATGGCCAAACTGTTGTACTCCCTGCAGAGGTGGCAACCTGGTCATACCACACAGCTGATAAGCCACATATTACGATGAGATGTCTGCTGCTGGACAAACAGTGGTGGCAGATCAGTCCCTTCGATGGACTTTGCTCAAACTTCTCACTCTAATCCCATTATGATACCAATACACAACCCCGTTCCAGAAGTTACCTGCTTCCAAGGAACGACCGCTCCTCACTGAGCATGCTCTATGGATTTTTGATTAACTCGGGAGACTTCTTAAACTAATCACTATTGAAAGTAAGCTTGACTAGAGTCACTCAAACTCCACCTAAATATAAAAGAAAATATATAAAAGGTGAATTAAGGAGGGAAATAATAGGAAGGAGGGAACTGAAGAAGAAGGAAGAGAGAAGAGGGGAGAGGGAAGACTGCATTTTAACTTCTGGATCAGTCAACAGACTGAACCCCTTTCCTCCCATCTGGTCAGGACACCGTCTGAGGAGACTCCTCGAGGTTGAGAGCCCTCTCCCATCTTCTGAAGCGAGTGCCACACTATAGTAGAGAATTTCCTATACTGACATCTGAAACCTGTTCTCTAAATGTTGCGTTTGAATAAATTGTGCTATTTGTGAACTCGACTACTTGTTTTATAGGCAATGGGACCTACAGTTGACAGCTGTTCGTGAACCCAGTTATCAGCTATAGGCCAGAGTCAGGCCTATAGCCGATAATATTATTTGTGAATTCTGTTTGCTCTTTTGAAGGCAATCAGGTCTACAGTTGACAGACTGTGAATCTGGCACTGCCAGAGTCAGACCTATAGTTACCACGCTTGGTATCCCTATTGAGAGATGAGTCCTGTCGCCCCCAGTCCCTCTGACCTTTGAGGATTGACTGGAACGCAAGGGGATTCATCTCTTACCAAATTTGCATCCCTGCAATCAAACCGCAACAGGGAGATGGGAAGTCACTGGAGGAATTTCCCTTTCTCACTGTCAAGCTGGCAAAGATCTGTGTAAAAAAAAAAAAGACAGAAATATATTTAATTATTTGACGATGTAAATCCTAATGTGCAAACTCCATTGAGTTTTTCAAGGTACTGCACTGCAACTGCCCTCATGCAAAACTTTACTCCAGTTAGAGCTGTCTTGCCTTCTCCTTGAAGTTTCTCATGTGTATTTTTGTGTAAGATCGAGAGTAGAAAGCATGCTTGTTCCTTAGCTGTTAAATTCTTATAATCATTTATCTGTGATTTTTAAAGAAAAGTAGAAGTCGATCACTGCTCAGAAATGTGAGCTGTTTTGCTGAGAACCAGAATTTCACAATAGACAGACTGCTAAACAGGTGTTCAAAATGGTCAGTTTTGATTTCCAAGTTGCTATTCTAATATCATTAGATTACTATCATGGCCCCTAATATATATATATATTAAATCTGTGTTCTCTCAGAAGTTTGCATCTACTCTCCTGGAGGCAAATGAGCCAGTTTTATGATCTATATTTGTTTATAGACTTGGCATCAATACTCCGAAGATAACTAAGATAACACTGATTTGTTGTGGGAAAATTTCATTTAAGCAGATGGCAGAGAAGTGACCTGTGAAATAGATATGATGTCTTTTTTTTTTTTTTTAGTATATATTAGCTCAGAAAATGTTGCTAGCTCAGCATTCGTTGGGAGAAAGCAATGAAAAAAATTACTGACAATATTTTCCTTTTGAATATAGAGCCAAACAAATAGATCTGTACAAAGATCTATTTCTTTCTTTACATAGAAAAGCTTTTGACAGCATAAGACTTCTAAGTCCCAAATGTTCCCTCTTCACATTGTATACAGAGCAGCTTGTATTCAGAGGGTTGTACTAAGAAACTGAGTTACTCTTTCTTGTTTGCTCTGAGCACAGAGGGATATATCTTACATTGTATGGCAGATCACATCGTTGAATCTCGTTGATGAACTTAGTGGAGCTTTTAAGGTGAGTAGTTGAAATTGCAAATCCTGCTTTGAGGTAGAGAGGAGAAAGCTTTGCTAGTTTTTGAGTAAGTTTGGTTTGAGAAGTGAGATGCTTTGTGATTGTATATAAGTGGCTGTGGAGTGTGCTAAATAAATGCAGATAAATGTTCGCTGTGTGTAGTGACCCTTGTCCATTCTAGAACTGAGCCTAGTAAGGGTTGAATCTTGTTCAGCTTTGTTACTCCTGTCATCCTCAAAGTAGCCCCATGCTTGATGTCATGTGTAACAAGTAATGGATCCTGCAAATAGCAAGTTTTCACCCCTCTTTCTTTCTTTAACGTTAGTTCTTCAATTAAAGGTACTTTAATAATTGGCACAACTGATGCCCCTGCCCAGTGGCATTGGATTTCATGGACCATTTCGTGGAGCAGACTGAGGGGAAGAGGTTCTTGCCCCGTACCAAAGCTCAGCATAGGCTAGACCTTGTGATGATTTTTTGTGCTAGGTTAATGCTAAGCTTGAACAATAGGTGAAACACAACTTTCTGCTGCTGAATTTCAAGTTTCTATCTATCTCTAGCTGATGGACAGTGTCAGAAAGCTCTTGAAATCTGTGTAGGTATTAGATTGGAAGCCCTTGTTTGTAAACTAGCGTGTTGAATATCAAGGCTAGTGTTACTATGATGATGTTTAGATCCTCAATTTGTAGATGAAGAGCTCTCTCCTCTAGCAGCTCTTGAAATTTGGTGCAGTCTGTGTGTTATTTTCATCCAGTTGTGATCACGTCTTGACACTGCAAAGCCAGAAGACTGGCTTGTTGCATCATTTATGTTTTATGGGGAAGGCTTTGCCTTGTGACTAGAAGCTGCATGCATACTCAGTGCAAAAAATGAGACTGATGGGAGGAGATTGGTTCAAATGGTGCCTATGCATTTGGAATCTCTAAGGTTGAGAGTAACAGGCATGCCAGCTTAAGTTCAAATTCCCAATGGAACATTTATGAATTTATCATTCAGAGTTTCATTTCACAGCAATACAATACAGGAATGTACAAGCATACGTATATTGTTATAGAATTCCTTATAAATAGTTGCTGATAACACAGGTTTTCTTAGGCAGTTTTTCAAATACTGTTTCATCAGAGCCAAAGCTTAATGGAGAGAAATTTAGGTTAGTATTGCATTTATATGCTAAACATCTACATGGGTCTTGCATCTTCATCTTCTTTATTGTAGCAAAACTCTTGAGGAGTTGACATCTTCCCTGTCCCATCTTTGACGGTCAATGACTTAATGAGCTTTCGTGCAGAACAGCACTTTGTTCCAATCTTAGTGTCACTTAGGTTTTGTGATAACCATTGGGACTCCCACAGAAAGAAAACAGAATGATTTGTACAGGAAAATCACAGGAAAATTTTAACTTCGGGTTGCTAACACTTAATGCTGATCAGCATTTTCCTTCTGGACAATTCTGTGTGTTCTGAGTTTCCAGTCTCTGAAGTAAAACCAAGCAAACTCAGAAGTGCAGAATTTAATAGGTTACTTCCAAACAGCATTAGTGTCTTCCCTCCTACACTCTTCCTGAGATTGTATTTTTACCCCTTTATGTTTTGTTCTTATCAAACTTCTTACTAATCAGCAGCAAGAATTCACCAAAGGATAGTGCTGCCCTGGACATCTTTTCAACATCTCTTCCCTACAGAGTTAGTGTGATCTGCATCCCAGTAAGAGAAGTTTGTAAAAAGTCCTGGTTCAGCACTGGTGCTGCTTTAGTTGTGGGCATATTCTGTAGCTTCTGTGCTTTAAGTGAGCTGGCTCTTCCAGTTAGTTCGGTCTTCTGTCCTGCTGTGTGAATAAGATGCAGGGTAGGAGCATGGGGAAAGATGATCACTTGAGTGATTCAGCAGTGGTGTGTGCATAAGAAGGAGGTTTGGCTCATCTGCATGCATTGTTGTTAGCTCCATAAACTGGGCTGTGAGGAAATGCTCATCCAGATTGATAAATTCATTGAAAATAGCAGACTTACAGCTTTAACATGCTCACCTCAGTTGCAAAATCTGGGAATGTTTTTCACTTTGTTCAGCAAAGTGTTATATGAGAACTGATGTTCTTCAAATGCCTTTCAAACACTCACATGACGCTGTTGCACAAGTTTGGGAAATCCTGCAACATTCTTATTTGCAATATGCTACATATTACCACAATCTATAGGCTGTTAAGTCCACCAGCCCTAGTTTCCCAATTCCAAGGCCTTTGTACCGAGAGCAGGCCCTGAAGTTATAAGTGAAGTACTTGTTTTCAGTCTCTTGTATCACGTCATATATGAGGAAGGTCCCTAAGCTGGTCTGTGCTGCTGATACATGGATAAATCCAAGCTGCACAGTCACCACTGCTATGCCTATGATCTCTCCTGCCCGTGCTCTAATGTTGATCCCAAATGTCGCCACTGCCAGTCCTTCACTCCGTCATGTGTGTCCACTCCCAGGAACCAAAAACTGTTTGAACTGTTGCTACTTCTCTGGTCCTTGCCCTGGAGTAACATTCACCGCCTTTGCTGGTGAGGGGTATGACATGACTGTGTAAGTGAAAGCAGTTCTTTCTTCTATTCCAGCTGGGACTGCTAATAGTTGCCTGCCTTTTCACAGGAGGCAGCCTGTGTTTGAGCTGTGTATATTCATATGCAGTCATACATGTGACTGGTGTGGGTCTGTGAGTGCAGAATGCAGATGTTCTTCTGTATGTTATGTATTTTAACAGTGTGCAACTCTTAAGTACCTTGAAGTTAGAGCAGATACTTTGTGCCCTCAACTCTTGCAGTGAGGGGGACAGGCAAATGGATGGATAGTACTTTCTCCTCCAGAAAATTGGCATTGGGTTTTCAAAAGGAATGGAGATAGTCCTCCGTGTTCAAACAGGAGCATGATTATCTGATTGCCACCGTATGTTTGATAGGAAAGGAATAGAATCAACTTATCTGTAATACTTACCTGGACCTGGGATTGGAATTTTCTCTCTCCTGGTTCAGGTGTTTGCCTAAAAAAAGGCAACAATAGTAGTTGAATCAAGCAGTGCCATGGTACCTTTAAAGTTAGGCAGAAGGAAGGGAAGTAACTGAAAAAAGATTAAAACAACAACAACAACAACAACAAAACCACTTCTGCTGCCTCTAGCTTTGAAGGATACTGAGAAAATACATTTTCAAAGTGAATAGAAGCTGCGCTAAAGAAATTGCTACATATTTTCATTCAATCTCAAATGGTGTTGCGAAATGTTGGGTGTAGCTTTGATCCCTTTCCTAAGCACTCAGACCAGTCATCTATGCATGGGTGGTGAGTCGAGGTGTTCTAGTTTCAGCCTGAACCAAGTAACTTAGATGTGGGTGCTGGAGGTGGTTGTCACTTACTTTTCTTATTGATATTAAGATTCTGTACCCATCATAAGATGTTAAAGAGTGAGGTTTTTTTTTTTTTTTTCCTTTACTATTAATACCCGTGTTTTATATTGTTCATTTCCTGGACTTCCCCATTTGCTCTTTTTCTCCAGTCATGGTAGGCTCTGTAAGCTACAAGTCATGTGATTTGACGACGCATGTATATGTGTGTGTGTGTGTGTGTGAGTGTATAAGTAGGAGATGCCTGGTGACTGCTCAGACTACACTGAACTTCTCTCCTCAGAACTGCCTGCTGTTTTGGAGAGGTCGGCTGCCACCATGATGGCTGGCGGCTTGTCTGACACCAGGCCTGCTACCAAAGAAGTCCAACATATGGTTGACCAGGTGAGTTGCAACTTATATGATGATGAAGAACTGTCTCAGTGTGCAGGTGTTCAGATCTTGAAACTTGTGCAAAGGTTGGGAGAGCAGTTAGTGATGCTGAACCAGTAAACTGAAGAAGTTAGTGCTGAAAATGGGAGTCCCCCTGACTGTCAGTATAACATCAGCATTCAGGGTAGGAATTGCACCAGGAATGCAGAGATAAGCCATTTTTCTGTGTTGTCCTTGTCCATAACTAGGCATTGTCCTGGTTACCTTCAGTACATTTGCGTATAGTTACTTGCTAGAAGTTAAGGGCATTTGCTTAACTTGCTAGAAGTAAGTGCATTTGAAGGGAGGGAGTTATACGTTATAGAACTATTTCTTCACTGAAGGGCCTTGTTAGGACCAACTACGTGGACGGATGCACTAAAAACCAAGATGCTTGCAAGGCACGGCTGTGGAAAACTGGCTTGTTCTCTGCCAGTGTCTGGTATTTTAGGGCATTGCAGCTGTTGATGCAGGGGCTGTTGGTGCAGGAGGGAAAAATGAGCTGAGCACCAGCAGGTAGGATGAGTGCAGCTGCCTTTGTGGTCAGTGGGGCTGTTCTGGAAGCAGGCTTGTGGCCACACGAGCATATCCGATAACATCTGGTAATGCTGCCCTTATTAAATAGTACAAAATGCATCTTGAGGAGTGGAAGGGACGCAGCGTGACATGAGAAATGTCCTTTTGTTTCCCGAGAGAGAGAGAGAGAGAGGAAAATGAAAACCAATTACTCTTTGCTCTTTATTTGAAGAAGTCTGTGATCCTTCCCTCCTCCCTCTTTGCAGGTCCTTTCCTTTTGACAGTTCAGTCTCCACAGAGACTTTGCTCATGCAGCTCTCAGGAAAAAAAACATCCTTGTGGAGAAGAACTTTATAGTGGGGCAATCCCCCTAGGCTGCCAGCTAGAGAAGTAGTTCATGTGAGGAGATGCAGCACTCTGGGATTTTATGCTCTGCTAAGAGCAATGCAGGTGACTTGAGCAAAGTTGTGTAGAGCTGTTGCAGACCCTGGGATGCCCAAGTCTATCTGCTCTTGGGTTTATGGAATAATTTACTTGTACCTTTGCTTCGTCTCTAGTCTAATCCTCCTTGAAAAGGGCAATGTGTTATTTATTCAGTCCACTTGTGTTACAGCACTTCCCTATAAGCTTAGGAATCTTTGGGGTGTAAGGAGCTATTTAATACCAGCTGAGGAATGTTATATTTTGTATGTGATAAAGAAGCTCTCTGCATGCCTATTTTTACTAAAGGCCTGGTTAATAAATTAAAGGTGTCAGAGGCCAGGAGAGATTATCAGTGAGGAGAGGGTTAGAACTAACTTTGTTCTGTTCTGAGAGCAGGGTAATAAGTGAGTTTCCAAAGATGCCCCAACTAACTTGCAAAAAGTTCATTTACATCTCTGGAAACCTGCAGACCTCCCAGCTGGAAGAGGGTTAAGAACTGGAATTTTTGCTAGAGCAGGCAGCTATAGGTTGAATGTATAGCTGAGCTGAAATTAAAACAGACCATTCCTGGGATAGAAGGCCTGTGGAGCTTGTTTCAGTAATGTAGAGAAAGAGCAACGAGCTCTCAGCAGTTGCTTTAGTGAATGGAGTGAGAAATTATGTCTCAAGATGGTGAGTTGAAGGTATTGGAAAACTGGAAAATTATAGAACCATCTGCAGAAATGGTTGATATGAGTGTTGCTTCCCAGAGCCCAGCTGGTGTGAAGAAACATCAGGGGAGTGGTGCCAAGTGGGAGAAAAAAGTTCTGGGAAGATCAATTGCTTCCGTGTTCTCCTGTGAAACTTCCCTGTGATGGGAAGTGCTGATGCACTGCTGAAGCCTTCCCAAGGACTACCTAAGCAGGAATAGTAATGCTGTCATCTGCCCAATTTCTGGTATGCATCTGATGTGCATCAGGTCATTAGTGCATGCGTCACGTAGAGGAGGGGCCAGTGTGCAGCTTGCAGGAGTCTGTTGATGCTTTCTGGATGCTAAGGAGAAGGTTTCCGCTTACATTAGTTGTCATCACATTTGTACTATGAATTGGTGTTATCAGATGCAAGTTTCTATAGTGCAACATTCCTTGGAGCATAAATCCTGCTGCTTTAGACACCTGGTTAAACTTCCACATGCGCTCACATCTGTCCCCCTCACCAATGCCATCGCAGTCTAGTATTTGTGGAAATACTGATCTCCAAGAAGCTAGGGCCCCTGTAATTGGCAATGACCACAGACTTCCCTTTCACCTGTGTAACTCAATGTTCGGAAAATGCACCTTTGTAATAGGTGCATCGAGTCTGTGAATGTCTAAATAGACTATTTTAAGATTTATAGGGCTGAAGCTGCCTCTCATGCATAAATGTATCCCCAGAGTTGTTAGTGGAAGTACTCTCAGCACAGAATACTGTTTCTTCTCAAACTACATTAGCTGCAGCTGCTATATAGTGAAGTGATGATGTTTATGCAGTTCTGGGGTTGACTTTGACTCACGCTTTAAATGTCTTTTATCTACCTTAGGCAATAGAAGAACCTAATCCTGGATCACTGTAATTGTTAGATTTTTTATGTTCCAGTTGTTTAATGGCATGTTTAGCTTAAATTACAGTTTTGGCTGCAAGGCTTGAACCAGGACTAGAAAATCTTTCAGGAATAGTCCAATCACTAGGTTGCCTCGGTACCCTTAAACAAACCCCGTTTAATTTTTTTTTTCATATGGACCTCTCAATAGGCAAGTTGAGCATAGCTCTGAGGCTGTGACACCTGGCAGGGGCCTGTAGCCTCCTGGACCAACCGGCCTGGGTTGGGGTGTCCCAGGCTCTGGATGTCTTCCACTCCTGCATAATGGTTTGCTTGGTGCAGGGCATGCCCTACAGGCAGTAGGGCTTTGGTGCCTGGTGCCTTGGTCAACAAAGGAAAAGGGCACTAGGCCTGGGGGTTCCTATACTGAGCAGGAGAGAGATTTTTCCTCAAAGCTGTCCAGCTAAACTGTTTGGAATCCTCTTTCTGACAGGATTTGAAAGGAGGCTGGAGGCAATGCTGGAATTGGGCTGCAGGTTTTGGTGTAAATTGAATTGTTTTGGTTCTGCTGGCTTTATTTATTAAGGGTGTGTATATTTTACAAAGCCGATGATTAAGAGTGGTGGGTGTGAAAGGGAAGCCTTCATGCCAACTTGCTAACCCTTTTTCCCCTTTCCTTTCACAGGTGAAACCACAATTTGAAAGCAGGGTAAATGAAAAATGTGGCCTCTTTGTAGCCATTGAATATCGGACTCAGGTGGTTGCTGGAATAAATTACTTCATTAAGGTCTGTACATACTCTAAGAGGGAGTAATTTCTTATTTAACAATGTGTGTGAACGGGCTTATACCAAGAAAAATAAGTGCTTACAGTAGAAAACCCTCTGATGTGACTAGAGCTAGGAACTAGGTCCAGGTGGCTCTAAAACTCCTCTCTGAGTCTACTACACAGAAGGCAAAATTGCTAAGATTTCTGAGATGTGAACAATAACTGTTTTAGGAAAGATGAGCCTGAAAGACGACTGACCGTCTTATTGCCTTGAATTATCTGAACCAGCCTTAACTGCTCTCCACTGGAAGACAAAGAAACAGTGGAAGAGCTGTCCCTTTGCTGTGAACAGAAGCACTGTGTTTATTATGATTAATCTGAGGTCAGCCTAACAGAGAGCTGGAGTGAATCTTTTAAATCTCGTTTATGTATGGCACACAGTGCTACTACACTACACAGTTTGATGTACAAGCCTCTGCTTGACCCCTTCCTTCTGTACCATCTGCTGCAGGGGTGCAGTTTGCCTGCTGTTTCTTTCTGTATTTCCAAAGCTCCTCTTCCACTGTGTGCTGAAAGGCTGAATGCTTCATCTGGGGTCCCCTGATGGCACTGTGTGTCCTCCCCCCAAAAACTTACCCATGGACTTGAACAGTTTTCTGAGAGAAGCAACGTGGCAGAGATTGCTGAGCACATTTTAAAACCCCCATGTAACCAGTTGCTTGCTGGCAGGCTGCCTTTCCTGTAGTAAACGTTGCATGCAGCTGCTCACAGCCCTGGAGGCTTTCACAGGCCTGGTACGGTGTGTTCCCCTGACCAGCAGCTGCATCTTGCTGTTGCAGAAATGGGCAGGTAGTGCTTGGTGAGCACTGATGCTGCAGGGAGCCACGATGAGCAGTTGTTCTGCACTGCCCAGGCTTCCCTGATCATGGACAGATAAATGTGGCTGCACCTTCCATCCTCGGCCCATCTCTCAAATAAGTTTCAACGGTTATTTCTGCCTTCTGTGGGTGTCAGGGAGTATTGCTGATAGGCTACCTACTTCATGGCCTGATGGACACAAGTGACGGCTTGTTTATCCTTGAGGATCATCTCCTTGCACCTGGGAGGTGTGTCTTCCTGTCAGCTACTGAGTTATCTTGTTGCTGACCCAGGCAATTACATGCACAAAATACTAGTTCTGCTGTTCATGATAAGCTGAGCTACTCAGCAATTATGAGTGATATGCTAATGAACTAATCAGAAGTGATGATTGGCATGACACCTACTTTAGAAGAACACTTTTAACCCTGGTAACTGATCATTCCTCTCCCCTTTCTGGTCTTCCCAAGTCTTTCCCAGCAAGCAAGTCCAGCTTTGCTTTACTAGTATCATAGTTCCCCACATATGCTCACCCCTTCAGCTTGCTGCATTCTTGGCATAAACTTGGAATGAGCTCTGACTGTCACAGCTACAGCCATCACCAAGCGTGGTTTCTAAACTTTCTTTTAATCCTTCATACTACTTCCCTAACCCAATGAAAGTTTTATGCCTGTTAGCTTGGCTCTGTATGTAGGAAATCAAGGTTGGCTGCAGTTTTGAACTGTGTGTAAAACTTTTTCTGGAGGGGAAGGTGAGTTTGTCTCAAAAGGACTTCATGGCTCTTGCTTGCACCCCTCCACAGGTACCAAGAAACCTATTAAGTTGTCTGTCCAGTCAGCAACATGTTTGCAGCAATATTGAAGAAGGATATCAATACTGATGCTGACATCAATTTGTCATTGCTTCTCTGGGTTTTTTCTTGGGACTACTTGCTGCTTTGGGATATGTCTTCTGTACCCTCTAGGAGTTGACACTGTCCCTGTATCTCGTCCCACTTCTGAGTGGTCGGGATTTACTCATTGTCTCCTGCTGTAAGTATCTGGAGAAGCTGCATGTTGTTGCTGGGATCTTGATGACCTTAGGCAGGATGCCATAAACACACCCGTCTTCTGCTCTGACCTTCACATTCAGGCAGTTGTATGCATTTCCCTTTCATGTCAGTCTCTTCAGTCAGCTTTCTCTTCAGGATCCTTGCAGGCATAGGCTGTTCCTGCCACCAGGAGTAGCTGGGTCTAAAGAGACCTGAGTTAAGAGATACTGATGTAAAAATGGAGACATGACTATATCTAAGTGCCTGAGATATGATATTTTCCCAAGTACAAGTACAGAGCATGCTGTTGTTTGAACTTGCTTCATCTATGATCCTTACCTTCCTCATTGGTTTTTTTTGTTTGTTTGTTTGTTTGTGGTTTTTTTTTTTTTTTTTAGATCCAGGTCTCTGATTCCATGTATGCCCACCTGAGGGTGTTTCAGAGCCTTCCTTCTGAGAACCAAGGCCCCAGCCTTGTCAGTTACCAGACCGGCAAAACCAGGGATGATCCTCTGACCTACTTCTAAGGACCAGTGGGGCATAGTTCCTCACTTGTGCAAGTCACATGTGGATTTGGCCTCTGTCAGCAAACATATGCAAATAAAGAATTTTGGAGGCTTTTTGTTTCTGTATTGCATGTCACAGGCTCTCTGGCTAAAGGGTGAATGGGGTCTGAGGTGCCTTGTGCTGAGGTACAAGACTCAAAGCTGCTTCTACCACCTGGGACACTCCAGCTGGAAGGAGAGTCTACCCATTTCAGTCTCTCTTTCCAAAATGTTGGAATTTATGCTTTGAAGACAAAGCTTGGGCCTGCTGTGAGAGTGCCTTAGGCCTACACCAGGCTGCATACCTTAAGCACAGAACTGAGGCCTCCTCTTGGCCTTGTTATAAGCGCATTCAGTGCAAGCTGCTGGCTACTCTTCAGCATGTACGTGAGATCCATTATTGCTACAGAGGGGAGTTAAGAAGTCCAACCCTGGGTCGCCTCTACGTATGCTTTCACTGGTGTGGCTACTTGAGGTGGCAGCAGCAGAAGGGTCTCCAGCCTCAAAGGGAGGAGCTGCATCTCATCCTACACTGAGCCCCTGGAGCAGGAAGCACCCATCCTTGCTATAATGTGTGTTTTATGGGAGACTTGCAGAGCTTGTGCATTTTTGTAGCATCAGCAGTCTTACCAGAGCTGCTGCTTGGGACCTCTGAGTTACCTTACCTGCAGTACAATCCAAACCAAGGAAGTAGATCTCAGGTTCAAGAGAATAAATGCTGGAAGGGTTTCAGACCAGGCCTTGCTTCAAATAGCTTCAATAGTTTTTTGCTGCTCTGCTGAATTGTAGGAATTGCTTTGTCACTGGCATATGGTGCCTGGGATGCTGCTGCTCCTCCTGCCCACTCCCATTCCTCCCTGTTTCTCTGCATAAAGTCTTTAGGGAGTGGAGACAGCCTGTGGCCTCCTGCGCCAGTGGGAGCAGTCCACCCCTTGGGGGGGGGGGGTCTAATGGTGTCCCCAAGAGCTGAAGCCTGCTGTCTAATGTTAAATGTCTTTGAGGGACAGTAGCTCTGGCAACATAGGCATTACCTTAAAACCATGCTCACCCAACAGCATTTGAAGTCAGTGTGCAGCTTTGGACCTTTGGAATGACTTCAGTGCAGGGTGGCATCAAGAAACACTCCCCATCCTTGCAAAACACTTCCCAACATTGCAAAAAAGAAAAAAAAAAAAAAGAAAAAAAAATTTGAGCTAAAGAAGCTGTACTTAATAAGCCAGATATCAGTCTTTCTTTTCTTACATACGTGGGGAAGGGTGATTTGTGCTGGTACGTGCGAAAGCACAGAGGCAGTGCAAGTAGTTTGAGCTCCCCTTAATCATCAGTTTGTAGGCAGAACACGCTTCTCCTATGCAATGCTGGTTACGTAGCTCCAGGGAGTAAATCCAGCCGCTCACCCCTCTCCCTCATCCTTCCCCGCCAATAACTCACAAATTCACCCACTCTCTTACCAGAGACGTTGGCAAGGTGTTTTTTTGTTTGTTTTTCTGTTTTTTTGTTTGTTTGTTTGTTTTTCAGCCTTAGACCAAGACAGGGCAGCAGTTGCCTATAGCTGCAGGCTGCAGCCCCTTTATCCTTCCCCTGCCCAACAGTGCCAGGCAGGGCAAACATCGTGCTAAGGTCCCTGCTCAGTCACTTTTGACTGTCGCCATGGATGGCGCCTCCACATCATCTCTGCACAACCTATATCAATGCTTGTTCTTATCAGCAGTGTAGTCTTTTAATGCACTACTGTGTAAGTGCATTTATGGCAGTTCAGTTTGTGTCTAACTTGGCCTTGTCTTTCACTGAGCACCACTGAGAAGATTCTGGCTCCTTCTTCACCTCTCCAAAATGGCCATCCCAACCCTGCCTTCTCAAGGCTGAACAGTCACTGAGCTTTCAGCCTCTTGCGTCAGATGTACCAATCCCTTCATCACTCTCCTGGCCCTTAGCTCCCATGTCCCCAGTGCTCCCATGCTGGCCCGCTCAGGCCTGAACCCAGCCCTCCTGCTGCGGCCTCCTCAGGGCTGAGCAGAGGGGAAGGCTCGCTGCCCTCGGCCTGCAGGCGACACACAGCCCCAGGCAGCTTGGATACCACTGCCACAGCGGGGCACTGTCAGCCCCTGTGCAAATAGCTGCCCCCGTGCAAATAGCTGCCCCCACCCAGCAGGAAAAGATCCTCTTCTGGAGGCCTAGGCATGCCCAGATTGTTTGAATGTTCCCTAATCTGGTCCTACCCTGCCATGTCTTCTTTCTTCCAGCCCTCCTCTGGCATTTGGAGAACTTAGATCGCTGAAGACAGGTCTTACCAGTAAGTGGGAGGGCAAAAGAGGCATCGAATACCTTGGCCATTTCCATAGCCTTTTGTCACCATGCCCCCCTGCCCCACTTAACACAGGGGCCCACATTTTCCCTAATCTTCCCTTCACAGCTGATACATCTGTAGAAGCCTGTCTTGTTGCCCCTCATGTAAACATAAAATATAATCATAAAGAGAAATATAAAAGGTATTTGGAATATTGAAAGGGCTCACAGAAGAATTCAGAGCAAGACAATAACCAGTCCTGAAAAGCAGCAAATGAAATAGTCAAAATAAAAGAGTCAATATGCAGTGTAACCACAACAGAAGTCTTTACTGTCATTTATGCAGATACAATGCCTAGTTTAAATTTATTTCTAGGAATTTTCCTTAGAAATCAGAAAATAATTTTTGTTTCACACCTCATACACCCTCTGCTGGACATTATATCCTACTTCTGCCACAAGATAAACCTCACAGCCAAGGGAATGTTTGTTTCAAGACTACAACCCTTCTCTTTTTCATGCTTTTAAAATTTGAGCAGATCTGTCTTTAGGTCCTTGCCAATAAAACACATGGTACCATTTAAATCTTCGTATATATGCACTATTACAAAACAGCAAGAGAGGCTTCAAGTTCTCCTCTTGCTCCTTGCTGTAGATATGTGAAGGCTAATGAGACGCCTTGACAATTTAGAGACCAAGAGACTTAACTCAGGCCCTGGATTCTAGTCAAGCTGCACTGCAGTCAGTGCAGCCTCTTCAGGTTTGCATTAGTGTAGCTGGAAGAAGTGTCATGTTTCTCTTTTAGAGGCTGCACACTGGGGAAGAGGCATACAAGAAATATATTTTTTTTTCCGGCATTAAGTTTACAGAGACATATTGCTGTCATTTGCACAACAGTCAACATTTTGAAGCCTATAGAAAATGCACGTAAATGGCCATTAGAAAAATGCACAAGCTAAGCTTGCTAGAAATACGTTAGTTCATCATGCTTAGTCTTGCTCTTCTGGTAACCGTGAAGGCTCAGTGGCCTATTCTCGTGAGGGAGGCTTCTGAACACCCGCAGATGCACAAACTCATCATTGCCAACATGGACCTGAAAGGTAAGGAAAACAGTGAGCTCTGTGCGATCCCAGCAGCTTTCAGTAGGAGGTATGGCTTGGACTGGGAAATGAGAAGGCAGTGAGAACAACCATCACCTCAGAAGACGTGATCTTGTGTTGAAGCTGATTACAAGTCATGCATTTGTGGAAATATCTCCTAAACCTTCTATTCCTGTTAATCCCCGCTATGCCCAAGATGATACCAAATATGCAGCTAGGGAATTAGAGTTGCCGAGAGGTGGCTAACAGATTCAACACCTACGAAAAGTCTAAATTTGTCTGGCACAATATGCACTCACATGCTTTGCTCCCACTTGCTTGTGCTTTTGTGTGGCAAGACTACAAGCACAGTCAGAGGGGGTTGGATGCATCACTGTCTTTACATACCTGGATTTCATTTTTAATGCAATGTTAGTGCTGAACATCATGGAGTGATGTTCAAACCATTCTTATGTAGTAGTTAGAGAAAAAAAAATCCTAACTTTATCCATGTAAAAAAATGGGATCCTATTCCCCGCCATCTTGTACCTTGATGAAGAAATTTGTTCCAGCAACCACCTGGGATTTATACTCTACTGCAGTGAAGACATCAAAGGTTTTCCCTTCTTTTTCTTCTAGCTGAGGCTTCACCTTAAGAAAACAAGAAGTTATTTAAGACTACAGCAAGATTCAAGTACTTAGGGCTTAAGAGGCTCAACACCAGTGCCCAAGTGCCGTGCAGGGCACTGCTGCTGACTTTCCTGCTTTTGAGAGTTACTAAAACATCAAAACGGACCACGTGAAGACTTGTATTAAAGCAAGGCCAAAAGTCTGTACAGGCAGCAAGTCAAGGCTGCAGTGTTATTCAATCACCACACACTGAAACTGTCTAGCAGCTTCCAGCAGAAGAAGTATTTAGACAAATGATTTCCTTTCTCCGTGTCTCAGCTTCCCTTTTTGTCCCGTATATTTATCAACATACATAAAGAAGTGGTTGGATGCCTATGCATGCGAGACTTCATTTTTTTTTAAAGAGATGTTTAGAATGTATACACAATACTCATCCTGACAAAAATGGCTTTCTTCTGCACAGCCTTACTTTTCCAATTCAGAACACGCTCATACCGAGCAGCAAAATGCACAAGCTTGAGCTTTAATAACATGGATTTGACAGTTCTCCCAGCCTGTGATACTCTATCTAGTCTGCAGTGTTTTCAAACTGCAAATACTTTCCAAATAATAACTGGGACATAATGACTTCTGAGTTATCATTTCCAGTTTCCAGAGGGTAGCATCAGTGCTCACAAGTCAAAAGAAGTACCCAAAACCCCAGACAGAGACACAAACTCATACGAGCTACAGCTTTTGTTTCCTGTACTTGGCTCTCTAGAACAACCCAGCTCTGCTACAAAATTCATGGCCAGGAAAGCAGAAGGTTTCAGGCTTTACTTGCAAGGGTAGTAAGAATTTGCGCTGGAGTCCTTGCTGCAAGCTCAGCACTCCCCAGCAGTGCTGCCCTCCTGCACTTTGACATTATTCAGGGAGACCTAGACAGGTTGGAGAGTTGGGCAGAGAGCTCATGAAGTTCAACAAGGACGAGTGCAGGGTCCTGCACCTGGGCAGGAACAACCCCAGGTGCCAGTACAGATTAGGGGTTAAGCTTCTGTAAAACAGCTGCATGGAGAGGGATTTGGGAGTCATAGAATCATAGAATCATAGAATGCTTAAGGTTGGAAGGGACCTCTAGAGATCATCTAGTCCAACCCCTCTGCACACGCAGGGTCACCTAGAGCACGTGGCACAGGACTGCGTCCAAGCGAGTTTTGAAGATCTCCAGAGAAGGAGACTCCGCACCCTCTCTGGGTAGCCTGTTCCAGTGCTCTGTCACCCTCACTGTTAAAAAATTTTTCCTTAAGTTCCTGTGGAACTTTTGGTGCTTCAGTTTGTGGCCTTTACCTCTAGTTCTGTCAGTGGCCACCAGTGAAAAGAGACCAGCACCATCCTCTTCACGGCCTCCCTTGAGGTACATAA
>NW_010586708.1:22665-87165 GCF_000705375.1 Tinamus guttatus | reverse complement strand
GTCTAATGTAATGGAGTCAATGTTGCTCCTGCTGCTCCTACTTGTGAGCAGAAAGGAGAGATTGGGACATTACTAAATATAAACAGCAGGGTGCTCTGTCACTTTAAATACTTTACATGTTCACAGCCTTGGCTGTACACAGCATGCAGGATGTTGGGCCTTTTTTATTTTCCCCATGACCGTGTGTTCCCCAAGTGAAACTGGGCATCTTGTTTTTGTAGAAGGGAAAGTCCTGAAGAACATGGTTACAGATCACATATACTGGATAAAGAGGGACTATTATACATAGTGGGAAAGAGGAATATTGTACATAATTGTAAAAGCAGAGTATAGTGGAATTGCCTAATTGCCTCCCACAGTCAGCTGAGTTTGCAGTCTGGCAGGAAAAGATTACAGAGGCAAGGCAGCATACAGACTTCTGCTTAAACCCCACCGGAGGCCGTCTTCACTTGTCCTTTCAAGATGTCCTGATTTCAGTAAAGCAAATGCAATTTCAGTTCAAGTGTCCCCAGACACAGGCTTTGGACAGTCCTTCCTCTGAAGGTGTGTTACCCTACCGGTGCTAATATAGACTGTGGTGGGGCTGTGTCACAGACGTGCATCTTTGTTGTCTTTCCCAATCAGAAGTAAGAGGTGAGCAAGTTCCTCTTGGGGACTGGTGTGGTTTTCATGGTCATCTTTTGTTAGGAATGTACCGTGTTCTCTCTGACAGAGCCACCTCCAGTGCCTATGAAATTTTGAGAGTTAGCAGATGGCTGGGAAGGCTCCTCCTCAGGGCCTGGTGCCTCTCCTTTTGTGTCTCCTGCCACTGACTCTTGTGAGCTGGACTCTGGGCTGGAAGCTGGCAGAAAGCTGGGCTCTGCACTGAGGGGATCGTTGTTCTGCAGGGGAAGGAGGGCCCGGTGCCGCATCAGGCTGTCGTCACTGTTCTGTGCTTCCAGGGAGTTCCTGCGCTTGGTGCTCCTATTGGCCACGGCATTCTTCTGTGGCTCCTCGAAGCTCAGAGACAGGGTGACTGTGCCGCTCCCGAAGCTGACCTTTTGTTTGCACCCACGCTGCTGCTGGCGCTGCCGCTCTGCAGAGGCTGGCAGAGGGAAAGGGTCTTCATGGTTGCTCTTGCTGCTGATAGAAGAGGAAGGGGTGGAGCCAGTAGAGCCTCCGAGGCTGTTGGAGCGCTTGCGTGACACATTGCTTCGTCTCAGGGTGGCTCTGGCAGCCACTTTGAAAGCATGGGCGGCTGTACTGCATCGCACCTCCTCAATTGTGTTGCGGGAGGGCTTGAAGAGGATAATGTAGACTTTGTTAAAGAAGATGCAGGCCAGGAGCCCAAAGCTAGCGGCCAGTATTGCAATCACCTCCACAGCAGAGACAAATTTGCCGTATGTGCTGGCATAAGCAGGGATGAAGGAGATCCAAACAATGAAGAAGATCAGCATGCTGAAGGTGATGAACTTGGCCTCATTGAAGTTCTCAGGCAGCTTTCGAGACTTGAAGGCAAAGAAAAAGCAAATGGCTGCCAGGAGGCAGGTGTAGCCAATGAGGAAGCCAAGCGCCATCAGGGAGCCTTCATGGCAGGTGATGAAGATAATCTCATCCTCCAGCTCATGGTTGCGGTAACTAGATGGGGGTGCTGTGTACAACCAAATCACACATATGACAATCTGCACGAACGTGCACAAGAAGACCAGGAGGAACTGGAGATTGAGCCCCCACCACTTGCGGTGGAGGCTTGTGGGAATCTTTGCCTCAAAGACAAGCAGGACACGGTTGGTTTTCACCAGGATGCAGGAGATGCAGAGGACAAAGCTGATGCCAAAGGCTGGCTGTCGCAGACGACAATTCCAGTCCTCAGGTTCACCAATGAAGAACAATGAGCTGGAGAAGCAGCAGAGCAAGGAGAAGAGCAGGAGGTAGGACAGCTCACGATTTGTGGCCTTGACAATGGGAGTATTGCGAAATTTGGTGAAAACTCCCAGGACAAAAGAAGTCAGGAATATTCCTAGCACAGCGAAGAGAGTCAGAGCAATCCCGAAAGGTTCTGTCCAGGAAAGGAACTCTATTTGCTTGGGGATACAAGATGTGTGGTTCTCGTTGGACCAGTAATCCTCAGGGCATTTGTCACAAGCACTGGCATCTGAAAAGTAAGTGACAGGAAGAGAGGTTTGTTATTGTGAGAGGTTGAAATGGGTGATGAGATAAATGGAGGCTACACACCAGCTTTCATCTTAGATACAGAGGGGCTTTCCTTCTGGTGCAGGCAGTTGCCCAGTATCAGATCTAGAAATGTTCTACCATGAAACAACCAGTCATGCCATGCTATGTAGCATAACACAAAGGACATTTAATGCTAGTTAAAAAAAAAAAAAAGCCTTCCCCTGCACTATAGCTTTTGAGATCAATTTCTTGACAAAACTTTGCTTTTTTGATTACTATGAGCTGTTACACAAGTTCGGTCCCTTGCTTTTTCCACAGAGTTTAGGATCAGGTTAGAGGATCACCTTCCTTCACATTTTTGGAGTGACAAAAGCTATTGCTATAGTGCAACGGAATTTTCTTGTGGCTGCATCAGAAGCTTCCTACATGGAAGTCTTTTTCAATTTCTCTGCCTTTTTCCTAATTGACAGTAGGAGTGACAAGCAGACTTAACAGAAGGCAA
Organism: Tinamus guttatus; assembly: GCF_000705375.1. The sequence goes on along the minus strand of NW_010586708.1, from coordinate 84,509 downwards.
GGCCTGAATTTGTCCCAAAGTATAGGGCTCAACTCATACATTTTTCAGAGAAAGCTCCTCCAGGCTTTCTGTGAAGCTCCCTTGTAGAGCAGGGCATAGCAAAAAGGTTGGGCTCTTACTGCCTCTCCTGTGTCTGGTCTTTGGAGGAGTGGGGTACCTGTTTATTTGGACTGTGACTTTGACCAAATTAATAACTCCATTAATACGGAGTTTGTAAAAGATTCCCAAGGAAGGGGTCTAGCCCACTTTCCCCTGTCGGCTGTTCATTGGGACTCTGACTCAGCCCTGCAGGGAAGTAACCTTAGCAAAGCTGTGGGTGGTGATGCCCATGAGAGGCCTTGCACGGTCCTCTGCAAACCTCAGAGGAAGTCTGTGGGTATTACCTGTTTCATCGCTGTACTCCCCATCAGGACAGTCCACGCACTCAAAGCAGCAGGTGGGCTCTCCCTCAATAATGCCCTTCCTGGTGCCTGGGAGACAGTCCCTGCTGCAGTTAGAGAAAGGCACCTGCAAAAAAAGACCCCAAGGATGGTTAATGGTGACAGTGGTCCTTCCAGAGCCTTCAGGATCACAACAAGGGATGGTAGGGTAGATAGCAGATCTCTGTAATTTCTGTTGTGTTGTGGGCACTGGGAACTGGCATGTGTCCCATCGTACTAAAAACACTTCTTAGATGAAGATCAATCTGTACTGGCAGGAATTCAAATCAGCCTTGGAGAGGAAGGGCTCTTAACTACTTAACCCCAATTCACTCTCCATCTTATACATTGTATATTCGCTGGTAATGATTTATGGGAATTAAAACAGGTCCTTAACGTCCGCTCCAAGCATGTTCTTTTGAAGATCATCTCAAACCCAGAAGGAATAATTAACTAAATTACATTAACTAAACTACATTAAGTAAATTCATAAACAAGAAGAGCTTTTCCTGGTTTTAGAATTCTGAACATCTAAAGTGCAAATCAGAACCTATACGCAGATCCAAAAAAAGGCATGTACATCTATATGGTGTACACCTTAGGTTTTTCATGCTTACATCCATAGAAAGGATCTATAAAGCCCCCAGCTAACTGCTTACGTATCTAAGTTTATTCAGAAAGGTAATTCAGATTTTTAGACTTCTGCTACTGCAAATTATTACGTATGTCAGCTGTTGACTGTGCATATTAGCTCACCTCGGTGTGCTCATGTCCTGGCAGCAACTGGTCCAACAGGCATGCTTAGTGCATGCCTACAGACAGGGACAGCAAGAAGTCACAACAGGTGGAAGTCAGGATCTCTTACACAAAAGTACGACCTAAGCCTAAGCTTCTGTTTGGGAAGCCTCCATTCACCCTGCTAAAGGTTTGCTACTGTGCAGAGAGGAGCCGAGGCCTCACCACAGTGCTTCCTATTTATCTGCTAAGCTGATTATCCTATCAGGGAGACAGATAAATTGTTTTGATGTGATTTGCTCTTGACAAATTTATGTTGTCTCTTTCTTATCAGGTTATTAGCTTCTAAGTGTTTATAAAGTATTTTATAGTTTTTATCATATCTTTTTGGTTACTGAAGCTAGCCTCAATTGTGTGTGATTCCCTTGGCTCTCCAATCTCTCATTTTAAAAATAAAAATTACCCTCTCTAATCCTTTGAGACATCACCCATTCTCCACACTTCTTGTAAATAAATTACTTGTACTTCTGAGATTGCTTTGTCTGACTCCTTAAGTGTTCTGTGGGAAATTTCATCACGTTCTGCCAAAATTAATACATCTTGTCCACTCTTTAACTTGTTGTGGTTGAACAAGTTGTCAAAACTTGTTCTTTTGCAGGTCTGGCAAATGCTACAGCTCCCCTGTTAAAATTAACTACATTTAATCTGTTTTTGATGAAAACTGAAGCACAGAAAACTTCAGTGAGTAGAATACTGGGTACTCTCTGTGACCAGGACCTTTTCATTGGGAAAAATAAAGGCAAAAAAAAAAAAAAAAAAAAGCTACAGTAGACATAGAGATCACAATCTCTTTAACTGGAACACTATTTTCATGCCTTGTTATGACAATCAGCAATGTACAGCCATATTTATAATAGTTTAGGATAGAGAATGAAGATAAAAACCGTGCTGTCAGGGGAATTCATATCAAGAAAACATGATTACTCTAAGTGGGAAAAAAAAAGGGGGGGGGGTTAACATCCTAGCTTTTAGAAGAGGTGTCAACAGTATTTGCAGCGATCACGAGGGGTTAGAGTATCATATTCTTTTAACTCCACTTACAGTTCAAGCAGTCTTCAGCTGGGATTAGAAAGCCCTGAGCTCAGTACTCCTGCTGCAGTGTGCTCTAACCCATGCTCCCTTCAGGGGAACTGAGAATTTAAGCCATATCTGAAGCTGGTAAATCTGCAGTCAAACAAGGATTAACTGATGGTATAAACATGCCAGGCAAATGTAGCCACTGCAGCAACAAATACTGAGCTGTCAGCAAAAATGAATAATCATTTAGGTGAAGTAGCATAGGCTGTCAGTGACCCTGCTGAGCTAACACTCCATGTCACTCCCAAGCCACATGCCTACTAAGTAGCCTCTCTGGGAGCCATGGCTTTTTTTCTAGGGTGCTGCTGTTGGTTATAGCAGCTCACCGGGCTCCTGCCCACAGCTCTCTGCATTGCATTCCCCCAACTAGGGGGAGACAGAGGCTTAGATACCAGGGAAGATACGGTTATGCTGAGAAGATGTTGCACTTGCAAGTAGGTGGAGTAGGACTTAAAAGCAATGGATACATCATTTACTTTTGAGACATAACAGGTCTCTTCCACTAGATTAAAAAAAGAGATTGGTGCAGCTCACAGTTTGGACAGGAAATTCAAGCTAACACAGGTAAAGTAACAGGCTTTGTTCTGTTTGGTTTGAAAGGTAAGGGTGTGTGCAAGGCTGCAGGACTTGGAGGATGAAGCCTCCAGAAAACAGTTGTGAATTTAACTAGAAGAAATAAGAAATGCTTTTTCATACAAATGGAGCAGGAGTGGAAGAGGTGTCCATTTTCAGTAGTAAAATTGGCACAGTCAGGAAAATCTGTCAACAGCAATGAATTTCTCATTTTTGTGGAAACAGCTTTACAAAAGTCTAAGCTAACTACTTGGGCCAGAAAGAAAAAAATATTTATAACATTAATATCCATAACAACTCCATGGCTCATTTAATATATTGGAATGGAGAAGCAACAGCCCATTATTTCTAGGCGTGGGCTACAAGAGTGTGAAGGACTAGAGCAGAAACTGTGCACACAGTAAGATAAATGGGCCCTTTAATGAGGCATGGAGCCATTATGTGTAGGATATGCAGGGATATTTCAAATCTCAGCTTCAGAAGTTTGGGAAACATTGCTGTAAGGATATAAGCACTTACCTCCTTAGAGAAGCCACTCCACAGGATTTTGTTTTCATTGATAAAGAGCCTCTCCCCTTTTTTAGCATAAACATTGTAGTGCCCAACCTCCTCAAAGACGACTGAGCCATCCTCCGGAGAGAGATGCCAGTTGATTATTGAGTAATTCCCTACTAGGTCCCCAAATTCATCAAAATCCACCTGTTCCCCCATGTTATTGGTGAAATTTAAGTGTCGCAGATGCTTCAGAACCTGCAGAGAGAGAGAGATACCATGAATGCCTGCGAATCAGAGCCCTAGCATAGCACAGATCTGCCATGTGGACAAAACCCAAAACGATCACTTTACTGCAGTCCTTAATCTCTTAAAAATCACTTAATTACAGCAGTAGCAGGCTTTCTCTCATAGACACCGCACGCACACACACTCTCACTGTAGAATCGTTGAAGACAGCACAAGATATTATAAGAACCAGGGTAGATGGGACCCATCTGTAACATTCTGCTTGCCATGTGCTACCCATGTCAAGCTTTTAGCATTTCTCTCCTGGCCCTTCCATCCACCTCTGTAACCCTGCAGCTCTCCTTCGTGGGTAGAAAAGTGGCAGTAGTCACTGTAGCATTTCAGTCACCCAGGCATTCCTCTCACTCTGCCCTTGCAAGCACTTTGCATGCGCTCTCATTTAGCATTGTTCATCTTTGATCACTCAGAAACACAAATACTTGAGAAATAATTAAAACTTGATTTTTGATTTAAAAACTTTAAAGCCAATGCACTTCTGTAAGAAACAACCAATCAAAATTGTTCACCATGTGGCAAGCCTGGAGAGTTCACAGCACTTCTGTTGTCTCCTGATCCTGGTTGCAGACGTTCAGATAATCCCATCCTGTCTCTCCCCCCTGTCGATTCCTGTAATTTTCACCTCGTACCTTAAACCACTGCATGCTGCAGACAAGAGCAATGAATACTGGGAACACGGCACTTGCAAAATTAATGGTCTATCTGGCTTGATAGGTAAATGACAGAAACAGTGACATGTAAGAAAGCTTGTACTAGAAGTTGTGATACAATTCACCCACATTGCAGTTATTTTTCTAATTCTCATAAGTTAGTTCTCATTTGTGCAACTTTCAGATTCTTTCAATGTTCTCAGACAGTTTATATAATTCATGCAAAGAAAGCTGAGGGAAGGCCACAGAAGGCCCCTGCTGGCAGCTGCCTCTAGGGCAGTGTTATAGCTACTGCTGCAGTTCTAGTGCCTCTGGCAGCTTCCAAGTCCCTTCCTCTCCTACTTACATGTAAACATACAATCCTGAATGAGAAAAAAAGAAAAAAATTAGTCTGGGCAGGCAAATCCCTATTCACCCTGTAGACATGGAACAGACAAAACTGTTTGGCTGAAGTTTTACAGTGCAGAGGCAGAGGAACAGAATCCCTTCATTAATTTCTGTCAGTTTTGCTAAACTGTTTCATTTTTCTATGTTTCCCTTTGAGACGCTCCTGTCTCAAGCTGATATCCCCAGAGCTGCAGAGAGGCCCTCCTTTTGTCTCACTGCCTATACTAATGCCAGCCTGAGAGGATCTGGAAAAATCAGAGCAGGATCAAACAGGACATGGCTGGTGCTACTATTGACTTTATTTTTGTGATATTGATAGAATACCTCCAAATATTACCATGCTATTCAATATTTGATTAATATGCCAGATGGTGGAGGTGGGATTTTTTTCTCTCATTCTCACCCTCATTAGCCCCACTCTTTTAGACCAGCTGCCTCATATATCGCACAGCGGAGATGATCAACCCTGTCCCTGAGAGAATTCACCCTCTAATGGACACTGCAAATGAGGATGAGGCTGAGGACTCTTGGGACTGTCCCTCTTCTTCTTCCTCCTCTCCCACTCCAGTGGTCCAGTAGATTCCCTCCTTTACTAACTCTCAGTGACTGACCTTCGCTGACCCTGCAGTTAGACCTTCTGCTCTGAGACTTTGCTCTTCACTCCAGCTCAATATTGCACTTTCAAACAGCACTGCAACACTGCTAAACAGCTGCTCGGCTCTCTCCAAGGCCTGACTGGATTTCAGCGTGTGGTTGAATATTATTTGTGCAGACAAGAGGTGGAGACCTTGCACTTTTTTTTGATTAAAATTATTACACACTGGTGAGATGATGCCTCTAACAGGCAGGTAAATATTCACAAGAAAGCACTGATCTGCACTGAACATTGTCTCCCCTCAGGCATGGCCCTACCAAGGAGAAGGAGAGGCCCGGTGTGTCAGTTCCTGCAAGAAAGACACACGCCCTAGGAAGAATCCCAACCAGAAGGATAATAGGAATGACAGAAATAATAAAGCCCTGTTTTCCCACCGAATACAAAAATTGGTCTTGAGATCTAAATTTGCGAGAGGCGGCTTGTGAAGCAGTAACTGAACAGCTAGGGCATGTTCTTGTTTCAGATTGTCATAAAATGGATGATACCTACGTATCAACAAAGGTTACCTTCTACAGAATGAAAATAAGGTTTACATGGAAAAGACATATTTAAGCACTGAAATTTAAAAGAGCAACTTGCAGATGCTACAGCACTCTTCTATTGGCACCTATCAATGATTAGCTGAAGCCTTCACAATTAAAAAATAGGAACTATGTTTTGTACCTAAAGCTAGAAGCATAAATACTCAGGACCCAGTCCACAAAGACTTAAAAGGCCCTGCTTCAGCCAGGAGCATGTGTCAGGGGTTTATGTGGCACATCCCAGAGCTGAGCTTTTAAGAAGTAAGTGATGGCCACAGGGCTTGCATACATCATCAGAAGCTGGTAGAAGCCAATAGGGAGAACATTCTCTATGCTTCTACCCTCAGAATTTTTTTTTTCTATCAGGCATTGAATCAGAATGCTTTTAAATTAAAATGCTTATTATCAGAAAGGACTTGTAAATTTCCATCTAGTTCACCCTGCTGTTATTCCTGTAAAGATCAATACAAGCCTCTTAGTAGCCCATTCTTTACCAGGGCTAGGTATTCTGGCTAATGCGGTTTCCACTCTGAGAGAAGGAACATAAGAATATAATACAAACACACCTGTATCAGGTCAGATCAGTGACTCATCTCCCCAGGATCCCATTTCTGAGTGTGGCCAACTGCAAGTGCCACAAAAATGCCAGCAAATGCCAGGAAATAGAAATGGCGGTCGTGATACTTCCCCAGAGAACTCTCACACATTCTGCAGCTCAGTGACTTCCTATGCCAAAGGTCTTTGCACTCGATAACCCTTGGCACATTTTTCTTCCATGATGTTACACTTTTGTGTTTTGCACTTGTACAAACTTTTCACAGGCACAGCTACTTAAAGGAAGGAGGCCTGCATTTGATGAGAAAAGCACCACCCTCATTCACTTTTGCCAAATAGTAATAATAGTAATTAAAAAGTTCATTTTGCTCCTGTGTTACCTAATTTCTTCTGCAGTTACTTCAGTTTCAGATAGATCCTCTAACAAGTCCTTCATAAGCTGGGTTTTAGCTCAGGATCTTTCTCAAGTGAGCACACTTCTTTGCTGCTTTATCTTTTCTTTTCTAGCAATTATCTATGACTCAACATTTTGAGAGGCTTCCTACTCCTAAAGGGTTTAAGAAAGGATTTATGTGCTCTCATCCCATTCATGACCTGTTTCTCAAACAAGTCTGCCTTATTTTACCTTTACATTTAGCCTGCCAGAGTTTATGATCCTTTCAATTTTACTCACTGACCAGGACCCAGCTCAACTTTTTGAATAATGCTGTCTTGCCTCTAATAAACGTCCCTTACTCTGCTGTTTATCATGGCCAGTTCCTTATGGTCCTCTTCACTTTTTTTTTTGCTATCCAGTGTTGCTTACTTTGCACCTCTAGCATCGAGGCCTACGGTAGTTTTTTTTTTTAAAAAAAGTAAATGCTGACAGGCAGCAGATAAATTGACAATTGGTGTGTATGTAAATGTCCAAAATAGAACTTTTGTGCACCTAAGCACAAGTGTGCTAGCTGAAAACAGTACGGGCTAGTTGCAACTTCTGATAACAGTTAGACCAAACAGAAGTACCGCATCCTGAATCCTCCAGATAGCAGAGACATGAGACAGTGCTGCCAATTAGGAAGCTGATCACATATCATGCTTCTGCACCTAGACCATTTAAACTCTGAAAAACAGGGATGGAAGGAAGAGGGAGAGAAACCTGGTTGTAGGTAAAATGCTGGAAGTCTGTGAAGATTCAGGTTGGGGAGCTACATGGAGATGAGCACCAGGAGTTGCCCAGGGGCTTTGGCCAGTAATGTCCAAACACAGCTGCACAGCATGAACTAACACAACTTTCTGACCTTCATAGGCCATTAGCGATAACCTACTGAATATAACACTGTGGGCAAAGAGAGTGAGTGTGTGACATAAGCAAGTAGGTTAAAAGCTCCAGTCTTGCTAATTCTAAGTAAATACTTGTGTCCTGATCCACTATTGGCTACCATTTACTCTGTCTCACCTGTATCAGGTCCAGTCTGCAAGGATTTAATTCCCTTGGCTTTATTCTGCAGTTTTGCTCTGACAGATTTTCTGAGTAGGTAAAATGGTCCTGTAGGGGAACTGGAGCTGAGCACCTAACAGGTGCCTGTGCCATCAAACACAAATGATTCTTCCTTTGAGTACACAGTTGGCAAGATTCCTCTCTTGGCAGTTAATATACATTTCCCCATGCAATTTGGTCTATCTAGTTCTGTCCAGGCCTATAAAACAGTTCTGAACTGATGGGTACCATTTGCTTTCCTCTTTGCTTTGGTACTTCCATGCTCATAGCAGTGAGTAGTTCCACTTCGTGACTTGATGGGAAGTATTGGCAAACGAATGGAAAACAGCAAGTTCTCACATTTAATTCGAATTGTTGAAGGCCTGCTCTTCCCTGTTGTTTCAGATTTGCAGACAAGCACCTGGAAGAGATATTTTCATGATGCTGAAAGAGGCACAAGGATTTAAGAGCTCAGCTACCACAGAAACTGATGCTTTCCTTAACCAAGATACCAGGATATGTCGACACCATAAATTTTGCCTTTTTTTTCCCGTGAGAGGCATCCTGAAGGCAACAAAATCCATTAGACAATGGAGGAAGTGATTTATTGCCAAGCACAAGCTCAGCGATTCCAGTTGAGCTGCCTTTTTTCCATTGGTTTTCTACTGGAAAAAGGTGACCATTGAAACACTTTAGCATTATAATGGTAACACAGATGAAGAAGTTTAAGAAGATTAGAAACAGAGTTGGGATTCTCACTGTAAACACCTCACAATAAAATGAGATGGCCTTTTGCTATGTCCATTGAGCCTCACGCACAAGAATTGCCTAATCTGTGGTTGAGATATTGGGTACTTTATACTAGTTACCACCTGTTGTACAAGGGCTGAGCTGTGCACCCAGATTGAAAATGTCAGGTAGATAGTAGTCCAGATTAACGCAGATTAAAGAGGAAGACTGGCTCTGGAAGAAGGGCGAGTGAGAAGAGCTGAAGAGCTGAAGAGACTGAACAGTGACAGCGAGCCAGACACTGACGAAGAGTTCAGCTCAAGACTCAAGAATAGCTCTACAAAGGCTGAGAACAACTTGAGAACATTCAAAGTTGCTGTGTGTAAGTAAGAACTGAATGACATCCTTTTACCAGACCCTACTGAGGGCGAAATGTATATGGTAACTCCAAAATGTCACATAATAGAAGTAAAAATTTAAGCTATTGATAATCTTTATGGGAAAATAAATTAACAGTAGCCACTCAAGAAAAAGTCCTGTTCATTATTCTAGGCAGCTCACTGAAAAAAAAATTCCTCTATTAGGCATTTAAAAAAGAAATAAAATATTATGGTATTTAAGTGAGAAAGAAATACTGAAAATATGATGCCATACATCAGTAACACATTATTTCCTGGGAAAAAATGAGTTTAGTTCTAATAATTCGATTTAAAAATATACATATATATATCAAAGAGGGCCCAGAGGTGGTGGTGGTAGCTCTTAGCCAGCCAGCCAGCCATTTGAAGAGAAAGGAAAAAAAAAGTTCTAATGAATTTTCTAATAATCAAGGATCAAAATTCTGGTAGGTGAGAGAAAGATAATGTCTACACAGAATGCCTAGATATGGAATAGAATGCTACACAAAATCAGGCAAGCTTCCTACCATTCTCTGTCCTATCAATGTACAAATATAGTCCAGTGATGAAGGAAGTTGTGGTGCCCAACAGGACGGAGCCAATCCTATGACAAGGGAGACTAAGAGTCCTTTCTAAGAGGAAAGGACTAAACAACTGTACCTGATCTGCATGCATGATAAGCCCAGAGTAGTTTCAAACACTGTGGCTGTGCTCATTAAAATTAAAGCTGATTAATTAAGGGGTAAGGAAATACTGCAATCCTTATCCTCCATACAAAGGTCAACAGCATTGTATTTACTATGGCACACTCTAAAAGCACAAATTCAACACAGATTACTCAAACAAGGATGCAGAACACAACCTGAAAGTAGAATCTAAAAAATCCCACTAGGCTATATATTGAGAAATTCCTTAAACATCAGGTGTCATGTGAAATTATTGCAGACTCTCATGACTTACATAAGGCTATAAAAGACAGCTAGAGGGGATGGTGAAGGAACCATAAAGCTATATGAATTACATATAATTGCCCTTACTAACAGAAGAAAATAGGCAATTCTTATCCCAAGGATACTTATTTTGGAAGCCATCGTATGACATTAACGGAGGTAGAAGGTCCTTAGAAAGGGATTATGGAACAACCTGAGCAATTTAAATTGGCTGTAAAAGTCTGACAGCCAGATAGTTTACCACAGTACTCCACTAGCAATAAAAAGACTGCTAATGCAAGAGCTGGTTTACAATACTGCATAAAAATGCCTCTAGTCTCAAATGACCAAGTGAATACATTAGCTAATATTATTCCACAGCAAACCCCATTTGCATCTCTGCTACACATCCAAATGTAATGCACAGTCAACACTGTTTAAAATTTCCCTCTGAGACAGTCCATACAGGACATGAAACACAGTCTCTTTGCAGAAGCCTTTTCTCCTTCTCTACGTTCCCCTCTAGAGGGTGCCAGTCCAGCCTCTGATGGGCTGGCCAAAAATGGCTGCTGAGGAGAGATGCTATCATAAATGGCAGAGGGATGTCCTCTGTATTGAAAGGTTGTTTGGCCTGACATCAATCCCAGAGAAAAACAATGGGGAAAGAAGAGTTGAGCTGAGGATCAATTAGGACAAAATTATATGCCAGTATGGCTTTGAGGAATCTTGTTAAATATAGCTTTGGTTGCCAAACAAAACCTTTAGAAGGAAATACTTAAGCTTTACATCTAATGCAAAGAATCCACTAGAAAACTCAAGATTGCCTGTCAGATGTCCAAAACAGACATCAACAGAGACAAATCATCAGTTTTTGGGTAGTTGATAGGGAATTCCTCCAGCCTCGGTGAACAACTCAGCATCATCCAACACATTAATCAATACCTGGCAGCAAAAATAAAAGTGCTGCTGGGAAAACTTGCAGAAAAAGCATGGATTAACATGATGGTAAATTTTAAGAAAGACAATGCACTCCTGCAGGTTGCTTTCTTACATCTGTGTTTAATAGAATGCAACTCAAAATCATTAATCAAGGAGTAGAAAATTCCAACCACAGCTACAGAATAAACACCACATCCTGCAAAGTACTGCTGAAAACTTAATGTGACCTTTGCATTTCATGCTGTAGCAAGCAAGGCTAATGTAACTAGTGCATATGTAAACAGGACAGTAATAAGTTATGTAAAGCAGGATTTTTTTTTAATGTCAAGGCTGCTAGAGCAATACTGAACATATGTCAAAAATAAGGATGAGTAAACAGACAGTATGCAGACGTAAAACAAAAAAATATACCTTATGACTAAAAACCACTATGTCGAAATTATCAAGATCAGACACAGGAATAATATGATCAAAGTGCATAAATATTTTCTTAAGAAAAATGATGAGTATTCAATCTGGGCTTTTAAATCTAACAGAGCCAAATAAGCAGTAATGGAACTTAAGGACAATTAAGTTCAAATTAGAAAGAAGATGCTATCTGTGACAGGAAGTGTACCCATGCATGGACCACACTAATAAAGAAAAGTGTCTGTTAGTCAATATATCTTTGGGGAAAATAGATCTTATTAAATTCACATTTGATTATCAAACACAGCCCATTAGAAGTGAAATAACTAGGCTTTACATCTAATGCAAAGTATCTATTAGATGGATGAAAATTACTTTTTCCAAATGTGATGTAAATCTACATAGTTTATTATATGAAAGAGATTAAACTACACGATCTTTTGCAAAGTGAGCTTGTTTAATATTTTTGAGGTTCCTGTTAAGGTTTTGTGTTGACAGATGGTCTCTGGATAAATGAAAGCAGTAATATGGACACAGGGACAGCAAATTGTCAGTGCTATCAGACTTGTACTGTATTTTATTTGCTCTTGTCATTACAGAGAGCCGTGATATGTGATATAGAGAACCATCATGGACACCTAGTCTAGACCTTATGTCACAGTTTCTTTGTTTTTCACTTTTAACAAATATAATTTGAAGAAATCCATCAGGTATAATGGCTAGAAAACTGTGTTTACTAATGGTGAGGAATCTATTAGCAGAAATCCTGACTAAATCAAATCTTTCAATGCTCTTAGGATATCATTGTATCACACAATAATTGCTATGGCAAAATATCTGAAAGCCTAGGGTAGGCTTATTCTTATTAATTTGTCTAAATTTAATACTGAATAATATATAATGAATTTTCCAATTATTAAAGTTGATAGTAGAGCCTATGGCTACCCTATGAGCTCATTGTTTTCAGGTATCTTGATTCTCATAGAATATATTGCATAATCAAAATTTGATTTAGATGTTTTTTCCAAGGTGCTGGGGGCAATAGTTTCCTCATACATTTTCAACTGATGATGTTACCGGACCGGCCCACTTGCTATAAAATCCATTAAGTCTTTCTGCTTTTGGTAGAAGGGATATCCAAATTATACTCCATTAATTGTCTGCTTAACTGAAGAGCAACACAAATACTGTTCTCACCTGACAACAAACTATTGCCAGACTGATGAATCAGAAAACATATGGTTTTGCCCTTGTGAGGAAATAGCTGTGTTTACTGTGCTCTCATTTCCCAGCTCTCATTTTTGTCTCAGATTAACTACTGTTTGTCCTAAATGGCTACTTCCCCTACTGATGAGATGACTTACTTTTTGTTCATAGAAAATATATCTCCAATTTATTTGTATTGTAGATTAGGTGAGGTTTTGCAATTACCTGATATTCAGCAGCTGACTCTGATTTCATGGCAGTTCTTCCTGAATGACTCTCACAGAAGCCTCAGTTAATACCTGTTCTGCTATTGCTTCATTTTCCATATCCCAAGCTAGCTATATTCAATAAAAGATTGAATAATAATCATAAAAGTTAATAAAAGACTTCAGCTGTTGCTAGGTATAGCCCATTTGCACTTGCTTTTTTTTTTTTTTTTTTCTTGTGGAAGAGCACACAGTAATTTTTCACTAAGTCTACAGTCAATCAGATTTCTAGGCACAGAAGAATTTAAATGACTGCCTCCTTAACCTACTGATCTTTTGGACAATGAGTATTTCAGCATACATAGTATGTTTTGCCTTGGTATCTCGAAGACCTGTTATTATTTATTTATTAGCATTGTTTTATTCCTGAACTGCCCCAGTTTCACAGCCTCCAGTGTAACCATGGCATGAAAATCACCTGGGAGTCTAAACTATTTTATACCACAGCCTTTTCCTGCTCATATCCACAGGAATCCATCTTCCCCACTTAATTGCAATGCCTTTACTGTGAGACAGAAGCAGCAGCTCATAAGATGCTTGTTGGCAATCAACAAGAAGATAGATGAATGGTTTCAGAAGCAAAGTGGATTATGTCTGAGGTAAAAACTGTTCTCCTGTTTTCACACAGAAAGAATATGGAGTAATGAATATCTGCTCAGAAGACTAATTAGGATCCTTGAGGTTTATTTTTCCCTTGTATTTTTTTTGGCTGCATCACCTGTGTGTGAGAGGAGAGAGAGACATCATGGAGGCTCTTGTTAATGCCTCAAAGAGTTATAAATCTTTGCTCAGAGAAGAATTAAAAAGGGAACAGACAAATAGAGAGCTTATTATTAGAAGCAGCAATGGGAATAGGTGCATGAATCCAGATCAAGAAAATCAAGGAACTTGAAGGCCTAGGGAAAGAAAACATGGGAAATATTACCATGGAAGACATTACAGCGGCACACTATTTGAACTGTTACAAGATAAAGGGGTAGGGACTTCTGACAAGACATACTTGAAGGCCTATGAACTATGCTTTCTCAAAGACATATCAGTTCAGGAGTCCAGAGCCCAGGTCCCACCTCTTGACATGTTTCCTACTACTCAGTTCTAGGGTTTATGAAACAGCCAGCACCTGGGCAGTCCGTGAACAAGAGCAACACACAGCATTAGTTTTATTCAGTATAGTTTCCTGAGAAAATCACAGCTGACTAGGAAAAAATAAATCAAAAAGAAAAATTTGATCTGATCTTGATGAATGCTGTGCAAAATACAACATACCTAATGACACATGTAGAGAATACTACCTGGTCTTTGCAAACATCCTGCACAGCTCAGTGTGCACCTGGACTATCTTCTGTCCTGCATTAGGGTAATTTCATAAAACATTACTGCAGCTAGCATATACATTCTTCAGAATACATGCAGCATAGACATCTTATTTTAACAAGTAGCTACAAAAAAGTAGAGAAGAAACTTGTTATTATCTAACATTTTAGCTGAGGCAGAATGCAAAAAAAAAATATTACTTGCCCTATGGTGAAACATTTAGAGCTTTTTCAAACTGTAGATGGTAAATTCATAGTTGTTGTACTGCGCCTAATTTAACAAGCTCACAGTAATCCTGACCTAGGCTTCATACTGTCCAGTTCAGATAAAATGATCATTGCTGTAAAAATATGATTTGTATAAAAAGCTACGCATACTCCCCACAAAAATTATATGAAACAGTTCCCTCCAAAAGGTTTATATTCTGAGTAAAAAAAATAACAGCTAGCAGACAATGAATAAATGATAACTCATATGAGTTAACGGCAACAAATGTTGCCATTGAAAGGCAACAACATTAATACCTAATTATATTGTACAACACACCTCAGAAGTCACTCATCTCGGTGACACAGGGTGCTCCGGACAGGAGTTTAGGTTAATGGAGCCACGAGTTCATAGGGGATGCCTTATCTACCCAACATACCACCTGGTTCATGCTTTCAGACACCATTAGCAGCTGCTGCCTTCAATCTCCAGTGTAGAGATTTCTTAACACCTTCTTCCTGCATTCAGATTGCTTTATAATGAGAGAGCCTTGAACTGATTTTGTGAGCAGCCAGACCACTGGCAGAAGGAACATTGGGAATGAGTTTGATTTGAACAGAAAGGTTTCCTTCAAACTTAGATTCCAGTTGTTCATGTTTGCAAGATGAACTCATTACCCCAGTGGCTGATGAAAGCTGCCTGAGGGTAATGAGGCACAATGCCTGATGTGAAGTAGATGTGCACACAAACCTGGCCTTTACCTGCTACTCATGCATGTGATTTTGAAATGAAAAACTGCATAAATATCAAATAAACTTGATCACCACCACCACATAATAGCAGTTATTTCAAGTATAACCTGTTCTTTTTATAACACCCGCTACTCCTATCCATTTATGTTATTCCCTGCATATACTTTCTTGTGCTGCTTCCCCTTTTTTGTGGCAAGTATGCATACTCAATGTATATCCAGATGTGTTTCACATTTTGATATAGTCATCCTTTAGCACTTAGACAAGCAACACAGAAATAAAAGGATCTTCTTTCCTATTATGGTATCCTTGGCAAGCATCACACTATTTTACTGTGCTATTGTATGAATATCCTGCTCTTTTTACCTTCCAAATTGACAAGGCATGAGAGAATGAATCAAAAACATATTTGTTCTGGAACATTTTTACTAACACAGTCAAAGCAAAAGTCATCAACAACTTGCTGACTCCTGCCAGGGTGATCCTGAAAAGCAGAATAGGATTGGAGAGAGAGACAGCAATTGCAGAATTACCCTAAAGTCCAGCCCTTAACAACTCAGAATAAAGTGATTTCAGAAAGCCTGAAATACCTGAGATTTTATGGATAGCCTTTATTTTGGTGACCAGCCGGAACAGATGAAATTACATACACAGTGGCGCGATCCTCATTATTTTCTACAGTGTTGTTCTCATTTCAGATATGCTTGGATCCAAGTTTTCATTCATGGCCAGGGCTGGCAAATCAGAATTTGCTACATATTTGATAGTCCTACAGGCTAGTTCTCTTGTTTGAGAGTGCACAGGATACTAAAAACACATGCTTATTATCACAGCAGATAGCACAATCAAATACATGGAGCATGGAGTACTCCTAAAAATCAGAAAACTTGACAGGAATACTATCCATATGATAGCGAGCAGAATACATCTACTAGACTGCCAAATGTTGCTGAGTCATTACTATTGTCTTACAACTTCACAAGCATCACTGCCAAATCAAAGCAACTACCCATTATTTGCCAAAGAGCCAGACATTATTTTTCTTCTATACTTTTTCTTCTATAGTCTTCTTTAGTTCTGTCCTATATAAACTTGAAACTGTGGAAAAGAATTTGGCCAATGTGGCAAATTGCTGAGGGATTGCAAAAGCTATAGAGCTTGCCAAAAAAAAAACCAAAAACCAAAAAAAAAAACAAAAAATGAACTCTAAAAATTGTTTTCCTTGTTTTTGTGCTGTCTCCAGGCTCTCTTGTTTATGTAAGGACTCAATATATGATCAGGTTACTATGTGTCAGCCAGGCTGCAATAATTGCATGAGCACACACTTTTAGCCTGTAGCAAATACAAAGAAATTTAATTTAGTATAAAGCCCTTTCACCACAGGCAAATCTAACACAAATTATCTTACATTCACTGGAGGGTGGGAGCAAGCACCTACCTGACATGCAGCTAAAACACAGGAGCCTGACTGCGTCTCTGAGATCCAAGATTACCAATGGTACCCCTCTCTCAGGAGAGCTCCTTGAGAGCTTGCCTTTTCTTTCTCTATATATACACACACACTGCAGACAAACCACAATACTAATGAAAAACTTACCTGCCATGCCTCGACCTTCTTAATATCTGCACATGATCCATTAGTGAAGAGTCCTTTCCCAGGGGTACAGGTGTATATATCCTGCAAAGCATGGGCAATAGAATATACTGCCAAGTACACATTGTAGGATATCCGCAAGTGTGTATAGTCCATGTATGGTGTCTCCACACTGGTGATATTCTCATCACCTGTACATGGAGGACGGAAGGCAGCTGTGCCATTTCCAGCTCCCACGTTTTCTTCATGTCCTTTGTGGAGGGAACCTGAGCCTGGGGAATTTTTGGACCCATCAGGGAGATAGCAGTTAAATGTCTCCTCCCAAAACTCCTTGGCAAAGCCATTGTTGGTAGACTTCTTGGGATGCACTTTCTGCAGAAACTCACGAAAACCTGGGATCTGTCCTGCCTTCAGTGCAAACCCAATGGTGCTGCCGATGACACGGAAAAATTCTGGCATGGCTATCAGAGATGAACTGGCCCAAGCCTCACTTGCTAGCCAGATCTTGCCAGTGATGTTTCTCCTGACTATCTCTTTGATGAGGGGTTCCAAGTCTGGGCCACTGGAAAAGACGACAATCACTCTTGCAGTAGAGTTCTGGATGACTTCCACCACCTGCTGGATCTCCTCTTCATCTGAATACTGGGAGATGAGCTCACTGAAATCAATACAGATGTCTCTCTCCTCCGCCTCCTCACGAAACTTTTCAATCCCTGGCCGGCCATAGTCATCATCAGCTGCGATTGTTCCAACCCAGTTCCAGCGAAAGTACTCAATGATGTCTGCCATTGCAGTTGCCTGATGCTCATCATTGGGGATTGTGCGGAGGAAGGACTTGAACTGGTTCTTGTTGCTCAAAAGACGACTGGATGAGGCATAGCTGACCTGTGAGAGCACAGGGAAAAAGCAACACAAACCATGAAGTGGAATGGCTGGGAACAAATTGCCTACATCTATCTAGCACCACTTTCAACTTCTGTAACCTCATATTCAGTGAAGGGAGAGCTGGGCACCATACTCCATGAGCAACACACTTTTAGCCTTTGACTGCACATGAATCACTTGGACTGCATATCATAGAATCATAGAATCATTATGGTTGGAAAAGATCTTCAAGATCATCAAGTCCAACCATATGTTCTTGTAGTTGTGAATATCTTGCAGAAGCACAAATACTGGAGCAGCTGCTCAGACCAGAGGGGCTAGAGCAAGCATATGTGCACCTGTTCAGCCAAGGATCTGTGGAAGACACAGAGACACTAGCTTGGAGGAAAGGCAAAGAGGTGTGCCACAGGTTGCCTACGTACACACTTCACTTCCTGTCAAATCCAGAAAAAAAAAAAGGATATATCTGTGCACATAATTCAGGAAAAATACAAACTTCTGTCCTGAACCACACATGAGAGAGCAGCCTTGCATTGTCCTCCCAGGCCTACTTTAGAGAGCATTATCTTTCTCTCCTTGCTGTCATCTCCCTCCCTGTCCTTAAACAGGCTCCATATGCAATACCCCTGCTGGCTCCAGTAAGAGAAATGTGATTTAAATCACCACCTTTGAACCTTGGCAGGGGTAATATAATTGTGATCAATACTACCTTAGCACTATTTCCTGATTCCTGGCCAGAATCAGAAGAGAAGTCAGTAAGCATCACTGTTTCAAAGTTAAAATGAGGTTTTGTCTTCTTTTCTAAAGCTATCAAGAATTGTTTTATTTTTCCTAATTGGAAGAAGTGTCTTATTCTCTCAGAATACAATTTGGATTTTCCAGAATTAGAAAGAAAACAGAAAAATCCAAAACAAGAAGAGCTGAGATCTGAAGAAGTTTTAAAGCTCAAGTATCTTTCCATTTTGAGATTGGTATCTGAAGTCTTTAGAACCCTCTCTCACTTTGAAAAGATCTCTAAACAGTTCAGTTTCCACAGAATGAAAATCTTCAAAAATCTTATCTCCTCCTTAAACTCTGCCATTTAATACTTAGGACTTGAACTCTCCTGATAGAAGGATGAAGAAAGGGAGCTCTCCTAATGCATTTCCAAGCGCCACAGAAGCAAGTCCCTCCTTTCATGCAGCTATGTGTTACTCTAGATAGGCCAGTGCTGTCCTCATCACCTACCACCTGCACTCCTGCATACGCTATAAAGGACCTGACATCTGAGTTTCTGTTTTTTGTGCATCTTAGGTGTACAAGAGCCAGGTCTGGATGCATCAAGGAAATGTCACTTTAGTGCAGGTTACAGTGACTTCCCCATTTCTATTTTAGCAGTGCCCATTCCTTCTGGAGCTTCAGAAACTGTGCTAGCATACTTTTTAAAGGTGCAAAAGATTAAAGATCTCCCTCCTTCTTAACTACTTGGAATTTTATAGGATACACTGAGGTAAGAGTGAAAAACAGAAACAGAAGTCATAACATTTTCAGTTTCTATATGAATAGAATGAGTAATGAACCCTACATTAATTATGAAATATATTTCCAACTTATATGGAAATGTAGGGTCTATTAAGCATGGATTTTTGCTAATGGCCTTACTATAACTGGCAGAGATAATGCACATTCTAATGCTGCCTGATAATTCCCATTTCAAAAGCCTGCTCTCAGCTGTCAAACTTTAACCATATGGCTAAAAGTTTGTTCCATGTTGAGAACCGGAGCTCCCAACATCTAACTGTTTCTGTAACTACTAGATAAGAATAATTCTTTGTAATGCAAACACCATTCCCTCCTCAAAGGAAAATTGTGGGAGCTGCAACAATCTGTTCTTTTCAGTTCAACTCACCAGCCTGAGTAGCACCTGTTTACCTGGCAGTGTGACGTGCAATTTAACAATATGCCTTAAAATGCCATCACAGTGCTTATTATATCCCCACCTTCCAATGCTACTCTGGGTAATGCTTAGAAAGCATATACTGGCCATAGCTCAAACCATTCCTCCCTTGTACTGAGACTGTACATTTTGTCAGATTCTTTATATGACCTAGGGAGTCAGACTGCATTAAATAGATGGGAAATATTACTGCATATCATCCAAGCATTATTCTCTCTTCATTTGTGGGAACTACATGGGAACTGGAGCTCTGGTTGAAATAAAAGCATATATGCTCAGGATAGACTGAGAGTACAGTGTGACAAAATATTATGGTTCTGAATCATTATGGTTGAAAAAGCCCTTCTAGATCAAGTCCAACCATAAACCCTTCAACACCATGCCTGCTAAACAATGTCTCTGACTCATCTACACATTTCCTGAACACTGACAGGGACAGTGACTGCACCACTTCCCTGGGCAGCCTGCTCCAATGCTTCACCACTCTTTGGGTGAAACTTTTGCTAGTATCTAACCTGAACCATTTCCTCTTGTCCTATCAGTAGTTCGTCTGAAGAGACTGACCTCTGTCTCACTACAACTTCCTTTCGGGTTCCTTGAGCCTCCTCTTCTCCAGACTTAACAACCATAGCCACTTCTCGTAAGGTCTGTGCTCCAGTCCCTTCCCTAGCTCCTTGCCCTTCTTTGGACACACTCCAGCACCTCAGTGTCTTTCTTGTAGGAATGGGCCCAAAACTGAACACAATATTCGAGGTGCGGCCTCACCAGCACCGTGTACAGGGGGACGATCATTTCCTGCTGGCTACACTGTTCCTGACACAAGCCAGGAGGCCGTTGGCCTTCTTGGCCACCTGGGCACACTGCTGGCTCATGTTCAGCCAGTTGTCGATCAAGACCCCCAGATCCTTTTCTGTTGCACAGCTCTCCAGCCACTCTGGCCCAAGGCCTCTTACAAGCTTTGACAATTGCATTCATTTTAGAAGAGGAATTGGAAATGTGAGACTAGACAAGAAAATGCATAAGTGGATAAGGCCAAGCAGTGCATTTCAAATTTCTCTTCAATATGAAAATCTGTCATGGATGAGAACAGCTAATGACTTACCTAAACTATCAGCATTTCCCAACTCAACCACTTTAGAGACTATCTTCCTCCTATATTAGAGTATTGTTGGCTGGATGTTATTACTTGGCTGCCTGCTAACCTTCGTGTTTAGGGATTACAAACTTCTAGCAAGACAGACATTTATATCATAAGAATCCCACCACACACATTTTCTATTGATTCTCTCCTTGAGAATCTACTTGAAGTGTCAAAGACTGAACAAGCCATGAACTCTGAACCCCCCTGGACCCCTTCTGGTGTGCAAGAGGAACACAGAGGTAGGGCATGGGATAGAGAATTCTGCAGTCTCTGCACTTACCAAATGACGAGTGCCATTCTCACCTGGCGAATGTGAAAGTTAAGTCTTGTATTTCTCACCAGCGAGTATTCAGTTTGATTTGACCTACTAATTCTAGAGGGAAATAAACTGCATTTTATCATGTAAACTGTCATCCCACTCTAAAAGCCAGTGCTCCACATTGACGTGTTGCATTTGAGCTCATTAGTACAGTTAGACCTTCTGCATTTCTAAACTTCCTTTTGTTTGAAACAGAGATGGATTGCATAAGGCATTAGCCCAGATCCCTATCACAGTTCTATCAATATACTTAAAGGTCCCCTCCACACAGCAATATCCCCTCTGCTACATCAGGCCCAGCTAGTGTTGCAGAGTAGAGAGGTAGGTCACTTTTTAAACTAAATAAGACAAGTGAATGCATACCTGAGGTATGTAGAAGAGTCCTAGCAGATTGGCCACAGCAGTTGAGATCCCAGAGCCAGTTGCGCCCACGACTGCAATGGTGGAAGGTATGTGTTCGGAGCAGTTGCAGAATTCGTCCAGGTTCAAAGAGTCTATCTTGTTCTGAGCCACAAAACTCAGGGTTGCCTCTAGAGCTTTAGAGACCGTATTGCAAGTGTCAAATATCCTGTATCCCAAGGTCATGTTGGGAAGGAGAGTTGGGCTACTGTTTATTTCTTCTATGGCAAAGATCATAGCCTGTAGCCAGCGGAAGCCTCGGAAATTATACCTGGGAGTGGGAAAGAAATAGTAGAGAATGAGAAGCCATCAGAGGGAAGGAGACCAGGACTGAAAGAAAGAGAGAATAAAAGATACCAGATATAAAAGACAAAGACAGCTTATATTACTTAACTCTGATTGTAGGATTCAGAAAGTTTTCTCTTCAATGGTTACAGAAGAGACACACATGTGCAGCAAGATTTTGTTCTGGCTTTCAACTCTTCAGGTTTGGGAGCTCAGTTCAGTGGTTGGGGGGATGATTTTCTAAGTCCCCTAAGTCTGGGAAACTTGAGAAGGATTACACCTAGAGTGGTGGTTTAGGCCTGTACCTTTTAGTCAGGATATTAAATCTCTATCTTGTGATTCCTGAGCACAAGCTTTAGCACAAAACTATCCCTACCAGATTTCCTTCTGTGTTCCTCTGACACATTTCTGAATGCAGGTGGCAGTGTCTACTAAGTCCTGTGCTCAGCAAGATGCTGCCTGGGACTTAGATTCGGGGATCCTTGGTATGTAAATTGCCAGAGGCATTTGGCAAGCAGTGTGAGTTGCAACAGTCAGCATTGGCTGCCTCTGGATATGCAGGTACTGGTTAGCCCCACTTAGGAAAATTTGGGTATCTGTAATGCTTGGGCCTGACATCACACTGGAAAGGAGGGTATAGCCAATCTGCTTATATCACAGAATAGATAAATATTGTAGATTTTAATCGTAGCATAACTTATTAACTTGTTAAGTTGGTACTTCAGTGTTTTCATCCAAGAATATATTTTCTCTTTATTACAGGGCATCCAATTGTTTTAGATACGAGCTCAGAAGCTGTGGCTGGAACTAACCCAGAGTTAAGGAGCAGCATCAGGAATGGGGTGCAGCAGCTGGGAGTCTGTGTTTACACATCATATGCAGTAAATGGACTGCCAAAGCTGCTGAGGTTATCAGAAATTGGTGTGGGGATGAGTGACTAATAGTTCAAGGGAGAGAGAAATTTTGCTTATGGAAAGAAGCAGAAAGTAGCTTCACCACGTGCCATTCCTAAGTTTTACTTACTGTGTTTTCTCCTGTAAAGCTGCAAAAGCAACCAACTGTGTGCCTGTGAAGCTGCCATGTTTTGGGATAGTTCAGCTGGGATAGCAGAATCTTTCATGAACTGATACCTGCCCTTCCTTATGATGCATTACCTGTCAGGAGAGCAGCGAGTTTGCAGTTTTGAGTTGAGCCATAGCTGAAGGCACCAAAGCTGTTATGCTTGAGATTTATTGAAAAAAATGATGGGACTGAGAATTGTGGAACAGAATTGTGAAACAGCTAATCTAAGAACAGATTTGTTATAAAATGGTAATTTTTAGGTTTCAGATGAGTACCATTTTGAAGTGTTTTGAGATATATTTCAATTACTAAAAGATGAAAAATTTTAAAGATAAGCTATCAGCAATCATGAACTTTCAATCTCTGAGCTACATGACCCAAACTTTTTTAAGTTACTGGATAAAAAGAACTGATTCCAAAATTGATATTAGCTATATTTTAATTATTCAATATTGAATGAACATAACCATGTTAATTCCATTCTAGGAATTTTATCTGGTTTATCAGAGATCAGAAGTTCTAAAGGTATCACATCTAAGGTTCCCCTTTTAAATATTAATAACGTTTTTTAACTTTATTTCACCTCCTTAAAATATCTTTGTCCAAATTCTAAAACAGGTTCTGCTTTGAGGTTGCACCTCAAAGAACAGACAACATAGCTTCATTGCAAAGCTCTTCAGCAGCTTTAAGTCATAAGTTTGAGGCCAATAAAAATTCACATTTATCATTTATGATAACTAGCTTTTTAACATAACTCTCTAGAGCATGGACATCCTCTAGAACATGAGATTGTGCATTACATTTGGAAGTAATCTGGTCATTAATTTGGTCATTTTCATTTTTGCTCTCGTTCCAAACAATTGAGGAGTGAGATGCAATGGAACAGCTCTGAAATAAAAATGCAACTCTCAGAGGGAATAAGGCAGTGAATGTTCTGTACAGAAAATAAATAAATAAATAAATACACACATAAATAAATAAATGCATTTATTTATTGCCAGCCAAGCTGCCTCTCCTGGTCAGTACTGTGCTCCAGGAAGATCAAAAGGTCAACAAGAAAGGGTTTTATGATGCTTCTTTTTAAAAAGCTAAATGTGCTCACAGATATTTTGAGTTAGAATGAAAACAGAATTTGAAGAAAGGCACTACGTTCAGACTCCCAGTGTAAAGGAGAAAAAAAATGTACATATTTTATATATTTCAAGGGAAGATTGCTGAGAAGCTAAGAAGTTCAAAGGTACTATTATTAAACTGTGAAAAGCCTCATACATTCCAGTCTGTGTAAACAGAATAAAAAACAAAAAAACAAAAAAATAAAACAGAAGAAAAGCTAGCTTATATTGTCACACATGTGGAAAATGACATAAAAGTCGGATTGTGTTTTATGGTATTTGATAGCAATTTAATTTAGATTTTAAAAATTCAGCAGGATTTCATCCTGGACTATCAGTGAAACTGGACTATCTTCCCCTTGCCTTCAATTAATGTGTTAATCATTTAATTCAGCAGGTACAGGGTAAGGCCCATGACACATAACTGCTTTATTTTCCTTTCTGACATATTATATGTATATTATATGTATACACCGATGACTGGCTTTATTTTGGAAGGGAAAAGACAGCAGGTGTTGTCTGGGAGCTAGAGTCCAAAATGTCTTTCAAATGCTTTTGATAATTTACCTCCGACCAAACTAGTATGGACAAGGGATGTGCAATTCTCCTCAATTGCACCTCCTCTGGTATCAGCACTGGCAGTTCACCAGAAGATGATCAAAAAGGTTGGAGACAAACACACCTGGCTCTGTCTTCTCTAATCTTCTCTAATATGGACTTCAAACAAGGTCTTATTCTGATAACACTCATCTAGTGTTATATCTGATACCGTACCAGTGCTAACACTGAGATAGTCAGATGAAGGGAGCTCAGCTAAAGTGGTTTAACTGAAGCAAGATTAAGAACTCCTTCAAACAGTGGGAATGAGACTCATGTGCATATGACTCCAGGAAATGGCTACAGATAGATTCCTCTTGGCTTGGTGATTGAAAATGGCAGCATGTTGTATAGATCCAGGTGATCTTTTGCTGCTGCTGTGACTGATGTGACTGGTTAGTGTAATGTGAGGGCATGCAGAATATTTACTGGGAATTTCTGTAAACAAACAGCAACATCCAAAAGATTTAGTAACAGAAGAAAACTGTTCATCAGAGTTTCAGTGTCTTTAAATAGTCACTGAAAAAAAATGAAAAAAAAGGCGCTTCCAAAACTTATTTTCTTACAGATTATTTCTACTGTTCCATTGTCATGGTCTTGTATTTTTAACATTAATAAGATGTGCTGCTATTGAAAGTGCCCTGGAAGCTCTAAATGAGAATTTACTGTAAATAATTCAGCGCTCAAAGGTGTAGATAGCAATTTCAATTCGCATTTCACACTCCTTTAACTGCTTCCCCTCTCACGCCCCATTCTCCCACCTGTCCCTCAGGCCTGGGGTAGGCAATCCATTTCAACTGAGCTACAATTGTTAGTCTCAGGCGGAAGGAAAAGCAAGCAAAGAAAAATCAGAAATGATTTTTCCACAAATCTGAATTGCTCATTCCCAGGGGATGGATTATCTTTGGAGTCTGGTTTGCTGGCTAGTAAACTCACAAGATCTCACTGATTCAAAGATGTTTCTTTCCAGTTGGTCTAAATATGTCCATTGAGGGATTTTCAAGAAGGCTAAGATTTATATATCCTTACCTTGCCCCACTAAGGAACATAAAGTCACTTAAATGGTTTGAGCTCCCAGGAGATCCACGACCTGTGGAAGTCAGAACTACCTAGAACGGCCTTGTCAGTGCCTGAGCACGGCCAAACACCAGCTGCGTGGCCCACAGGGTTATGAAATCTGAGACGTGTATATGTCTGGGAAATTCACACCAGCCCCTTTTTATTTTCCTCAAGAGGCCAGTCTCCTTTCCTTGCATCATCACGACATAGCTACAGCTTTGGCCTGACTGGCACTTACAGCATGGGCTGGGTTACGAAACATGTTGCTCCTGACCCTGCTCAGGCTGTTTTTTAAGCTTTCCCATCTGCAAGATGCAGCCAAAGCCATCAATTTTATTAGGGACTGTCAGAAAGATTCAGGTGTTGCAGGGCCTACTTACTCTGAAGGAAACCCTGAAGAGAAACCTGCAATCCTGAAATACTGTTTGTTTACTTGATTATTTGGTTTGCTTTGAACGGCTCATAATGTCTGGATTCACCATGGAAAAAGGAATCTGTTAGTCTCTTTAAAAAGGAGCAATTCACAACTTCATGTTGCATATTGACCTTCATTTATCAAAACATGCAAGTCACCAAACTACAACCGATAGAATATGATGGAATAGAAGGACATAGTAATGAAAAAGCTCTAAACATGGCTCTCACTTTCCTATAGCGGATATGTACTTTAAGTCAACAATAGTGACAAAGGCTGCATGTATTTCAGATCACACCAGTACTCCTTTCTTTCTCAAGTGGCTGTATTTACATCATAATTTCATTGTCCACTCTAAATTTCTAGTACCTTAATAATGTTTAATTGCTACTAGCACTTAGTAGCACTGCTATTACTAACACATGCAAAGGTGAGAACTTCGCTCAATTTTAGGATCCCTTCAGTCATAAGGTACAATGAGTTGCTTACTATTCTCACAAGTTAGGGATATGGGTAATGGGATCTGTGTAGAACACACACATACACCCAAAAACTAAAACTCAGGAAGAGAAAAAGGAATAATATAGTTTTAGACTCAAATTTCATCATTTCATACTGTTTGATGCTGAGCTACAGAAGAAACAAGGGCAACCCATGCCCAGAGTTCCAGTGCGACCCATAGGTCCTTACTTGGGCTCAAAGCCAGAAGCCTGTCATACCATCTGATGATTTACTTCTGCTTAATGGAGGAGAGAATGAAGGGAGAAGTGCCCACACACCTCTAGAGATCTGGGTCTTTTCTTTTCTTTTTTTTTTTTTTTTCCCTCTTTCCTCCCTCTCCTGTTTGATATAAGACACCTCTCTGATATAGAGTTTAAAAAAACTGCACACAGCTGCCTAAAACAGGGGCATCGCCACAGTCAGCTATATAGACAGTTAGAAAGATATAGCAACACTGGAGAAGACTCAGGGAAGGGTAACAAGGCGCAGAACAGATTGTTACCCCAGGAAAAAGCAAAAATGTTAGAACTCAGACAGGAGGAAGGAATAATTGAAAGGGATGCAGCAGAGTGATCACAGCTCAAGCAGCAAGGCTTCTTTGCCTCCTTCGGAGCAAGAGGGCTCCATGTAAGTTAGTCCAAAGGAAACAAGGTTTGTGTGACTAGGCTGCGGAATTGTGCTCTGCTGAAGGCTGTGGATGCCAAGGGGTCAACAAGGGATCAGATTAAGTCATAGAAGAGAAACTCACTGCAGGATAATTAAATACTAAAGATGTCACACCCCATTTAGCAATCCCTCTGCTGCAAAATGGTATGCACTTTTGGGAAAGCATTGCCACATGCTTTCCCTGCAGTGCTGTTAAACAGACATTTACTTTTGGCCTATGTTGGAGACAAGATATTAAGCTAGAAAACCTTTGGTTTGACCAAGTACAGACATCCTGATGTCTGTTTTGTAGAATTTCTCATCCTACAAAAGTTTTTGACACTACAGGATCAGGAAGATTCTACTTGGGAAATAAACTAAAAAGAATGACAGTTTTTTTTTTTTTCATTTTCTTTCTTATTTTTTTGGCAGAACATAGGATTAGACCCATTCCAGCCTAGCCAACTGCCCAAGAATTAGGAAATGTGATGATACAAAAGAAACCAACTAAGAAAGGACTTACTGGAACATGTGAACATACTGGATTCAGGGTCGGCATGCAGGCACAACACTTCTCCAGCCTATTGCAAAATCAGATAATTTAAAACTAAAAGGGGCCACCATTTTTGCCTAATGGGAATTATATTTAAATCAGGTAATAGGACTTTTCTGAATTAAGTCCTGCTTGAAATAGGGAATCTCTGTCAGCAAAAATATTGGCTCTCATCTTAAAATATTCTAGTGACAAGGTATTTGTCACTAGACAGAAGATATTTGCCATAGCCCATAAACCATCCCATAGATTAACTATTTTCATTATTAAAATCTGATGACTAGATTTAAGAAGTCTTTCTAACCCAACCCTTTCCAAATTGAAAGCTTTATGGAAATTTTCTGGTTAAGACATGTGCAAAGAAACTGTTTGCAGTTATCTGATCAAATCATCTCATCATCATCATCAATGTTGTTATTGTGATTACAATTAATTCTGCAATTAAATTTCTGTCATTCATTAAATATTCTCTCTATATTTGCACTGTGATATCAACTCATGATTTATCCAGTTCTTTGAAAGAGTCGGGCAAAGTAGACCGAATACCTCTTTAGTCAACTTCTTTCCACCTGCCACTTCTTGGTGCAAGAGTAAGAGGAATATAGATCCTAATCCAGCAGACTTAAATTAGAAAATGCCTTTTTGCAGAATAAATGCCCCCACAAGCATTTCCCAATGGGTCAGCCTGACTAGGTTTTTCTTCCTCCCTGCCACAATGTTGGCGGTGCTATCTCATTACAATAAACTTTTTGGGCAATCACACACTAGCATGAGTCTTGTCAAACAGACTGCTTCATTCTTCTGTGATTCCTCCTCATAATGTGTCCTGGTCAAAACAGTTACTGAGACTGGCCTAGTGCTGAAGAAATGAATGTTACTTTCAGTTTACAAATATTGGCATTGTCCGCCTACCTCCTGGAGCAACTGAAAAAGACAATGAGATCTGAAAATATTCCTCTTCAACTTTCCACTTAAAATACTGCTTCCAGGAGAAAGAAAATACTGACAAAAGATGAAATTCTGACAGAACTTGTCACTTGAAGTAGTCATTGAACATACAATTTGTTCATAACATACATGTGCATCACAGAATAAATGGAAGAAAGCCTGTTTAATTACACTTCTTTTTGGGTACTTCCTATGAGAACATTTAGGTATGCTCTCATAAACTTGACGGAAACATTCTTTTTGATATCTTAATTTGATTCCAGGATACCACTTGGAATCTCTAAGTGCAGCAGGAGTAATGTCAGCAGTTCTTCATCACCCTGTTCAGTAAAACTGAACTAGATCCCCACTCTAGGACCAGAGGTAAAGATAATTCTAGACATATTATTCTTTCATATATGACTACAGAAGAGGTCTTATGACAACGACTTGCTTTCCCCTGAATGGTGATGACAAAATTCCTTACTAATTGCATATATTTTGTCCATGTGACATATTAGTTCCTAAACTTCTGTCACATTTCTTATTTCTAAATTATGTGTATTATGCGTAAGATTGTAAGGTTAAAAATCCCTAATGTTTCATCATAAAAAAGCTACACTTCAGTAAAAAGAGAAGCTATTTTCATGTATACCCCCTCTCCCTCCAGGCCTAAGCGCTAAAGATTTAAACAGAATCTATATGCACTGCTTATACAGAAGAAGATGACTTTGGATGAGGAAAGTCTGAGCAGGGAGTGCAAGCCTTCATAAAGTTTCTAAAGGGACAGCTATGTGGTTAGCGGGAGTTTTCAAAAGCTGTACAGCTGTCACCTCTTCACTTGTCTAGCCAGCTAAACAGTTTGCAAAGTGCTTAGAGGATGAGAGACAGTATTGAAAAAGAGATGAATACCTGACTTTCAAGTTCTTTTTTTTTTTTTTTTCCCCTATGCATTCACTATAGCTAAATGGACTTAAAGTCATTACTGGTTATTTTCCTTCCTTCTTTTAGGAAAGCTTGTTTTAGGATACTGTTCAAACATCCACTATGGAAGATAAGACAGATCAGGGTATTTGTGTTTGGTGGCTTTGGAGAATATATGAATTGCCCTCTTTCACTGTCCAAATATTACTTACCATAGGCTTTAAGATGTACACTTTCTGTTTTCTTCTATTATTTACACCATGCTTTCCCATTACCTTGCAGAACTCAGTTCTCTACAACCATCAGATCACAGACCATTATTTAATAGCATAGCTTGTTACTACTAGTTGAGAAAGGTCAAGACTCCTCCACCAAGACTTTTTAATTTTTTTTTTAATGGCTTACCTTATACACTCCACTGATTCTGGTCTTGATTTTAGATCCTGGTCTTTAGCAGCCACTCCAAAATGAATGGGGAACAATCCTCCAAGAATAATGTCTCCCTTTTTCTGTGCCCGTTGGTTTGGTCCATAGGCAGCAGTGTTCCAGACAAATAGCAAAAGAATCAAGCAGCAGCTATATAAAGTCATTGTTCTTATTTTCACCAGAAGGTTATAGGATGCAAAAAGATGATGCAAGTGGATCTTGTAATGTCAAGTAAACTTTTTGGTTCCTAATAGAGCACAGGGAATATTTGTGATACATTTCTGCAGAGAGCTAAGCAACAAGGTGAGAGCCATAGTGCTGGTATTTCTCTCTCTATCTTCTCCATCACAAACCAACAATTGAGTTGTCCTTGGTTCTTCATAGCCAAAGCACTATGGAGAGCTCATCCCTGACAACTGAAAAAAAAAAAAAGGAAAAAAAAAGATATGAAAAGTGATGTCAGCTACACATCAGAGTCCACAGTAGTTCCGCTTTGTCCCCACTCAACTGCCCCCACTCAACAACCTATGCAGGGTATAACCTAACTTTGAACAAGTCAGACACCAGTGTAATCTCAGCCACACCTTTCCAGTGAGGAAACAGAGGACTATTTTCAGCCTTTTCCAAATGACTGTCATGGATTCTTTCAGATACCTAATTCTATCACACACAGGAGCTGGGTTACTACATTTGCCTATCGCTCTGCATGGCTGGTCATAGGACACTCGGTAAAACTATAATTAGGCCTCGGTGAGCAGAGCACACTCCTCAAGAGAACAGGATAGGCAAGCGGAAATGAGGAAGCATGAACCACAGTAAGAAACAAGTCTTTCTCTTAATCAAAGAACTACGATAGACTTCTGGTGTGAGTCCTTCCCCTCCTTTTTATTGACTGCTTTTTACTTTTTGCATTGAATTTATTAATGCTAAAAGTAGAAAAAGACCATAAAAAGTCTTTGTTCATATCCTGAATGAAGATGACTTCCAGGGAAGCATCTGAAATTAAGATACTTCTCTGTAACAGATTTTGAAGGCTTAAAAGGTTCAGTGATTCTGTCATTCCTGGCTTAACTATTCTATGGCTTTGAAGTCTGCATCCTGTTGGGATGAGTAATATTGTAGCCTCTCTGTACTTAGTGCATTACCTCTGCAGCACATCTACAGGCCTGCCAACTTAATTAAGCTATTTAATTATGGCATATGAAAATGGCTATGTGGGGGAACAAAAAAAATATAATAAATAGCTCATCAGTCCTGTGGAAATACGTATAAAAGCCAATACTAAAAACTGGAGTTAGTCAAATTCAGACTAAAAACTAGACATACAATGCTAATACTTAGGACAAATAGCATCAGAAACTCATCAAGAGTTTTCAACCGCTAAGAATATTTTTTAAAATGAGAATTACTTTGTCAGGGAGTAAAAATACCTCAACAGATTTAACCTCTACCTAGGCTACTGTAGGGAAGTGTTCTATGTCTTCCACATCAGAAGTCATAGTGTTCTATGACTTTTGCCACACAAGTCAGAAATAAATATCACAGAGGTTCTTCTGGCACACACTCTCAATAGTTATGCATGCTGTATGTCCCCCAGACATTTGGAAATATCTCACACTTTCTTGCTCAAATGGAAGTCCAGAAACAGCAGTCAGTAGAAGAAAAAGCAAAGATCAGATCATTTTTGTGCCTCAGCCATCATCACACTCAGAGCAGCCGGGTATACAATGCACCTCTCTGTGTCAGATTCATTCTAAACTATTTTTTGGTCCTGGCTTGAAAAAAAAAAAGTGCTTTTATTGACAAGGGTATCTTCTTGCTAGGGATCTTTGGCTAGAAATCAAAACATTTGTAGGTGAACAGCTTTCTACCAGGAAATGTGGAATCTAACTGAAATGTCTTCTAAGATCATATGGACTTTTGTATGGAAAAAATGCTTATTTCATGGGTCAGAGTGACTCAATTGAAACTCAGGAACTTCCACTTCAAACAAATTTGACTATTGTATCTCTACTGATGATTAGGGATTTTAACACCTTCTTCAAGATCTGACAGTCAGAAAACATTTGGGACATTTCTCTGGAAAGCAACTGAGTTTACACTAAGCTACAGTAGTCAGCATGTAATGTATTCTATCACTTGTAAGCACGTTATTTTAACATTTGACTGGTACTGGCAAGGGTTCTGACAATCAGAGTTTTCATCAGAACCAGGACTAGCATGTGGCAAAGCAATGCCAAAAGTCCAAGTATGGAAAACTCCATAAGCTTTCTTCTCCCTCTCCATAGCATATGGACTGTAGCTTTTGCTTCCTCAGTGCCCCAAAGAAAAATGAAATACCTTACCTCTTTCCAGCTAGGGAATATCATGTTCACGCTCCACATATTTACAGATTAAAAAAAAAAACTCTATAAAAAAACATACCAGGTATTTTCTAGGATTAACTTCTTTCTCTCCACCCTGGCTGAGGGTAAGTCTGCTAGGTCCTACGGGATAAATTGCTGAAGGTCAAACAATCACTGCAGTCAGCTGCAGATAGTTTTCTGTCATTCTGTCTTAGTTGAGAAAACCTTCCTGCTATCAGATGCCTCATGCAAATGTTTGCAGTCACCTACAGAATGGATGGCTGGTCTTGCAGTAGGAAGCAAGTCATGTTGTCTGTCAGCTGCTGCAGAGTGCTGTATGCTGGGGCCTGCTGCCTTGACAAACTGTTAGACTTCCTGCCCATGCAGTCAGGCAGCTGATGAATGTGATGCAGTCCAGTGCTTCAGGAGCACATTGAGTTAATTGCAGGTGGGGATGCCCAATACACCATAAATGCGCTCTCTCTCTGTTCACAGCCCACTCCCTCACTGAAACTGGAATTCAGGGGCAAGAGCAATCTCTGCTACATACTTTGTCTGTCCTGTTTCCCAAGCACTCCTCAGATCAGGCAGCAAAGAGCGGTACAGTCAAGCAAACTTTTAGTTTTGTCAGCCTGCTCCTTGCTGCCATCTTCCCAAGGGCATACTCCCAACACTGGATGAGCTGATAGCATTGGTACCCCAAAAAAGTAGTGGGCAGGAACTTAGAGATAAGATGTTTAAAGAAGGGAGCAATCATTTCTGGAAATGAATGACAAGGAAATAGGATAGTCTGACTTAGTTTAGGGCACCCCCATGCTCTATGCCTTCCACATGGCAAAGAGACCTGAGGAGCTGTGTGCTCTTTCAAGACTGGAGATGGAGATTCCCAAGAAAGCCTGGACAGGAATGGTGCACAGGACACTGACTTCACCAGCCGCTATGGGAAGAGCTATGATAAGCTCAAGACCACACTTTGCTGATATATTGCTCAGGTTTTCTCAGTTTTCTGCTTTGGTCAATAGGGCTTTCATTTACCTTTGTGATTCTTTGCTTACAAAAAGGGAAACTATTCATCATGATCAGACAGACAGTATAGTTTAGTTTGCAAGAATGATATGGAAGGCTCTCAGCTGATGTTACTGAACAGGATGGGCTATGCATATATAATCTGCATCTCCGAGGAATAAAGCGAGGGATAGATTTACAAAGATACACTGTCACAGAAAGATGCAGATGCTTGGTAAGATATCTAGAAAAAGCAAAGCTAAATCTCATTATATCAAATTTTTCATTGCTGCTTAAATACCTTCCACAGCTATGACACTGAGTATCTCCAATCATTTAATATAAGACAACAATTTTCCCAGGTATTTTCAAGTGCTCTCCATATATGAGACTGAAAATATTTGAAGATACCAATTTCGTGACCAACGGCCATTCAGTTGCTGCCAGTACTAAGAATTAACATCCTCCAATACCGTCTTTTCTTGTAGTAAATCTTCCTTTGGTCCTCTTTACTTTAATTGGATTAACATTATGGCTGCCTTCTTATTAAAGGAAAGCTTTAATCAGCCAAGGATTCATTGCCAAGGGTTTGTTGCCAGCAGGTCTAGGGAGGTGATCCTCCCCCTCTACTCAGCTCTGGTGCGACCACACGTGGAGTACTGCGTGCAGTTCTGGGCTCCCCAGTACAAGGACATAGAGCTTCTAGAGAGGGTCCAGTGTAGGGCCATGAAAATGGTTAAGGGACTGGAGCATCTATCGCATGGGGAAAGACTTGAGCGAGCTGGGCCTGTTTAGTCTGGAGAAGAAAAGGCTGAGAGGAGATTTGATTAACATGTTCAAGTACCTGAGGGGTGAATGTAGGGAGGATGGGGCCAGGCTCTTCTCCATGGTGGCCAGTGACAGGACGAGGGGTGACGGGTATAAGTTGAAACACAGGAAGTTCCACCTCCATATGAGGAAGAACTTCTTTACTGTGAGGGTGACAGAGCCCTGGAACAGGCTGCCCAGAGAGAGCCTGTGGAGTCTCCTTCTCTGGAGATCTTCAAAATCTACCTGGACACTACCCTATGCCATGTGCTCTAGGTGTCCCTGCTGGAGCAGGGAGGTTGGACTAGGTGATCTCTAGAGGTCCCTTACAACCTTAACCATTCTGTGATTCTGTCATTCATGCTAATGCATACCCAAATACTTAAAAACTTAGCACCTCTACTTACAAGTGGAAATCATACTGTGAATAGAACAAATTACTGTGTTCCTGCAGTTTTGTTTTCAGCTAACAAATGAAAAAAATAGATTAACAAGGGACTGAATTAACAAGGAAGCTTGTTATCTGTTATTATTTTCTTTCCTCTGCAAGTATTTTTACATTTGAAACATTATTTAGTATTAGTTTGTCAATATTTTTATTATAAGCTCTTCAAATGCAAAAAAACCCACTTTTTTTCTGTTAATTTATTCAGCAAATATAATTCCATGAGATTTTTTCTGTCAAAGAAATTTAAGAAATCTCAGAAAATTGGTATTTCAACTTGTGGACACTGTTTTTTAGTTTCCCCTCCCACTTTTTAAGTATTATTTAATTAAGCTCTCTTTTAAAACTTTTTTTTCATAACTGCCAGAACTTTAGACTTCGAATTCTTGGAAGTGGAAGCAATCTTACCTAAACTCCAGTGTCCGGCAGAGGAACTTAAAATTCCAATTGTCGTGGAAGACAGAGTAAATGAAGGAGAGAATGAAGAAAGGAGAAATGAAGAAATGAAGAAAGTACTCTAAAGCAAGCATGAGCCTGGAAAGGGTTGTAGCAATTGCAGATTTGCTAGTTGAATTAATTTTTCAGTTTGTCAGAAACCATGCAGAAAAGTCAGAAATATTCAATAAAACATTGTCTTTTTTCTAACTGAATATCAGGAAGCACATTATTTATGAATTACTTCTTACTTAAATGCTAATTAACTACAGTTTCGAACAGCAGTTCTTCAAGTTCATACAGTAAATGAGTTGGAAAGGATCTTAAGGGGTTATGCAACCTGCCCGTCAGCCCAAGACTATTCCAATGCTTCTGTGCTCTTAAAGATGCAGATATTCCCTCACATCTAACTTGGATGTTCTTTGTTGCAACTTAAGCCTATTTCTTTTAATCTTAATTAACACAGATTAATTTCTTTCTCTGTATAATAACCTTGTTAACCTTATTTGGAATTTGAATTCTGTTATCACTTCCCCCTACTTTTCCTTCTTTCTGGACCAAGCGGTCTAAATTATTTTATTTTATTTTATTTTATTTTATTTTATTTTATTTTATTTTATTTTTCCCCACAGACAATGCTTTCTTGAATTCAGTTTATTTGTGTTTCTTTCTTCTGGACTCTCTCCGGTGTGTTTCAGTATGTAATGTAGAACAGTGCCCCAAATAAACACAGTATTCTTGTTGAGCCCTCACCAGCACTGAGCAGAGTGGTAGCATTACTTCATATATCTTGCAGGCTACAGCCCTGTTTATTCATCTCAGCATGGCACTTGTCTTTTTTGGAACACCATGATGTTGTTGACTTGTGTTCAGCTGATGATCTACCATAAGTTAGAGCTGAACATGCTTATGTCCACAAGACCATGAAACTTCAGAGGATATTCTCATCTTTCATAAGTTTTTTGCTCCCATTCAGATCAAAACTAGAACTTACTAAACTTCTCGTGACCAGCTTGCATACCACAAGAGTGCCAACAGGAACCCACATTCTCAAGTTCAACTTTCAGGATTTTTTTTTTTTTTTAACAGAAGGGAGCCTGGAAAGATAACAGCCATGTCTCATGACAACAGGGCTCTTCCAGTCCCCACAAACCCTGAAGGACCCTGGTCCATACAGTTGGCTCAAAAAGACTGCCTGCCCTAGAAGGCCTGGATGATGCACGGCCAACACAGCCTGCTGGTGAGGCTGCCCTAGAGCTTTAGTGTCAGGCACTTTGCAGGAGAGAAAGCAGTTGCCTGCCGACTGGGGTCTGGCTAGACATGAATCAAGAGCCCGTGAAAACTCCAGCTGCGTTTCAGCAAAACATGGTACCCACCAGAAGTTTTCCACAGAGCTTCTTGTTTTTTATGAATTTATAAATTCTTGCTCTTGCTTTTTATAAATCAATGTTTTCTGGTGAAATGCTGTTTTTTCAGAAAACCCTCAAGCACTTCAGTTTTTGCTTGTTGAAGTCTTCAAGTTTCTATATCTTTTTTCTAAGAGTTCCAGTGTAGCTCAGCCAAGAGTCAGGCATCTGATACAATAATTACTGCGCTTGAGAGCTATATGATGTGTTATGCAGGTGTTGGACTACATATTCATTAAGGTTTCTCTAATGTTAAGTCTGGGATTTTACTCAATAGATACCTGCAAGTCATTAAGATGACCAAAAAAATAAATAAACCTTAGCAGGTATTCTGCTATACCTTGAAATGCCCTATTAATGCAAGTCATGCAAATAAATCACAGTAAGGTTGAAGCCATAAGCAATACATGTGCCCCCAACAGACAAGTAAGAAGTTCTGGTAGAGAAATCACATAGAGGGTGTGACTGAGTCTGTGTTTGATCACGTTGCTCGAGACAACTTAAAGAAGGCATTTTTGTGTAGAAATGGACAACAGATGTAGGACACAAGCTTTACAGATGATTTTAGACACTGAGATGCCTAATTCTGAGATTCCATGACAGTGTGAGAAAAAGTGAATTTTTCATATACACACTAAAGCCTTCTTGCATCTGTTTGTTCAAAATGAGAGATTGGTGTAT
The DNA here is from genome assembly GCF_000705375.1 of Tinamus guttatus. Next base: position 47,568 of record NW_010586708.1, on the reverse strand, counting down.
CAAAGATGTAATCAAAAACAGGCTGCCGGTGTGCTCAGAGAAAAGAACTGTGTTTGGACTTAGTTTGTGGAAGTAAGCTTTTATGTATTCAACAAAGACATGTGTTAGCTAAAAATGACTATAAAGCATTTGTTTCCAATGTGGAAAGAAACTAATCTTACCCTCAAAGAACAAGATTCTTATCTGAAAAAATAGCATGATTTGCAGATAAGTTTGCAGAGTTCAGAGACAAGAGGAGTGCAGGGCAAAATTCAGATCAAGAGTAATGATTTGATTTTATAAACACTACCACTGTGTTTGGTTTCAAATTAAATACAAAACATGGTTGCTAGAACATCTCCTGAGGATAAGACTTCAGAAAATCAAGACTATCAGCACGGGATTTCTATGACAGTATTTCCATGCTTTGCTGATAGCTTAAGGGGACGCTGTCTGCACTGGATGGAATTCTGCAGGCAGGAATCAGGATGGCAATATCCTTCTATGTTACAGAAAATGAATGCCACAAAAGATACTTCATAGTCATACTTGGCATCAAAACCGCTAAGAGGAGACCAATAACATTTCAGACAAATCAACCATGATACTGAAGAAGCTGCTGATGTTTCTAAAAGACAAGGTCTGCCCAGGTCAAATGAGAAAAAAAGACACTGAGAGGAATAGCCTATAATGTAGCCCTAGAAGGTGTTTAAGTTGGTTATAAAAGCTTAAGTAGTTGTCCTAGAGCAACATTCTGAGTTCTTCAAGGTAAACTAAATATTAAAAAAATACAGTAAACCTGTCAATTGTATCACATGTAGCTTTGCTAGGTCCGATATGCCCAACATTGTAAAGCTGGTCAATGGGTCAGCATCTACTCAGCAAATTTATACAGTTTTCATAGCTATAACATTCTTTTAATGTAATGGCCATAGAATTAGTTCTCTTTTAACTCTAAGCTAATATACTAATGTCAAAATATAAAGTACCTACCAAGAAAGGGTGTGGAGTCACACTTATCTGCATTTAGTACTAGTAAATTGCAGATTTGCAGAATCACGGCTGGTATTCTGTTTAACAATTTGAGAAAAAGAAAGCTTGAACTATGCAAGGAGCTACTGGGGAACTGCAGATAAAGAAAAAGGCAGGCAGGACTAAATGGATCACTTTCTTTCATGGAGTGTCAAGCAAATTTACTGACAGAAACAACATTCAAAAAAGCATCAGTTTCTGACTTCTGAACAACAGGGCAAAAAATCCAGATTCATTCAACTCTTCAGGCAGCATTTACCCGCTATGGATTTAGTGGGAGTTTGTAAGGCCTCTGATCTCCCTGGTACTTCAGCACTGTCTCATGAAATGGACACAACCTGCATGCCAAGCATCATAGCTGGGATTGCATGGATTTATAGCAACTGCCTTTCAGTTAGGACTATACTTGACTTGGAATGCACGTAACACTTTTGAAATAATACTCATTCAACCAGTAGCATGTGTATCACAGTTCAAAATCCCTAATTAGTGTAATTTGGTCTCAGGAATTGATATCACTTTGTGGGGGAAAAAAAAAAGTGGGAAAAAAATCTGCCAAACAGAAGAGGTAGAAGAAACACCTTAGAGTTTGATTGAATGCTCTCAGCTAACATCATTAGCTATTAGCAGATGTTAGGCTATGAGTGGTTTCTGAATAGTAAATACTTGATGAAAATGCATACAAAGGGTAACCTATGGCTTTGAAACTATTTCTACACAGGCATGGGCTGAAAACCTGTTGGCTACACTGCCATAAAGTAGTTGAATAAATAACACTGGAGACCTCATGGGCATAACTGATTTCTTCCCTCTGAAATAAAATAGTTTTCTAAAATAAGATTTGAAGCCTATTTCTGCAAGGGAAACCACAAGGATGTGGAATAATCTGCAAAGAGATTCAGTCAGTTCTGGAATTTCTCACTTTCCCATTCCTGTGCCTTCCCCAGAATAAGTGTTGCAAAAGTGCATACATGCATATTAAAGATGCGCCAAGATGTTAAAGCATCTTACTCACAAAAGCATCCTGCTGTGCCCCCAGTAGTCACCATAAAAATGACAGCAGAAGAAACAACATGTGACAAATTTGTTACAGGGCTACAGCACCATGCATGCACCACAACAGGACAGGACAGCCTTAAGGCATTGCAGCTTCTAGGGACTACCAGATGCACGGCAGCCAGTCTATACTTTCTGGAAAGTTGCCATAAGCCAACCAGTGATTGCCTACCCTAATTTATTTTGAGAGCTGCATTAGGCCTGTAAGCAATTTCAGATTTAGAAAATTCAGGAATCAATGCGGTTTTCATTTTAAAGTTGTTCAGTTTCACCACCCTGTGTTGCTGACTCTCATCATCTTTTGCCATGTCATGGTTTACTAACTTTGTTGTTTCCTATCTCTGCTTTCTGTCGAAAACCTACCATCTTGTCAGTTATTTAAAGTGGACAAAAAGATGTCTTAGATATAGTACTAGTCTAAGGCTCCCTGATAATACCAATTAATTTTCTCTTCATTTTGAGAGAAACTGGGACTCATAAGAGCTGCTATAAAATAGGAGGTGAAATAATTTGCTAAGATACCATTTTTAAATGCTATAGTATCTCTAACTTTTCTGTCTTCTAAAAATAGTCCCACAAACCATGCTAAACAGGGTGCATTCCAGTGGTGGTTCATTTACTTTATCCCCATATTTTTGGAAAGTGATAGACCCTCCTGAATAAAGGGAGAAAGAAAGCCTGGGGAGTGCTCTGCAGTAAGAGGACACCATATATCCCTTTGGAAATGTGTATGCTCCATTGGGATCTACTTTGCAAAATTTTGTTAGTTCAGACTTTACCTTTTCATATTTTTTCTAGATATGGCCCTAGAGATAGTGGGAAGTAGTAGGGAAATGACAAAATAGTCCGTTGTCTGTAAGAAGTTAATATTAGGTAAGTTAATACAATGCCATGCAAAATATATTTCTCACACCATCCAATTGGCCAGCATAAGTCATTCTCATTAGCAGGTTGAAGGTGATAGCACATGAAGTAATAGAGCAAAAACACCCCTTGCACCCATTGGAGGAAAAGTGTAGGTATTTTTCTGAGTGAAGCGAATAGCTTTTGATCGTTCTTTTACAAAATAGGATGAGCAAATGAGCTCAGATCGTATCCATAAACATGAGAAGAATCTTGGTTGCATCAGCAAAATTCTTCTTTCTAAACCTCTCTTGGGTTTATTAGTATTATTTTTAGCCACTAGAAAAGTCTGTCTCTGAAGTGCAGCTTTGCAATAAAGTAGCATAACAGTTCTGATAGCAACTTGATGTGGTGCTGTGGAAAGTGATGTTCTCCCAGTGTTGGCTAGTGTCTTTGTCTTTGAACACTTCTTTTCCTTAGCCGGACAGTCTTATACAAATCACTCCATCTGTCTGAGGCTTTGTTTCCCAACTTGTAATAGTTGCCAGTAATCATTCCAGAAATTTGTTGCAATTATGCTTCACTCATATCAACAGAACCAAATATCAATTGAATCAAAGTCGATTAAAACTTTTCTCTAATAAAAAAATACAGATTGCAGGGTTAAACATTTTCACCAATTTGACTATGTCAAATTTCCTGCAAAAAATGTATTTTGCTTAATAATTTCCTCAAATTTTACTTATTTTTTTTTTTAAATCCAGAGTCTGACACAAAATACTTTATTTAATCCTTTTTTTCTGCAGAATCCTCAGTGAACCAAACAATGAGGACAACTCTAATTCTGAGCCAATTTCAACATAACTCCAATTCAGAAAAACACTTAAGTATGTGCCCAACTTTACTGAGACTTGACTTTAATGAAATTTAATAGAGTGTAAAAGCTTAGCATCTACTTTAGTGGTTTGTTGAATCAGAGGCTGGACTAGCTCCTGACTGGCTGCTCCATTGTAGTTTATACTCTTACTGAAAACAAAGAAACACTTCCTTTACATTGGATGGTTTAAATTTAGGTTACATCCTTAATGACTTATTAATAAATTTTCTTGAATCTTTTTTTGCAGACATTTTTCTACCCTTTCTTTTACATTTCTAGTACTATACTGTCCCATGATGTCTTCCTTCCTCCCCCTGCAATTTTCCTATTGCTTATTTTAATATTGTGGTTCCTTCTCCAGCTTTCCTGTCTTACTTTATACTGTGTGTAACCTCTCCCTATCAGCTCCTGAAAAGTGCAAGATGAATAGAGAGGTAAGAGTGTCTCAGAAGAAGAAAAAAGGTTCAAACTGGTCTGTAAAATCATGAGAAATGACAAACTCTAGCAAGGACAGAAGTTCTATTGGGTCCATAAAATTCACTAAGCACACACTGTCGGAAGGCAGAGAAGAAAATCAAGAGTAGTAGAAATGCAGGCATGAAGGGAAGAGAGATTGGCGCAGAGCAGGCATATGTTCCGCTTTCACTCTACAGGAAGAAAACAGCAGGTTTTGCTGGCTCTTCCTTGTACGCTTGTGTGAGCATGTCTCATGGCGGCAGAAGCACAAGGTGGAACACAACAGTATACGCTATATACTGAGCCCTTAATGGGTGCAATGACCTTTATCTGCCTATGCAATGCACCGGAAGATCAACATGATGTGGAAGGACATGTTTATCAGTTATGGTTATTTATATTATTCACCTAAGAAAAGCCAGCCAGCTGCATTTCCCTGCAGAAGTTGTCGCTAAGATGGTATCACAGACCCATGACATGCTTTCAGTACAGGTAGTAGCACTTCCAAAGGAGCAGGTGTGCCAGTTCCCAGCACAGTTCTCCTTTATTACTACAACTGCCTTTTTCAGGGATTTACCACACTATTTAAAACTCTGGCATGAAACAAACTTTCCATGCTTATTTATAGAAGATGGAGAGGACAAATTCTTTTTTTTTTTTTTTTCCAATAATCCCACTCAGATTCTTCATCACATTCTTGTAAACCCTAGAGATGCAAGTTTTCTGCTCTATAAGGTACGAGGACAACAAGAATTGACTTCTGGATTCAAATCAGCAGTCCATTTGCTTTGAGACCCTGCTTCCAGCAGTAGGCAGGGCAGTAGGCTGCTTCAAAAATATTCTGCTACACAACTTTAAAGTAAGTATCTCATGGAGAACATTTCCAGTTCCATTAGACAGCAGTTAGTTAAGGTCCTAAGCAAACTGTTTTGTGAAAATCAGCCCTAGTTTAATAAAAGACAGTCCTTGAACAAACTTTATTCAAGCTCCAGAACTGGAGGAAATAATGCAGCATTTAAATATCTATACACATTCCTGCAAATAAAAGTATATCGCTTTTGATAGGGATATACTTTTGAAATTATACTCCCCTATTGAAAGTCTGTCATCACTTTCCCCAGGCCACAGTCACCTAAGACATCACAATATAACCTGCAATTTCTTTCTTGCACCACTACTGGAAGGTAAAAGTATCTCCAAAGAATCATTGAAATAGATTATAAGCCTTCATCTCAGCTTTTTTCTGCAAATTCTGGCAGTTTAGCTCAAAACGTAATGAAGATGAAATTAAACATTGCACTAAACAGAATGGAAGCATGGTTCTTCCTGTGGAGACTGCAGAACTGAAGAATATGTTCCTGTGGTGGTAAACATCTTAAATCACTGCAGCTAGATCCAGAAGAATTTGTTCTATCATGCTTAAGTGGTGGTTTTCTTTAGCTACATTTCAGCCAAAAGATCTGTTAGGACGATTTTAAAATAAAAAGGGCTAGGAATTGCACCATTCTGACTTCTGGATTTATTCAAGTAGAGGATTCAGTATCATGCTTGATTCTACTTTCATATTGTTCAAGAAGTTCCATATAATTTAAGTGGTGACTGAGGTATTGTTCAGTGTGAGTAAAAGAGCAGAACTGAGGTGAAGTTAAGCACAAGGAAAGGATAAGGATAAAACTAAAATAATTCACCTTCTAAATAATGTTTAATGCATTCTAAGCAAAAGACTTTATCTTTTCATTGTACAAAAATGCAATGCAGAAAAGTGCAAATGTTAATTTTTTTTCCAGCACACAGAAACTTATGTGCTTAAAATAGTATGTGGTAGAAAATTACCATCCTATCTGTCAGAGTATCTCTGAAGTAAAGCAGCAAATCTCAGGTTTGCCTTTCCTGAGTCTACTTGCTAGGCTTCCTCTTTGTCTTTCTAAATGTTGCCCTTTCTCCCCCTCTATTACGAGAGGCTCGCAATACAAGTTTTCTAGTTCACAATTTAAGAAAGATTGATAAGGAGTTATCAGAGCTTCGGAGTAGGATAGATGACTATCTTCCCTATCATTTCTATAACCAGCACAAAGAATTCAGGGTAGCTTGGGAACAGGAGCACATATGGCGTTTGTGTCACGGAAAGAGCTGAGGAACACCGAACTTTACTGGCACAAGTCGGCACAGTAGGAATAACCTGAAGGACCTCAACAGGAAAGGAGGCTTGGCTGATGGAATACAACTTTGCCCCAATGGAGTAGAATTCCTCAGAAGCACTACGGACCTGGGTGCAGGCTGAGGTGTGCAGGGAGCCCTTGATCAGCAAGAAAGAAGTTCTCTCCAAAGAAGAACCCATGGAGACACATGAAAGCTTTCACATTTTTGCCCCTTTTTGACAAATTGTTCAGAACTCAAAAGAGATTATAGACAGTGAACTGTAAGTTGGTACTCTAGCCAAGAGTCTGGCCCTAGATCAAAAGCAGCTATGTAGGCTTAAGGTAATTAGCTTTATCAGAGAGAGGAAAACAGAGATCCCCTAAGCACAGTGACTGACAGAAGAGACCCTCTGACTGATTGTCAGTGCATTCTGCTAACACTCATTTCCTTTCAGCACAGCCACTTTATTTGACTGCTGTCAAATGGCAATCCTATGGTGTTTTTTTTTCAAATGCTGTCTTTGTCAAAGACTTTTTTTCCTCTCATTCTGAAGGTGATCTTTCTGGAGCACAAAAATGCCCGGGGTCACACTCCAGAGAGCTCCAGCCCCCTCACCTGCCTGCCAACTCTGCGGCTATGCGCACTTCATCTCCGGGACGACGGTGTGACTTTTGGAGGCTCCATGCCTCATTTAGCCCTGGTAATGGCCTAATTGGGTTGGAAAAATGCAGGAGCAGGAGCATGATAAAAAACAGGTTTGCTGTGCTTATTTAAGCAAGTGGGGAAAAAAAAAGAAAAGCAAAGAATAGAAAAGAAAAAAAAATCCTGCCTTGACTTGATATTTATGTGTGTATCTGTTTTTATAATGGGAAATTAGGCTGACTGGCTGGGGTGCTATCAGGACTAATATGGCAAATGAATGAAATGCCAGGACAGGAGCGAACTTTGATGGGCTTCACTTCTTGCAATGGTTTCCACAGGAACAAGCCCCCTCCACCAGTGTATGACTGATTCTGAATGGTTCTCAGTAGTGGTACATTTAATGGGTGATTTCACTAGGTATCTGGGAGGGAAACCAAGGAAATTCTAGTGACAATAGCCACTATTCAAGATACAGGCCCATTTGCCAGCTCATGTCATAAACCAAATATTCTCTGACCTTTCTTTTCTCCCACCTGGAAGGATTTTTGCTTTCTTAGAGAAGGAAGAAAGCATTCTGTCCTCTCTTGAGCTCCTCCTGTATTTTTTTCTTGATAGGCTGTAAATCCCCCAAGGAATGAAATGTTATCTCTGCCCTCCAGAAACTTCAGGAAAAGAACTGGAAGGAGACAAGAGGCAGTTTCAAAAGGCATGAACACTTTCTTTTGGGGATCTTTCTTCAGCAAGGACACAGGTGCAAAACCAGGAAATGAATGAGATTCCCTTTCACTGGCACAAAAATCTGAGTCGTATTTTGTTGTGAAAAAGGCAGCCTTCATTTCTGATGGTCCTTTTATTGTGGTCCTCCGTGGTCCTCAACAAGACCCCAGATATTTAATTGCCTTTTTATTCTTCCCTTTTCTCCACAAGGGGGGATTTAAGATCTCAAAATTGAACCTTGTTAAAATAAAACCAAAGTGACTCATATAGCACTGAAAGTGCTACAAAAGTGAGTAGGAAAGCTATACTAGCTACTGAATATAGGCCAACCTATATCCATCTTGCTTCTCTGAAGAGCAACTAGTACAAAATACATTGTTCTATGCATTGTTCATATGAATATTAAAACCTCCGGATAGGGAAATTTTGCCAGTTCAATTGCCAATAGACCCTGCTATAAGTCAGAACACATCTTCATTAGAGACATTTAAAAAATCTGGATGATTTTTGTTCTCTTATTTACAGTAGAGCATTATAAACAGTTCCACTGGCATAAAAGCCGGGACAGTTAACCCAGCATGGATCAAGAATGACCAGCCAGTATAAAGAAAAAAAAAATAATAGAAGGATTCTTAAGCAACGACTTCTGCTTCCTTTGGGAATCTCAGCGGAATTATTCCTAATGACTTTATACTCATGTTTTCTGTCTGCTTCTTACCACAATTTTTTGCTAACCTGAAATAAATTATGTCAGTAGGGATGTACTCTTGCTAAGAGATATTTGCTGTACCTTGCCAGTGGTCAATACAAGAAGTTTTGCAGAGTTTTCTGGTTCACAGGTGATAGTGCAGAAGTTTCCCTGTGGAAGCTAGAGTTGCTCTGCCACAGACAGTCCTGTTGGAAGAGAAGATTTAACCGCTTACCTTGAACTAGCAATTGCTTAGGTACCAGTTATTGTGATATGGTTACATTTACCATATGCAAGCGGAATGTGGCATGAATTAGTAATAGAGGATTGGTTGCAAAATGAATACTGGCACTTTAAACAGGACAACTGTCCAAAATTTAAAACAACTGTTGTTCCAACTGATTGGTAGCACAAAGTCGAAAGGGAAACGTAGAATAAAGTGTTAAGGCAACCTGAACACAGGCCAAAAATGCACTATCAGCATGAAAATATTTATACTAAGTCAGAAACAGTCTGGGCTTAAAGATAGTCATAAAGCATATTAAAATCTCATATCTGCAGGATGGAAGAAAAGGAAGTAAATGGTAAGGAATAAAATTTAGAACGTAAGTTACTATATGAAGTAAACTTATGAGGGAAGTTAACAAAATCAAGGAAATACTAATAGCTAACTGAGGCATGGAGGCAGAAAAGATATTTTTATACATATTAGAAGAAGCTTGAGACTGGCCATGAGCCCATTACTAGATGTAGGTGATAAAACCTGAAATGGCAATATAGAAAAGGTGGAAATATCCATTAAACATTTTGTCCTTTGCACAATGTTTGTCCTTGGAATGGAGCAGAGAATGTATCATCCCATATTACATCAGCATAACAAAATTCACTGTAGGTAATAAAGGGCGATGTGAGACAAGATCTGCTAAAATTAAATGTTTTCAAATCAACAGGCCTGGAGTCTTACATAAACTCAATGAGGAGTTCTCCGAACCACTAGTGTTGATACTGAACAACTCATGGAAAACTGGGAAAATTCCAAAGGGTCAGAGAACTACAAATGTATTTTAGTATGAAGTATGTATTAAAAAATATTAAAAAGGTAGGCTCAGGAAATTACAAGCAGATTACCCCAAAAATATTTTGGGTACAATAATAAAATGAGTTCAGTCAGTCAGCATTCTTTAAAAAAATAACTAGGGCTACAATATAATTAACATGAATTACCTTGTCAAATAAACTCACTGTTCTTTGAGAACTGACTTGATAAAGGCAACTGTGGAGATATTGTACAACATGGACTTCTCCAGGGCATATGACCTAACGTATTAAAAATTGTAATTAATACAGAGATTCAAAACAAATTTTCTGATAGATCTCAAAGATTTTGTTCAGAGAGATGAGCAATGAGTGAGTCATTTGTAGAGAGATCACTCAGAGATCAATCTTATTCTGAAGCTGTTCAACATTTTTCAATCATATGAAACATAGTAGTATGAAACATTAGGTTTTGGTAAAAACTGAAAAGAATGCAAAGACTAGCAGGAAGAAAAGAGGTTTCACGTATAAATGACAACTAATGTTAAGTATATTAAACTACAAGTCTCCCATGGAGACAGTGGTTGCATGAATTATCCTCAACATACTCGTGTATTTAGTAGGTCTGCACTGAGATGAATTCTACAATCAAATCTCATATTTCAAGGTTTCTGCTGATAGCCCGCTGGAGGTAGAGAACAATTCTTTCTGGTGCCCAACTTACCTGCACAGTCTAGCATGTTTGGGGTTCACAGAGCTTCATTGATTGGAAGCAGCTAGAATTGGACCTTGGAAAAGTCGCACCAATATCCTGCTATGACACAAAGAATCTTTTTTTTCTTAAGTATGTGTGTTGGTCTATCTTGCTCACATGCTGAGGGTCAAATTTAAAGTCAGATATGGAACTGGGAAAGAATTTTCCATCCCATGAAGACTGGCGAGAATCCCAAATGCAGCTAACTCACTGTTTTCTCTTCTTGTCTCTCTAATCTAGCACAGGGAGATGCAAGCAACAGAAACTTAAATGCGCAAATTTGACAGATTTGCCAGATCTTCAAAAATAAGGCATATTTCTTTAGGAGATACAATGACAGCATGACTCAAAGAGATATTAGTAATTGGGTGACAAATAAAGAGTAGGTAGTATTTTGGTAAAGGAAGTGTGTATTTGATGTTACATGTTTCGTGATAACTTCACTGCAAACCTACTGGGGTATTATGCAAGCTTCATGCTTCGTTTTTGAAAGCTAGTAGGTGTATAAAATGTGCACAAATGTGCCATTGTCATAAAATGAGAACACTATGACACTGGACTTAAATGCTGTCATGTTTTCAGCTGCTTAGGAATTCCTCTTAAACTGTCTCTAAAATTACCAGGAAAAAAATTCTGTAGAGGTTGCTGCTAGTTATAACTATTACAACTACTTCTAATGTTGACATATCAATTTACTGACAAAGGAAGTGTTTCCTATAGTGTCAGCACTGTAAAAGTTGAAGCCTAGGTCACATGTATACTTGTCTCAAGCATAATCAAAAAACCCTGATAAGTACCAGAGCCAGCATCCTTGTGCTGTGGGTGCTATTGTAGTGAAGCAGAACAAGCCCAGCTTGATTTTCAGATAGCAAGCTAAACCTGCAGTGTTAGCAATGGTGCGATACTTTGTTTTGACTTTCAAACAGAATACTGCAAAGACATAGCCTTCAAAGAGGAATAAATATAGACTAGCAAGAGGTCATTTCACTGACAGTTCACTTCTATGACAGGTACCCATGCTTATAATGGGAAGCGGGAGCACTACACCTGAAAACTGATTCTGTAATTCTTCTAAGGCTTCTCCTCTTTCACTCGGAACGTGTCCTTGTTAAACCCAAGGAAACCAGGTAAAGAAGCAATTATATGATACAAAGAGGAGAATATTCTCAAAATTCATCTACTAAGAGTAAGAAAAAAAAAAAGTTGTCTTAATCTTCCTTGCCATTATTGATAAGGGAACCTTGAGATATAGCACAGAAATATTGAGCAGGTCTGGATTTTTGTAATCTAGAAAACTCCAGGAAAATGTGAGAAAGGTGCTAAAAAAATACCGTCACAACAGTAAAGGCAACAAACATTTAGAAATTGACTGGAAGCAAGAAATTTTAGTCATATTGTTCAACTTGTTGTTTTTCATTGATTATGTCTGGCAACATTGACCAGAAGCCTTGCTCGAAGACACAGCAAATTATAAACTGTCAAGACAGACTGCTCTTAAACCTTCAGAAGATACTGCATTTGTCTCTCCTGATACTTGCAAAGTTAAGGGAAAATTTCAAACAAAAACAAAATGCCCCCCATTGGTCTTTCTGTAAAGAAGGAAGGAGAACACAAAGCTAACATTAGCATTTATAACCTCTTTATGACCTCAACCCATTAGCAGAGAAAACATGACTAAGAAAACTGTAGTAAGAAGTACTACAGTGAACAACCACATCAGTTATATTTCTAGTGCTCAGGCATTTACTTCATGTGTAATGTTGAATGCACCAAAATAAATTTCTGCTTCCTAAGACAGTAAATGGAGAATTAGCTCTGACTATTCCTTTGGAGGATGCTGAGCTTGAGTCATGTTTCCTAGGTAAAATAAAGGAATAGAACATTATTATATATAAAATTATGATAATGATACTGCATACTCCTCTCATAACTTTTCTGCAAGGATCCAAGATTTCTCAACAAACATTATTAGATTAAGTCTTGCCACCACACTCTTTTCTACTATTTGCAAGTGGGAGGATATAAAACAGCTCATGCTTATACATCTAATTAAAAAAATACATTTATGACTTTATTTGTGAATGTTTATTTAATTTCCCAAAAGTGAAATCAGGAAAAGTATATTGTTTCATGCCTGACTCTCTCCACATCTTCAGCTCTTTAAAGCCTTAAAATGACAAGCCTATACATTCAATGTCTGTGTCTGGAGACTCAGGATGAATAGCACCGTCTGGAACATCAGTATCGAGGGGCAATAAGTACCTCCAGAGTCTGAAGGAAGCCAGCAAAGGGCTTTCTGGAGAGACAGAAAATATTTCTATCATTTATTTGAGAGAGATTAATAAGAGAGGAGTATTATGGAAGCACAGTATTTTGATTATCAGTATCTTCTGTCCTCTCTCCAGCAGAAATCATTGCTGGTCATTTCAGAGCCAGACGCTGTGTACTGGAGATAACCTCCCAGAGCAAGTCCCAACCTCATCTTTAACAGCTGTGAATTGTTTAAGCACAGAAACAAAAGAACTTCATATTGCCCTCAAGAAGTGTCATCATTAGCTATGAATATTGTTACTGCAATGACTATTCATCATCACTTAGTTAAAAATCACTTTTATAAGCCTGCTATATTATTAGCCAGGCAAATACCTTTAGTGCTCAGTTTTTCATGAATTGACATGCGTATTAACACTATGCAGGATGTTTCTCAAAGCTCATACTAATTTTCTGGTTATCCTGGCAAGAGGACACAGTTGGGCGAGTGTCTCAACAGACATTACTGTGCACAAAAGACCATCAGGAAGACACAACGCCCTAGCAGTACTTTGGAGACTAGCAATGATGAACACACTGCTGACATGCGGGAACCCAAGCCTGTTCTTTTTCCTGTTTTGAGGTGATCCATTCTTATTCCAATTATCCTTATCATTTTAGCTTGTTATTATGTCTTCTTTCAAGAAATATGAATTAGCCACCATCACTTTTCTTATTTATATACTTGTGATTAATATTTTTGAATTTATTCTTTGTAAGCATATGTTTCTACTCAGATAATTTCTGTAATTAGAATTACAGAAGTCCAAAAGTGAAGCAGCATCTGTCTGTCAGTCTGCTATCCCTAGCTTTGCCTTTGCTAGTAGACTATTGCCTATGCTTTGTCTTCTGGGATCTAGTCCTATCAACGCTGGATTAAGTCTGTATCCTGAAAGCTTAGTAAAAGTAAAGTATGCTTTTCTTGTGGCTTTAAAATAACTTTTCTCTTTTGGCGGAGTGGGGTAAACTCTGATATCCCATTTGCAAGATTCCAAACTGGTATAGGTGAACAGATCCATCCCCCAAAGTGGTTCAGGCCTTGAGACAGGCATCTGTTTAAGCACCATTTACACACATTTGACATACATCATTGTGTCACAGTGACACAGTAAGTGCATTTGACACACATTGAAATGGATCAATCACTGTAGTTATTAAAGCCTTCCCTGAACCAGAATGTCTTCTAAAAAATATCTTCTCATTTCTGATATAAGTCAGCAAAACAAGTTGCTGGAAAATGCAGGAATGAAGTTTAGGAATCAATAAGGAATAAATAGGAAAGGAATAGATTAATATCTGAAACCAGGAATGGGAGGCTCAGTGAAAGACAACATACTGCACTGCAATTTAATCAAAAGAATATTAACAGTTTATGACACATCACAGTCACATGACATCCCAGTGAGCACTCCAGACTCAGGAAACTGAAGCCAATGAGATGAAGGTGATTATGCACATTTAAAAGTCCTAGTAAGCTCTTAATCAAATGTTTTGGTATTCAACCGAGTCTAAAAAACTGACCCTTGAGAACCTAAGTCTTGCTGAAGAGCAGCTGGAGTTTGGCTCACCCCTGGCATCAAGAAGTATTTATTCACTATGTAGGTGTCATTCACAGATTCAAAGCCATAGGTCAGCCAACCTGTGGTTTGTCCACACAGTGAATGCAGTTAGTATTTAAGATGTTCTTTCCTTTCTAAAGAAACAACAACAACAAAGACATTTCCCACTGTTTGAAGCCAAAAATATCAGAAATATCATTCAGGACAATTAATGACATTGACAAGGTGAGCATTTGTCTGCCATGCACTACTTCTGGAGTCCAGCCAGCTCTACTTGGACATGATCTGGGTGAAAGACTTGCACTGGGCCATCCTACATACCAAGTAAGCTGGACAAACATTAGGATATAATCATTCAGTTATGAAGTGTGTCGTCTTCTTTTTGACCGAAAACTGTGCTATGTGTTTGAAAAAAGGCTTGCCCAATACCAGTTCTGCATCTTTCCACAACTGATTGAAATAATTTTGCTTTCTCTGTCAAATCCTACCTCATTGCTCTTTCACAGCAGTATCATCCAAAACATCTCTAGTCTCTCTTTTTCCTAATCACATAGAACCATAAGCAGCTACTGTTTTGTATATGAGTGTGCCCATGCAAGCCAACGTACTGATCAAGTATGTTCCCATATAACCTCAAATAAGCCCCCAGCTCAGGTCTCAAAATTAGAGCTTTTAAATTAGACAGAAGAACACATCTTTCACTTACAGGACCTGAGCCTAGAAACGGGGTCTGATACTTAACAGACTGCATAACAAAAAAACAGAACCAAATTTACCAACATTAAATAAGCAAAAGTCTGTGTGATAACAAGAAGTTTAGGATAAGTGTGAGAAAAATGTACAGAAACCAGGCAGTAGATTAAAAGAGGACACAATCTGAATAACAAGAGAGAGGAAAAGTGTCATAGACCCTTTTCTTATCATCTTGTTCCATGGTAATATATTTGGCTTCCCGGTAATCTGTATTCTTCAAATCTTCAGTCAGGTCTTTAATATACTGTGTAGAGAATCCATAAGCTCATGCTTGAAAATTAGACACATGGTTAGTTATCGTAAGTTAACTGTTGCTCTGCACACTGTAGACCAAAAATTCTTCAAAATACTTGACCCCACACCACTTTTGAAAATGGGGTCAATCTCTGTGTCACTGAAGTCTTGCAATGCCAATTGACATAAACCCTAAAGTATCTTTCTAAGCAAGGTTAAATACTCATTAGATTAATTCATTAGATTAATATATGTACAAATATTTAAAATGTTTTATTTCTCTTTACTATCTGGTTAGTACAACTTTCGTATTATCTGAAATTCTCAAAAAGCAGGTATGCACAAAGTCTGGTACAAAAACTGTTCTGTGTTTGTACAGGAGAGTTGTTCAGGCAGAAAACATCTGAGAAGGTTTCTTTTTTTTCAAATCATTTGATCTTGAAAGATCCGTCTATCGTGCACCTGCTTTCTAATTGATTATAACTTGAAACTCTGCAATAGTGAACAATACATGAAGAACAGCAAAGGAAATTAATTCAGGAGACAACATTTCCAAATGAATATTAATTCTGGGTAAAGTTAATCAAAATTTCAGAACCTGCCACCACATTTTCCCTTATTCAACTGCCAATTATTTGATTACTTATGTATAATTAAATCATCCTATAACCAGGGGACGTGAGCAAATCCAAGCTGTAAGCCAAATTATACTTATTTTTCTCAAATCAGAGCTGGATCTGAATGATTATTTTGACATTTTGTTGAAATGGGTTGAAACAACTTCACTCATGGCTGCACCTGAACTAGAACTGAGCTGAAAAATTAATTAGCTCAATTCTATAATATGAGCTAAATTTGGTACTTTTTTTTGTCCGTTTGAGTTTTTTTGTATCTCAGTATAAAATGAATAAGAATGACCTTTTGATTTTTCAACTAGTTGAGATGTGCATTATCATACAATTTTTGTTTACACAGCTATACCATATTTCCTCAATGTTATGTCATGTATTTTAACTGTAATGTTATCTCGGTACATGCAAAAATTTTCTGAAGAAATGGTCCAGGAAAATACATCAGATATACATTCTGTAGAGGAATTAGTAGAACTCTCTGTTTCATGGAATCACAGAACCACAGAATGGCTGAGGCTGGAAGGGACCTCTAGCAATCATTGAGTCCAACCTCCCTGCTCAAGCAGGGACACCTAGAGCACGTGGCACAGGGTCGCAGCCAGGTGGGTTTTGAAGATCTCCAGAGAAGGAGACTCCACAGCCTCTCTGGGAAGCCAGCGTTCCAGGGCTCTGTCACCCTCACAGTCAAGGAGTTCTTCCTCACATTCTTTGTGCATTTAGGAAAAAATGTAGTTATAATGATGAGATTTGCCATTTGACATAGTTACAGATTTTGTTTAGAGTGAGGTTTTCTGTATATTTTTATGTCTGGTTATTATTCTGACCATTTCTGTTGCACTGTAAATGTACACCATGTTATACAGATACCAGTACTCCAGTGCCTTTACAAGCTAAATAAGCAGTGCAAGAGGGATTTAGTTTTAGCCTCCAAATTTTACACAGTCCATGCAGATAAGTACTTTATTAATAAAAAAGAAAAGATAGTGGAAAGCAATGAATCAAGGCATCTCCTACATCCCATAGTTTAAATGTGTAACTTGGAAGGGCTATGTGCTGCGCCATAGTTAGACATAAATAAATTTGCTGTGCAAGTCATGCCTAAATTCTGCAGGCTGGCAAGCTGTTCTTGGCCTAGGGTCAGATAAGGTGATATAAAAATAGCTTTATACCACCTTTGCATTTTGCCAAATCCAGTAACCAACAGGGAGTTTGGCCCTCACCCCAGCAATAAATGCCATCATATGTCACCCAGTTGCTTTTGGTTCTATCAGGTTTTCTGACTTCATTTCCTACAGCTTTTTCCCTGAGTACAGCAATTGGTTAAAGCCCTAGTAGGTGCTGAAGAAATAGGTCTCTAGATTTTAGAAAAAGCTTAAGAACACTATCTTTTTTGGATGAAAGGTGGCATAAAATTAATAGAAGACTTGAATTTAAACTGGAGAAAGTCCATGAGCAAAGTGGAGAGATCCTGAAGCTCACTGTGTTCATCTTCCTTTCATTTCAAAAAGAACTTCAAAAGGAAAGGGTTATAGCCATGAGTCATCTAGCTACTGCCAACCATATTAGTGAAACTGTGTTCCCTTAATTAAGAGATATATATCTCATAATCCCTTTCCACAACAGGAACTCTTGTTCCTCTAAAATACTTCATATAGAAGGAAATGTGTATTGTTAGGAACACATTGGCACTGCCATGTTACATGCTTAACTAAAAATTAAGATTTTTTTCCTTCCTAGTCATTATTTCTATAATGATCCCAATTGACTTTTGAAGATGTAGATGGCATAATATTAGCTTAAGCATCATGTTAGCTGGAAGTCAAAGTCTTAGGCATTTTCAGAGTCCCAGGGGAGAGAAAAAAAAAGTAATTAATTTTGGCTTTAAATGCTTCATATACTTATTGAAAATTCTTTTGTTTTACCTTTGGAGGTTCAAATCAGATAATTTTCAGACTTGAATGCAAGTTGCCATCAAAATCCATATTTTGATCAATAACAGAGTATAATATGAACATAAGTACCCAGCAAAAGAAATCTGAATATGAAAACCACGGTTGTATCTTTTTTCTACTTTGATAATCCTTGATGCAAAAGTAGAAACCATTATACTATAATTAGACATTTTAAGAGCACTTTTAGATTTCTGTTGGAAAGAGAATATCTGGATGCCAACCAGATATGCTGTCATTTGTGTCATTGTCTATTGTTGCCTGGAATTGTATGCTCAAATCTTGGCTCAATCCAATCAACCTTTCTTCTTTCTCAGACACTTACTTGAATTCACTATGATTTACTACAAGTACAGCTTTCAAATCAGGCCAAATAATGTAGGGCTGTTTTTAAAAGTGCCTGTGAAAACAAATTCTTAATATGCCATATGTGTTGCATACAAGTAAATTCATTTTATAATTTAAAATATGTTACTGCTTTTAATGGCCAGCCCTCCAAACTTGCCTTCTAGTTTGCAAACTGCTAACAGCAGTGAAGATTCTGCAGAACAAATTCTGCTTTCAGTGGCATCTACACAGTCCTATAACCTTCAGCTTGCTGCATAACTGTCACTTACAACTTAGTAATTCTCTGGGCAATGCACATAATAATTGTTTCAGCTTAGCTGGTTTTACAGTGTCAATAGAAACCACAGAACTCAACAAGAGTTCTCAACAACTCAACAACAAACAAACAAGATTTATTTTAGATATTTATAACTGCACCTATCACCCTGATAAATACAACAACAGACATAATGCACAGAAAAATAGGACTTCCACAAGTCACCTCCCAGAATAAGATTTCACTTTAAAAATTACATTAAGAATACATTAACATTATCCGGGCATTGCTTATAAGAAAAGATCATTTGCCAGAATTATATGCTTCAGGGAAAAAAACAGCAATTTCAGAATAAATTTATTATTTTGATATAGTGGCAGCAAAATAATCTGCTCCACAATAATAATCATTGTCAATATTCTTGTCAGAGGATGCCACTCAGAGGACAGTGTGTTAAACCCAAACTATGACTGTGTCTTGGGATCTTCAGTGTCGTTTGCCAATTATTGCTAGCAATGTAAAGGTTCTTCTTAAAATATATCACCAGATGCAACTGTCAACGCTCAAGTGCCCGCCTAAAACCATGGTAGCTAAGTATTGAGCTTCAATGTCATTAACAGGCAATAAATCCATTCCTAAAAATAATAAACTGAATTACAAAGCAAGTAATGGTTTCTTATGGGAGAAAAGAACAAAGCATTATCCAGAAGCACAGCATCCTTATACACGTAACAAATGGCCCACGCAGCCTCACAGCCTCTAGAGCAGCAGTTTTGCTTCAGTGACCCTGTTTACTCCCATAACCATGCAGTGGATAAAGTTTTTGTCATGTTTCACTTAGGTAGGTCTGTGAATGGACAGTCCCAGCACTGTGCCTACCTCAGCTTCCACCTCACCACTGCTATTTATCACGGGTCTGCATCTGCTCCAGACCATCATCAGTGCTGCTGATTCCAGTACTGCAGCCACAGCAATTGTCATCTCACTACCTTTCTCAGAGCTGCTGATATAGCATCAGATATGTCCTAATTCAACTGGAACAATTCTAGTTTGACATGTCCTGAGAGAGAGCTACATCGAGGTGCTACCTCAGTTTATTGAAACCTATTCCTGCATGGGATAGTCCCACAAAAAAGACAACTGAATCCCATTTTTCCATTAAAACTAAACACTTCTAGCTCTCATGGTTGTGGACCAAAACTTGAGTTTTTAAGTAGAGTGAAACAAATAGAGTGAGCACTGTAGGTACACTTCCAAAAGCGGAAGGAATCGTAGTTATTAACACTGAGGAGCTAAAGCTCAGGTCTTCAAAGGTTCTTCGGACAGTCATCTCCTCCCTCAGGTACAGAATTTTTTCCACCCTTAAAAGCATCACCCAGCTGCCGCCTAAGCCTGGAGAGACAATATCTCTTTGAACTTCAGCTCTGCAAGCCACATTGACACTACGCTTCCTGCACTGCCTCGCAGACAGATAGAGCTCTAAGCTCTGAACAGAAAGTCCTGAGGCAATATTTTCAAAGCACATGCAGTGATCTAACTGTGCAGGATGGATGGTAAAATCTTCTCCTTAAAGTTAAGCAGAGCTGTTTTCAGAGGCTTAGGAATGCAAATATCCATGAAAATGGTCATGACACATTAGGGGCCATTAACTGTGCAAACTCCTCTTCAGGAGGAATGGATTTCAGTTAGTTTTACAATTACTCAGCCTAACACTACCCAGGAGAAAAAGGCAGAATCTGCAACTGGTATGTTTATTAAAGACATAAACCTAAACGTTTCAAGAACTGATGCCTGTACATTGACACATCATGTTTGCTATTAATACTACTAGTATCTTTGTGTCCTCATTACTGTGCTTTAGGCAAATGTATCATATGGATTGATCTTTTAAAAGGTCATTTTGGTGCAAGGGGTGGAACTGATTTCTGTCATATAAAACTAGAGTTTTATACCTAGCTTTTAAAACACTAGCTTGATTCCAGCCCCTTCAGTCTTTGTCATAGAAAACGGGAGAACTACAGTTGCCTCACCAATGTATCTGTAGGCAGGTTCCCTGAAATAATAAATGTCGGCAGCAGAAGACTTAGAATTGCAGTTCAATCCATAAATCTGCACTTTTTCTCTAGACTGAAGGCAATTATATAGAAGAAACTTATCTGCAGGGCTTGACATTTTATCAGTTATGCAAGAATATGTGACAGCCTCACAAAATATGAGTATGCTACAGACATAAGATTTGTGGGACTGAAATGTGACGTAAGTTAGTCCTCCTTTGAGCAGACTGTGATCTTTCCCATGTAAAGTCTCCTAGAAAGCACGAATTCCACTTTTCCAAATACTACCAAAACCTCATGTGTAGAAAGAATGTTATCTGAACAGCTGCAGCATTGTAGGGGCTAGGGTGCACTGCTTTGTGTAGACTGCTCAGTTAAATTCCTCCTCAAAGAAAGACATAGATCTGAAAACTGCTATTCCAGGCCTTGCACAGCTGGATTTTTTTTCAGGGTTAGTCTGAAATTGCTAAGAAATACAAAGTCTAATATTTTCAAAATACTTAAAATGCATGCAACTAGGTATGTTACCTTGAAGATAGCTACTCTAGCAGACTGATTATGGCATGCATGAATTCATTTAGTCATGGTTTCCCAGAATGAGGTCTCAAGTGGGGCTAAAGAATTTGGCAGAAGCCTGCTCTATGTGTGTCAATGACAGTAATGATGTGGGGGGTAGACGAAGAAGGGAATAAGGAGGCCACCCCTGCCATTGGTTTAGATGCTTAAACTTAAGAGATCTTAAGAACTTAAGTTAAGAGGCTAGATGAATAATCTATCTGGTACCTCAGTCTCAAACCGGTAAATCCACCGGTGAACGTTGCCACCACCAGGACCCGAACTCCCTTTCTACCTTAATTCTGGAGAAAGTTTTGTCAGTGGGCCCCATGAATACAGCCTGAAACCAAGGATTACTCCCATGAGTGGGTGCTCCTGGAGAGCTCCTGAGATTGCTGAACACTAAGAGGGTAAGAGCCAATATAAGAGACACAGATCTGTTGGACATTCACTGAGACATTCTGCCACCATCCTCATCTCCTCCTGATGTTTCCAGTTGTTCCAAGAGTAACAGGGCTCTCATTTGTGTAGTTTATGTCATATGGCTTCATATTGTCCTAAAACATATTGCTATTTTCAATAACGTGTAATTAGCAAATTTTTTAAACTGATCGCATAATTTAATAAAATTATATGGGAAGAGAGTTTATTTCAGTCATTAAAAGTCACCTTGTTCCTAAATTACCAGGTAAAAATAAGCTAAAATAACTGTATTTCTTAATGCTGAATACAGATAAGAGTGTGAAAAACAGTGTATTTGTGTACACTATTACACAGTGAAATGTATTAAGGAATTCCTATCAACAAAAGAACTACACCAAGTTAATATCAAAGCTTAATTGAGGACAGTTTTCAACATTATTCTTTGTTACTTTTAAAGCTGACAATGATTTGTAGCAATGTGTTCAGAAGACTTACCTATTATTGAGGTTGTGAGTTTTACTGTTTATTTCGGGACCAACAGTGTAAAAAAAAAAATGTACCATTCTGGCTGACTCATAGCAATGTACTCATTTTTGGAAAGAGCTGAATTCCATTTCATGACTGTCTACAGGCTGCATCATAAATCTGAGACTACACACTCCCCTCCTTCCACTGATCTCCTACAGATGCCAAAGGGAAGCATGTACAAAGATCAAAGGAAGAATTTGGGCTCTGTGTAGTAAAATAAAACTTTCAGTTGTTATTTTTTAACATCACATTCAGAATTGCTGACTGGAAAATATTCCCTTTGCTAGGACTGCTGCCACACTTACCCTAGTCTCTTTTTTTCTTCCCCAACCTTCTTTCTTTTCTCTGTCTCCTTTTTCTTTTCTCAACGCCTCTCAAAAATTTCGGTTCCCTGGGCCATGCAATAAAATAGTAGGTGTTGGAATAGCCAATGTTAGGGTGTGAAGTGGCACCATTAACCATGGATATTTACACTTAGACCACTCAAAAATAACCCCAGACTTAGGACACTGTGCTAGTGGTCAATACTTTCCATATAAGAGATGCAATATCTGAATTATATTTAAAAAAAAACACACACATAAAAGGCCCTACCCCCTCAAAGCACATGTTCTTCAGAAAGCAAAAATCAGAACCATGATACTCACTAACCACCAAGCCAAGAACAGACTCTAAACCAGGTGTTCTGTATCTTTTCCACCAAAATATTGAGCACCGGATAGTTTCTGTCCCAGTGCCACACATAGTAGGCAGAGGCACTTTGTTTTTCCTCTTATATTAATAGTGCTTTACAATCATACAGACTATTTCACATGAAATTTTCACTGTGCTTTTAGAATCTCTGTTTCTAAACATGACATTTCTAATAAGACCCTGTGAAGTACTGTCCTCATCCTCACTTTTGAAACAGGAAAACTAGAAAGAAATAGTTTGTCCAAGGTCAGTGTCCAAGCCCAGATCAGGTTCTAGAATTGTTATTTTAATTTGCTAGATCATGTTGCATTCACTTACATTTCATACATGCTTGGAAAGATCACAGTCTTTCATATTTTACAGGTTGAACAGTTCAGTTGTCCTAACTTTCTCAGCTGACCAAGAATTAGACCTGCTACAACAGGAGAGAAGATTTCAGTACCAAAGCTACCAGTCTGTCAATGCCCTCTTCAATCTAGAGCGTCAATAATGTTCTTACAATCATTGGCACAAATTAGTGCAGGTAAAGCATTCCTCACTCTTGTAGTTAATAAGTGACTGAGAAAACCTACCCACTTATGCAGAAGGGGTTGTTTGCAACCAACAGAACAAGGGGAGATGCAAGGGGAGCTTACTCAAAAGGAACCTACTCTTCCATTTCATCAGGAATTCTTCCCCTGAGCTGTGTCATGAGCTGTTTTAGGATGGAAGGTACCTGTGCAACCTACTCTTAACAATATTGCCGTCTTACTACTTGGAGAATGCTATCAGAATTTTGCCTGGATGCCACCCTATTCATTCAGTAGCCTCTGAGAGACTGTGGGCAGGATTATTTGGCGTCAAATATGGTGACGACATCATATGCACACTTAAGCACCGAATTTTGACCACCCTAATCATTTTATAGATGACACCGAACATCAGCCATGTCATGTCCTAGAATGAAAGAGAGGACTTTTCGATGCTCTGTATGTCTTCTTGCCACCTGCCTGCCATAATGAATTTGCTTGAAAAATAGTCTGTTCTTCCAACAACTTTGTTTATATTAAAGCTAGCTACTGAGCCAGCATTTCATCTCTACAGCCATCAACTCCTTTCACCGCCACTTCAGCAAAACTTCAGCAAAATCTCAGCAAAAATACTATTCATATTTTCTTTCCACTTCCATACTTAGAAGAGATGTATGGATCCAGACTTCACAACACTGAGGTCAATGACAAAATCCCAGTGAATTCACTGTGAACTGGACTGGATCCTGTCCTCAGAGCAGGAACTTGCATTTCTCATTGACAAAAGGAGGTAGCTCTACAGCTTGTTTGGGTGAGAGGGGAAAAAAGCCCATGGTTGCCCCATTCCAGCCTATACCAGGAACAGAAGTTAAGGGCTCTAATTTCCACTATTAGCATAAATGCTTGGAGGGAATCAGCCTTAGCAATGCCTTGTTGACACTGCTCTGACCTTGCCCCTCCCAGCTCATCCTCTTTACATTTACACCAGGTGGTAAAACTCAAGTAGGAGGCAACAAAGTCCTGGCTGTCCAAAAGACACTACCCCAAAAAGAGAGAAACAGGGAAAGACTCATCTGCAGAGCCTCTCTCTCACTGTTTATGTGACAGAGCAGCAGCACCATACTGGGCGTGGCTGCAAGATGCAGGGCTACTGGCTCTTTACTCATTCTATCCATGCTGGGGCATCCAGCAGGATTCATTCTAACTGCACAGAAAGGCACACAGAGACTGAGAGTGAGCAGTGGGTCCATGTATAATGGACCATCTGTTTCAAGCAGGAAGAATAGGAGAGAAGGGGAAAACAGTTCAGAAGACTAAATGTATCAAAGTACTTCTAAAGATCATATTCTGTATCCAAAACGCAAGTGAAGATCTTAGAAAAGACTTGCTAGTTTTTACACTGTCTTTTTAGACTTGCAGTGGCATTTGTTTTGAGTAGCGTCAGGAGCTTACAAAGTAAGACTGTCACCCCTTATAAACGAGCACGTAGAATGTTTTTAGCTGTTTTCTATCAGGCCAATTAAAAAGGGTATTTTGTTGTTGTTGTTGTTTTGTTTTTTACTAGCATGTGTGATTTCAGTAGAAGAACCTGTTGCTCTTTAAAGTTTTGTTTTGATTAACTGTTCTTCTCCTCAATATTGTTTCTAGATAACTTCAGCCAGAGAAAATACCACCAAGCCGAGCCCTACGGAAATTTCTCCTTTTGCTCACATCCTACACGCATCAGAAGCCAACCTGCCCCAGATTGGGGCAGAGGGGTCCCCCTGCGCGGTTACGTCTGTGCTTGGCACAGCCGGCCGGGCTCGGGCTGGGGTGCCCCTGGTTCCCCCTCCGCTTGCCCCCTACCCCGCCTAGCTTCGCTGTTCCTGCCCAGCCCGGCGCT
>NW_010586708.1:0-22332 GCF_000705375.1 Tinamus guttatus | reverse complement strand
CCGGCCGCGCCGCTGCCTCCGCGCCGGGCAAGGCGCGAGCGCGCGGCGCGGGCGCTACCTGCTCGCTGAGGTGCCCGGGCAGCGACTCCCGTCGGGTAGGCAGCAGCGCCGCTCACCCCCGCGGCAAGACCTCACTGCCGGCTCCCTGTTCCAGAAAGGGGATGGATGAGAAATAGGGTCACGTCAGCGCACACTGAAGAACCCCAGATTTCTGCTGTTACCCGAATCCAAATTCTGCAGCAGAAAAGCCATAGCTCTACTAAGACTGTTGAACTGTTGTACGGTTGTGCGCGTACATGCAGCTCCTGATTTGCCATATTCACTCAAAATAGCACTTTATTCGAGTGTCAGGAGCTGAAGTGCAGAGAAAGGAATGTTTCCATTGTCACTGTCTAGTGCTATTTTTGCACTATTTTTCATGTCCAAAGATTGTCAAGATTCATTTGAGAGCATCATGGTATTCTTCGATCATTTTTCTCTCTCTCTCTCTCTCTCTCGCTCTCTTTTTTTTTTTTTTTTTTTAATCTCCTAATCATATAATGTGTTTTGTTTTGTTTTGTTTTGTTTTGTTCTGGAAAAAAATAAATGTTAGACATAGATTTCGAGTCATATTTTGGCCATGATCATTCTACAGTCCAAATCTGGTGGTATGAATCTGTCCTGAGAGATTACTTTTTATTTTCCCAAGACAATAGCAAATCCACAATGCTATCAGTGTTGCAATGTACTGGTGAGAATAACACTTAGAATATATCAAAAGTTTATTTTATTTTTTGCCTTGGAGAGATGACAGAGACTGTTTATTCTGAAAGAGGTTCACAAGCCCTTACTTTAAAACCTGCCACAGAATTACCAATGGGCTTAATATCACATAAATGCTCTGTGAATTGGGATGCAGTTAATCTTCATAAATAATTGTGCTATTTTTTTCACTGTAGAAGCAAATATATTATTGAAGACAATTTTTTTTTAAGAACTAGGTCATTGTACTTACGATAGCCAATGGGATTTTGAATTGGAAGAATTAGAATCAGAATTAATTCTGATTAGAAGGCCAATGGAATCCTGGTCTGCGTTAAAAAGAGTGTCTCCAGAAGGTTGAGACAGGTGATCCTGCCCCTCTACTCAGCCCTGGTGAGGCCACATCTGGAGTATTGTGTCCAGTTCCAGGCTCCCCAGCGCAAGAGGGATGTGGAGCTACTGAAGTGAGTCCAGTGCAGGGCTATGAGGATGATCAGGGGCCTGGAACATCTGTCCTGTGAGGAGAGGCTGAGGGAGCTGGGTCTGTTCAGCCTGGAGAAGGCTGAGAGGGGACCTGATCAGTGTATATAAATATTTCAAGGGAGGCAGTGAGGAGGATGGGGCTGGCCTCTTTTCAGTGGTGGCCAGCGATAGGACTAGAGGAAATGGCCACAAACCGATTAACCAAAAGTTCCACAGAAACTTAAGGAAAAATTTCTTAAGAGTGAGGGTGACAGAGCACCGGAACAGGTTGCCAAGAGAGGTTGTGGAGTCTCCTTCTCTGGAGATCTTCAAAACCTGCTTGGACGCAATCCTGTGCCACATGCTCTAGGGGACCCTGTGTATGCAGGGGGGTTGGACAAGATGGTTTCTAAAAGTCCCTTCCAACCTTAACAATTCTATGATTTTATGATAGTTATTATGGTGTCATTGCATAATTGCAATGAATGCTTTCCAGACAGAGAGAATAACTGACTGCAAAGCTGAACTAATATCTTCCTTAGTTATTAATCATCCTAAATTGAAGATGGCTCCAGGAAAAAAAAAAGTTTACAAATTCTGAGAATTCACTACTGCCTAGCGAATTTTTCTGAAAATGCCACTGTGAGTTCCCACAACACAATATAAGGGAAGAAGACGGACAGCTCTTGCAGAAGTTTGACTTTAGCTGAGATCTACCATTGGCTTTATTTGCCATGCCAGGTAAAAGGCAGAGGTCCCTTAAATGTCCAAGCAACCCCCTGTGGAGGATCAAAGGGAGACAAAGCAGTCCCTCAAAGGGGTGGGGGTGAAGAAAAGCTGAATTTGCCGTACCTGAGCCATTGCTAAGTCATCGAAATTAGGATGTGTGGTACCTGGGAGGGGCCTGGGAAAGGGATATATGTCATCAGAAATTCCAAACTTCAGAGTTGCATGGGAAGGAAGAGGGGCATTCTCCAAGGGCACACATGTGCTGCTGTCCCTGTGAAATCTCTCCCTTTCTCCTTTCTCTCTAGAGAAAGGATGAAGACGACATTGGGTCAGGTGAAAACGAGATCTCAATGAAGAAGGAAAAAGAAGTTCACACACAAAACATCCCAGAAAATCAAACAATACCTTGTTTGAACACTTTGATGGCATCTGAACAGGTATCCTAGAATACTTAAACCACAACATTTCTTTCAGCTTAGTATCACAGGGCATTAAAATGGTATTTTCCAGCCTGCCCTCATTTTCCATTTGTATGGCTTGAGACAAAAGAAGCAACTCTTTTGTTGATCAAAGTTGGCCAGTCTATCTGCATTTCTATATTGGTGCTGTATTTAAAGGCCAGGATGTCTCACTCATTCAAGTTCTCTTTGTTGATATGTTCTGGTACAGGACAGCACTATGTGGCTGGTGTGGCACTGCCATCCTATTGTCACTGCTCAGTACTCACAGGAATCAGCCTATTGCTTCATATGTCATACTTGGCTTGACTGGTTTGAAGCCATGATCATGACCATCTTTACCCAGTTGAGCAGTTTATTTTTCTGTTGATCCTGCTGATTTTTTTCTGTTGAACCTGCTGATGTTTATGGCATACTTTCCCCCAGGTTCTGCTTGTGCTATGTCCTTGGGCAACAATTCTGTCAAGTTGTAGCAGGTAATTTGTGGTGGAAAGACACCTTTCTTGCCACTGGGAGATGCTTAGGGGAGCAACAAAGGGTGTCTCACAGAAGAAGGAGAGAACTCGGAAGGACAGAGGGATGCCCAGAACCACCTACACATGTTTTAATGATTGCAGGGGTAGTCTGCTTCACAGGTGTATGTCATGAGTTGTCCAGCCATGTTAGAAACTCTGAGACAAAAGGTATTCAGAAGAGAGATGGGCAATCCTTGGAGCACTTTCGGAGGTGACTTTCCAACAGAGAGACATCTGTAGAAAAATGAACCTAGGTGTTGAGAACATCTTACTGCCCAGTGTTGAAGCAAATGGGATCTCAGGGCCTGTCCCTTTGGCCATAGATGGACAAGTCAAGCTCAGATGCTGATTCTTTTAATGATGCCTCTGATGGTCCCCAGTCAGGGACAACAGCTGTGTCAAGATGGCATTGCAAATCCATGTTACATGGGCTGTGAGGATGACCTTCTCCACTATAAGCAGATTTCCTATTCTTTCTCCAGAGTGGAGGACATGCAGATGTCATGAGGTGATGGAGTCTCCCACAGGCATTTGGAGTGCTGAGGTCATGTATTGATGTGAACAGAGCAGATATCAGTTTTCAAAGCAGAGCACTGACAGCTACCATTTGCACATGGACATTTTGTTCCTCCACTGTCCACACTAGCTGTGGAGGGCAAATTAACCCTACAAATGGAGCTATGGAAACATTTTCTTCCAGAAATGCTGCAGAGTTTCTAGACAAATGCAGCCATACCTCTGACTAGCAAGCTCTGGACAATTAGGTAGGTGACCTCCCAAACAGAACTCTTGCAACTCCCAAGCATAGCAAAGAGCAACTCTCCACAATAGGGTTTGGAGAGCTGCCTGATTCGCCTGGCTCTAGCCAGGAGGGTGAAGAGACACCAGGTCAGGCTTACTGCTCCTGAATGTCACCCTCTTCAGTTTATCTGTATCTCTCATGGAAGGTGTGTATGTATTTGAGGAAGAAGAAAGGGGCAGGATAAAGATGTGAAGACTAGAGGGCAAAGTGCAAAGTCAGATGGAAGAACTGTAGAGACCGCAGTTCATCCCGACAAAGGTTGCTGAGGTTCCAGTTCAGAGGTATGCTTAAGACGAAGAGTCTGGGTGTAACTAACTTGAGCCTGTTGCCCGGAAAGCTCAGAGCCTGGCTACCAAAAGTTGAGCCTTTGACTATTCTTTAGCATTAATGAAAGAAACTAGACTGATAGTTAGCACCCTGAAGACTGACAACCTGGAAGACTGAGTCTTTTTTTTTTTTCTATAGGAGTACCAAAGTACCGAGTACCAAAGGCATATTTCCTACTCCCTCTACCTCAGAATGTTCCTTATCTTTGTCCTGTGTAGGAGAAAATGCGTTATTCAGAGTTCCCTCTCTGCCAAGACTGAATCCTGAGTTCTCAGGAGCATACACAAAGTGAAGTTCAGTTGGGATTCAGGGAAAATTTGAACTGCTGGGCTGTGAAGGAAATTTACAGAGAGTGGCTGGAGCTATTACTGAGGTGTGGAGTTGACATACTTTGGCTGTGTAAATGTGGCTATATCACTGTCTAGTAGCTGTCCCATGGAACATGAATATACTTACTGTAGCTATGGTCTGTGGATAGACCATGTGCTCAAATAATGAGAGTTCTATGTTTTTTGGTCCAAAAATTCTTCCTCTGCAGAGCAGCAAGTAGTCTGTATATCTGCAACACATGGTTCCCTTACAGAAAAGCATATTTGCTGCTGGAAGGCAGTTGATGTTGTTTTGATCAGTGCAGGAATAATAAAAGGAATCAGCTCTTGGTGTAGTTTCCTCTGGATGACTAAATGCTTAAAGGACTAGACTGGTATTACACTACCCGAAATGTAATCTACTGGTCCAGCTAGGAGTGAAACATAAACAAGGCAAAATCTGAATTAAAGGCTGCTAGAAAGAAACAGCACCCAGTGTGCACTGGATAAAATCAGCAGCCTTGTGGACTGAGGGCAATCCAACAACAACTCCAGCCCAGCTCCATAAATGTTATTGAACAAGTCTCATGAAGGTGTGTCCTATGTGAATTAGCTTTAAACAAAGAAGGCTAAAAATCTCAAGCCTGTTCCTTCTTCCTCCCTGCTGTTGAAGTTGAAAAAAGAAGTTAAGAAGTTGAAAAGTCATGATTAAGTTGGCCGAACTTGTTATTTAATATGTTTTATTTAGTTTGTATCTGTGATTTTTAAAAATATTTATCGTATTGCTAAAGAATGGTGACTGTTTTCATAGAAACTGGAGATGGAAGAGACCAAATAAGTTCACATCCAGTCCATCCCCCCTGCGGCCATTGCAGAATTGTTCTGCATGTACATTTTCCAGGACCTCCTCCAAACTTTTTTTGAAATGTTGAACTTCCCAGGGGGTCTGTGTTCTTCACATACAGATCTTATTGCATGGAAATAACAGTTGATGTATATTCTTATCTTTATTCCTTTCCCTCTTCATTTTCTTTGTTCTCATATTCTTTTTTTCAGGCAAAGGCACTTCTTATTTCCTAATCCTTAAAAGACTCTTCTCCCTCCTTAGCATTTTATAAAGGATCCTCACAGTTGGGCAGGGCTACCCTGGCAGATAAAAGCAGCCTGAGCACTATAATCTGAACACTATTTGTTGAGAAAATCTGGAATATCTTGCCCTGGGGAGTATGAAAAACCAAAACAAAAGCTCCAAGATACTTGCTGAATACCAGCGCAGAAGCACACAGAGAGTATTTTCCCTATTAATCACAGCCAGGCTCACTCTTCATAAAGTCCTATTCCTGTGGAATCCTTCTTCAATAACAAACATTCTATTAAAAATGTAGTTCATAATTACTGTAGCTTCTTTGTTTATCATTCAGTCCCTGCAGTTGTTTGATTTTTGGGTCACAGTTTTGTTTCTTTTCTTTTTTTTTTTCCACAGTGTCTTCCCTTATTTCCATATCTTTGTTCCTGTTCTGTATTTTCAAAGTTTGGTTCAAAAAAGCTACACCCCCCCCCAAAAAAAAAAGTTCGTATGAAGCAGTGTGACAGAGCACACTGCTCTGTCATTTTACCTCAGAGCTGAAGCAAAGGATGGTAATTCTCTATGAGAAAAAAGCGATTGGTAAGTCGGCAGAGTTATAAATGTCATGATCTCCATATTATGTCTTCAGTTAGTGAAAATGTAGTGTGTAATGGAAAACCTAAAAATCTAGCCTCAAGAGAGGCTCCCAAATGTTCCCTTCAGTACTGACAACCTAAACAAAAGTTATACCCTACATCTAAAAATAAATACAGAATTGCATTAAAATCACAACTGAAGAGCTTCAGCACACCCCCACTCTCCCTTTTATAATTGTTTTTGAAAGAGCCATATGTGTGTATTCAAAATTTCAAGACCAAACCTGATTCTGAAAATGCTCATTCCCTTTCTGGAAGCTATTCGCTCTTCCTTCATCGTCCCTGCAACTCCTTAGCTTCTGTCCTTCTTGATCTCTTGATGCACTTCAGTTAACAGAAAACTTCACAGAAGTGCTGCAATTTTAGCCAGGTTTCCCAGCCACACACAGAGCCTTGTTTTTCTGGATTCTTCTTCCAGGTTCCTTCTCTTCTAATTTCTGTTCCACCTTTGAGTTGCAGATACGATCTGCCTCAAAATTGCAGCATCCATAGAGAATTTACTCTTTGAACAATAAATACATTTCTAAGAGTACAGAAGGCTCTTAATTATCTCACGAGCTAAAAATAAATCTAGAATGGGACTTATCTAAATAGTCTTAGTTCTGTTTCATTCAGTTGCAGACACAAGAAGATTTTGACAGATTGCCTTGCATATGGCGTGGTTTTTGTGTTTGCTTTTGGTCAGTTCAGATATTGTCTGGACAAGCACTGACTGAGATGAATCTTAAGTACAGTTGCTATCATAGTTAATTATTCATGATGATGAAGGTTAATGGCTACATCTCCCTACAGTCTTCATAAGTGAAAGTTTCTCAAGTAGTAAAGGCTGAATGGTAATGTACTCTTCCATATACGTTATGGAGATCTGCTTTCCCACAAAATATTTGCTGTCTCTCATTATTCTCTAAGAACAACAGTCAGATGAAGAACTGAGGGTACAACTTCTGAACTCTAACATAAATCTTTTAAAATATGTAATATCATGTAACAGAAGATGAGTGAGAGAGTATGAGGCCTTCTCACAGGACTCAAACAGCATCCTGGAGGCACCTGTCAGGGCAATTATGGGGCAGTTCTGTTCCTAACCGAGGTACTTCAGGTGGGACTTTAGACATTGGATGAAAATTAATAAACAAATAAATAAAACAGGATGAATCTAGTTCTCAATATTCTTTTAGCTTCATTCATTTCTTCATTCTTTCATTCACACATTGATTCATTCTCCTCTCTTGTCCTTGGGTTACTCATGTTGAAAAACTGACATACATTGATATCTGTGCATGTATTCATTAAGCCAGAACTGCCAGGAAAGCACCTGGAAATCTCAATGGATACTTAGGTGAACTTGAGGTCTCAGAACAGTGCAGCACAGAAAAAAATTTATGTATAAACTGAGAACTTTTTGCCTTTGTAATTGTGTTGCTGTGAAAACAAATGTGTCAAGCGCAAGTGTTCTCTCTTTAAGATAGACAGTGTTAAACGGGAGATGAATCAGAAAAAAAAGACAAGAATTATTAAAGATTCAGAAACCTCATGGTGAAAATTTCAAAGAAACAGATTTGCTCACTTTATGAAAAGGAAGGTAAAAGTTTGAGTTTGCACCAGTTTTCAAATAGCAACAAAAAAGGTGACAATAGAAAACTCTTCAGTTTCATAGCCAAAGACAGTTTTAGTGTTAGTAAAGGAAAATGTGGTTTAACTCACCTGTTTGGTGCTCCAGGGTAGGCATTTGGAGATGGGACTTTTAAATTCTCAGTCTCTACTGCTCAGAAATGGACAGACACCCATTTTCCTGTGTTTGTTTTCAGACACTCAGCTCTACAAAAGTATGAGAAGAGACGATTATTGAAATTTGAGTTTAAGCAAATTCAGTCTTGAAACCAAGTAAATTTTCTAATTGTGCAGGCAAGTAGTTTTCAGAACAATTAAAAACATCTCTGGTAGATTTTACCTTCAATGAATTTTTTTTCCAATTCAAAATTGGATTTTTTTTTTTAATGTAGAACAGTCAGGACATTAATTCCAAATCCAAAAGTCTATTACAGAAGACATCTACACACTCACAATGCTTTCTCCTGTCTCTATAATCTCTCTGTCTCTGAATTTATGCCTTTATTATAGTATTGTTTAATCATCAGTCTTAATGAAGCTCTCATTAACTACATCTACTTTCCTCAGGAAGGATCGCATGTTCAGCCATTGCTGAAGTGAATCTCATCATTAAAGAAAAGAAATAATTAATTGCTTCCTGTCTTCTGTCACAGCTGCAAGTAGGATGATATGGTGTCTATAACATACAGCAGAAAGTATTTTTTTTTCTTTTTAAAAACATAAAAAGTTAATTAAAAAGCCATTACAAAGGTGCACCTACTTTTCGTCATATACTTCCACACTCTTACCATTCTTTAAAATGAATTTCTGGGCCGGATTGAGTCCTCAGGATATTGTAGACAATGTTTGGTATTTTCTGAGTGATTTTGAAACGCTCCGTTATTGGTCAATATATGCATCATATTTCAAAGTCTAAGGAAGAACACGTATTAATACGTTTAGCTATACTCTACTACATATTTTTCTAGATCATTTTTATTAGTCTTTACAGTGAAATGTTTAGGTTAGGCAGTATTTAGTATTTTTGGAAAGCTCCTTGCTCCCAAGACACACTTGGTGGAGTTGCTTGCATGAATAGTGCGTCTTCCTCGAAAATAGGAATCAGCATAGCTTTCAGCAGTGTAGAGATTAGTGTCAGATAGTTACAAGTAACTCCAAACACACAAAAGCAAACAAACAGGCTCTCTCTCCTGTCGGGCAGTGATTTATTCTATAGGTCTTTTATATTGGAAATTTGAAAATCATTCCTTTATCTTATCAGCTTTGACTTGATCTAATAGTCTATGACAAATCTCTGAAGGATCCTATTTAGCTCATTATCTGTCAGTGACTGGCAAGCTTAACTAAATGGTTCTCTGGGCACATTTACTCTGCCTGGTAGTTGACTTAACAGTTAGATCACTATTGTAATAAAATAAATGGATCTATTATCAAAGTAGAAACACTTCTAGACTTCTAAGAAAGAGAAGGGGCCTTAAAAAGATTCATGGTCAAATAATCAATATTATTATTCTGTATTATTACTATTCTTACTATGTTATGAGCAGCTTTGGGGTCAATTTCATCTTTTGGCAAAAGGTGGTATAATGCCAGGTTTACTCACTTAAGCATCTTGTTCTGGGGCTATGGCTCCATGCAAATTCTCCTAGGAGTGCCACAAAGAGGTTACAACATTAAAGCATGCATATGTGCTTCCTTTGACCTTAATCACATCTTTGTCCTCCTCTCCTCACCCATTCTCCAACACTGTGGGAATGGACAGGAAATTGGGATATTCATCTAACTAAAGAAACAAGATTAAATATGTATACATTAACTTCATCCTGTACCCTGTGCACCATCACAACTGAAGAGAATAAATGGGAACAGAGGAGAGACCTGCATGAATCAAGAAAAATATCCATGAAACGGTAGCCTGAATGAGCGTCTCTGTTCCTTGAAGGATCGTGAAACTATTCTAAGAAACAGCCCAGAAAATGGGACTAAGTCTGAGGTATGGCTTTCAAATGGCTAGCGCTTCCTCAAGTTTCTCAAAATGTTCTTGTAAGCCAAGGTAACTCTTCAGGTTGAAAGGTCCCCACTCTTAATAGAACCAATTTTTAATCAAACATGAAATATAGGTTCTGCCTCTCAGTGCCCATGCCAAATCTGTAGGAGTTGCTTAGAAGGAACTGATATAAACTGATAAACCTAGTTTATCATTACACATTTCCAGCTCTGAAACTAGAGCAGGCAGTTTGCACGTTATTTATTTTTTATAACAGGGGGTTCTGCGATCCATATTACTTGACAGATTTCCAGTCTGAGATGATTGAATGACAAGTCTT
The DNA here is from genome assembly GCF_000705375.1 of Tinamus guttatus. Next base: position 12,330 of record NW_010586708.1, on the reverse strand, counting down.
AGACACAGTATTTCACTTGGTATTCCGAAGTCTTAATCCTAGTATTTTACTTTTTTTTTTTTGTGTTGATCATTTTATAGTACCCTTCACCAGATGTCATGCTTACTGATTTCAAGATTTTCCTCCCATTTTACTCTTTATCATTACACTTGCTACAAATTGTTTGCAGTTCTAAGTAGCACTTGCCATCCTCAAAAAGTATTGTAGCTATTAATTATTTAACTTCTCAAGAATCCCATTTATTTTGCTTGGAGGTGGAAACAGAGCCTTCATCCCTCATCTCATAAGGCAGAAGGCAGCATTTGCACTGTAGCTCAGTGTTAATAACATTTTTAAAATTCATTTTTCTGTTGCAAAATCTTTGAGAGCAGAGATCGTGCTGTTTTGCAGTGATTTTTGGGTTTTTTTGTGCTTACTCAGTTTGTTTATTCCGTCTTTTTTTTTTTGTAAGTATGGGTATAGTACAAGAGAACTTAGGCTAATTACTATTGGTTGCTCTTCAGCTAGAATTTCCTTTATTCTTTTTTTTGGCTGCTGTCTGAACCCAATAAACCTGGAGATACCATCAGAAGACTAAAACCTTGATGCGTTCACATATGAATGCTGTTTGCAGCTCCAATCTTTCCTACTGAAAATAGAATATAGTTTGTACAGTATATAGTGTATACAGTACATTATATACAGTGTATAGTATATAGAAGAGGCTTAAAGTAAAAGAACTAGAATATTCAGTGGATTTGAATGGCTTCTATACAGGAAGAGTCAAAAGAGACTGTTCAGATTGGAAAAGAGACAACTGGGGGATATAGGGTTTGAGATCTGCAATTAAGCAGAAAAGCAAATAAGGAATTTGCCAGTCTCATTACTCCAGAAGTGGAGTGGGAAACAAGTGAAATGCTGTGGAGAAGTGCTGAAAACACAAAAGGGGATAGGGCAGTGTCTTTTCCACATTCATTGTGAAGCTTAATGACTTCACATTAGTGAGATGTTGAAGAGGTCAAAATTATGAATGGTTTCCAAAAGAGATTTGACAATGTCATGTAAGAAAACTCCACTCAGGACATTTTCAGGATGATGTGAAATGGTCCAGTTCTACAACTCAGGAGAGAACCAAACCTATTTGCATGGTTCTCATACTCCTTCCCTCAGCATTTCCTACTTGCCTACCAATGCACTATGCTACCTTATTAGGTGGGCCTTGGTATGAGGAACATGGCTGTTTCTATGTGCTTAGGAAAGCTGGGGTTGAGGAGGGAGTGGGAAATGGAGATAAAGAGGATATCTGAATGCATGAGGAAATGGTATCAATTCATCTGTGAGAAAGTGCCACGTAATGTGATTGTTAAGAAGTCTAGGCTGACAGATACGAGAGGTGGGAAAAGGAGGGACAGAATCTACCTCAGTCTCTCATATTGCACTTTCAAGTGGCTCAGTTCTCAGTTTTCAAAGTGTGAGTTTTTTCTTCTGTCTCCTCCCTTCTTCATATTTTCATTCTCCCTGTGTCACTATGGTTTCGGCAATCTTTTCTTTTTCTTTTTACCCTTGAAAACATGATCACCATGCAGGTGCATATGTAAGATGTTTATGGCCATTTCTGTTCCCATTCCTGTCCCTTTCATAGCCCCACAACATTCTCTAAATCAAAAAAAACCCCAGATATTAGAAGCAGGATATTGGCTGTAAAATATGGGATAAACTTTGACATTCCCTACCACTTCCTGTGTCACTGGAAGCCCTGAAAGACTTGACTTCCTTCTGTAAACTGCAATTGTTCTCCTCTAGCCATCATATTTCTTTTTCCAGACCAAAAGTTTTAATGTTCCTAATGGTTTCCTGTTGTGCATCAATGTGTAAACAGAGGTCTTTTTGCACAAAACAAAGTCAAGTTACTTATCATCTTTGATCAGATTATTTGGATCAGGTTCAGCTGACAACTACAGAGCTATTTTTCCACCCCTATACACTTTCAACATGCTGCAAATCCCTTATGCTTGTGGGATTTCTCGTTTGTTTGCTTGGTTTTCTTCAGAGGTTAACTTCCCCAAAGAGCAGTGTGGAAAAGAGAGGAAAGCAGCAAATTTCCCAGATCCTGAGAGGCAAAGAATGTGTGTTGCTGGCAGAATATGATTGCTAGGAAACATCTTGGATACCTTCGAGTTAAAAACATGAGGGCAGTGAAGTCAAAGAGTGTATCCACAGAAAAAAAAATATGAAGCTGAAACTGTTAGGCTTTTGAGCATATGGTGCACAAGTGAAATAGATCTTCAAGATCAAAGGTTAAAAGTTATTTTTTAACTCATGTAAACAGTTCTTTTGTACTTCCACAGTGCTTTTTGTCTACGAATGCTAAAGCGTTTTTGTAACTTAGGGGACCATTACCTTATCTAACAATCAGGAACACTAACATGCAGAGAGTTGAGGTGCAGAGTCGCGTCACGCAATCAGATAGTAAGAGCTGACAACAGTGAAGACCATTCCTTTGTCTGTGGACTGCCAACTTGTTCTTATAGCATGTAGGATTTCATTTTTAAAAGGGCTAAGTTGTTTGTTAGCGGTGTACTAATTAAATGACTAACCCTTCCTATGGCCAAAAGACTACCAAAATTTGCTTTTGTAGCCAAAAGTTTGTGATTACCCATATAGGAGATCAATACCTATGAAGACAGGGGAATTTTATTATTCCTGTTTTAAAGATGAGATAATCAATATCAACACTGTCTTCTAATGAACAAATAACTTCTGCAACAATTTTTGTGTGTATACAGCTCTGCTCTAGCCACCTTTGCTCTTAGGAGCCCAGACACTGAAATAAATGAAATTAGACAATGCACTGATGTTTCTGTTTATAAATGAGATTTTGTGCAGGCTCTAAAAGGCTCCCTGAGCTGTAAGTATCAAATCATCAGAGACTCTGCACACTGAGGTACTGATACAGCATACAAGAAATTATTTACTGAATATAGAACTTCACAACAGCGATGCAAAGCATGTCCAGTGTATTCAGGCATCTGTACTCAAGGATTAAATTCAATTTATGCTTTTAAGTGCTTACATACCTCTTCACTTGCTTTCATCAGCCAGGACTAAAGCTAGAAATAGCACAGTGCTATGCAGATGGATCACAGTGTTCTTGCAGTATTTCGTTCTCTGGATCTGAAATGTGAAATAGCTGTTTCTTTAATGTAGAAAGTCTGAGTAACACCTAGAGTACCAAAGTGATCTGTTGGAAAGGGCATGATGGAATGTATCAGTTTTGCCAATGTCTGTGTTTTTAAAAGCAGCATACTAAACACAAGCAGATGTTTGGAAAATAGGCAAGGTTATTGGTAAAGGCCCTGATGAGAACTGCTTTAAAAGAGTGCCTGATCTGTGACATCTGAATAGGCAGCAGTGATACGAAAAAAATGGAGAAAGTTTTCAGAAGAATGTCAATTAGTTTTTTGTTTTTGTGAAGATATAATTTTCAAGCACCTCCCTTAAATGGCACAGAGACCCTAACTGATGAAACATTGTGACTGGATAGTCTGTGGGGAAAAAATCAGGAAGATTTGTAATATTGGTGCTGTTGCTGTGATACTGTTACTGATTTTGAAAATCACCTTTTCCATTTGACTTTGTGAATATTTTAAACCTTTTAAAACATAAATGCTGGAAATGAAAAGATTTTGCAATTGAAAAAGACAACTTCATTTTGAAAACATTAAGTTCAGATATCATAACCACGTATATTTTTTTTTCCAAGACTTTTACTGAGTCAGTTTATAAAACTTGTCCATTCTCACTAGTAGTGCTGTCTTCAAGGAGTTACCTTTCTTTAAAGAAAAAGGATACTTTAGAAAATTCATAACCAGTTTTAGGAAGGACTATATTTAAAAGCAGTGTGAAAATCCTCAAATGGTAGGCTGGCAGTATGTGCCACTGATCCGCAAATGCTGTATTCATCATGTGGTGCTATCTAGCTTTCTATCAACTTCTGTTAAAAGGTATAGGTTAGCAAGACCAGCACAAAAAATATGGATATTGATGCAAGTATTCTGAAGAGGAGGCCTGACCAAGTAAGACGAAGAGGAGATAACAAAGATTCTATTTTTCGTATCAGTGGGGTGGAGACATCAAGTAGCAACATAGACGTGCTGCACAAAAGAGAAGCTTCTTTGTGGCTGCAAATGAGACAAGAAATGATTTATAAGACAATCTGTCTATTCCTAGAGAGTCCCTAACAAGTTTAACAGTTCCTGATCAGGTTAGTTAGCTGGATCTACAGTCAAGTGATGATTTCATGGCGCTGGCCAGCAGTTGGTACTGTGCCATACTGCTGATGCAGTGCATTTCCTAGGTGCTGGGAAGCTGGACAATGGTTCCGAGGAGAATCGATTGACAGTGCTGTATACTGAGTGGATGTGTACAATGGGCTAGGACCCAGGAGGCAGGGAAATGTCAATGGCTGCTTTGAGATATGCTGTTATTAACAAAAGGTTAAGCGTTCTCTTCTGGATGGAAGACAAGCAGGGTTCTTTGCTGTAAACAGTACAAAAGCATATTCTGACAAAAGTATAAGATATTTAAATAGATAAATCAATACTTTCTTTAATCTACTTTTCCAAAGTGTTGCTTTCAAGCCTCTGACTTGTCTACTTTCTCCATTGTGCTCTTTTTCCTTCTCAGATCAAAGTCAACCCAAATTTTAAACCTACTTTGTATCAATTTTCCATTCAGAATGTCTACATAGTTTTTAAACCTGGTTCAAGGACAAAAAATGCAGCAAGAGGTTTTCCTGTCAGAAAAGTGGTTGAGATAAAAAAAGTTGAGCAGCTGGCAAATACATAGAAGAATGTGTTTGTGGATCAGAAAGAGGAGTGATTCTCAGGAGACCTGGATTCTGTATCTTGCTATTTCACAGCTTTCCTGTGTGAGTGCGGGCAAAACACTTAACTCTGTGTTTTAGTTCTCTCATGACAAAGAGTGACAGAAATTGTCTACTTCACCTGCGAGATGCTCATGTATTTCATTGATGATGACTAAGTGAGCACCAAGACAACTAGATATCCCTAATTATAGTTTCCATCTGTCTTTTCTGATACGTATCTCAGTGCTACAAGGCAGCAGGATTTTCAAATCTCTTTTGTTAGTGCTAGTTTCCTAAATGTCCTCATATCCTCTTTGGAGCTATTTATTCCAGCATTTTCCTGTTGACTATCATCAGCTTTATTTTATATCACTTCTTACGAAATCTAACTGCATCTAATGGCAACAACCACTTTATTTTTTTTTTCTATCTATTTTCAAATGCAGGAAATCAGGTCCCTAGAAGTTTCAGCTGGAGTCAACAGTCCTTCTAATTTTATTCTAAAACATTTGTCTATAGAGGCTGTTAAACATTTGTTGTGGTCCATCTCAGACGTTTCAAGAGAGCTGTACCTATATAGAATTAATATAGAACATGCAGAACTAGACAGGCCTTTCTAAACTGCTTCATTGCTGAAGGTCACTTAGTCTCTCAGAAGCATTTTCTAGTATTTGAGACCCCTTTCCAGGGTCATTTACAGAATGTCTTTCCCACAGCAAGTTCCCTGAAAAACTAGCAGGAGAAAACTCTAGGTCAGACTTCAGTTCAAAATTTCTAATTACTTATTTTCATGTGAGGATTTGGCTATAGGAGAGAAGTCCTAAGGATAAGTCTCCCCAACACTAGTGCTGTTCAACTTGTTCATCAATGACCAGGACGAGGGGACAGAGTGCACCTTCAGCAAGTTGGCAGATGATACCAAACTGGTTGGAGTGGCCAACACTCTAGAGGGCTGTGTTGCCATTCACAGGGACCTGGGCAGGATGGAGAGTTGAGCAGAGAGGAATCTCATGAGGTTCAACAAGGACAAGTGCAGGGTCCTGCACATGGGGAGGAATAACGCCAAGCACCAGTACAAATTAGGAGTTGATCTGCTAGAAAACAGCCCTATGGAAAAGGATTTGAGAGTCCTGGTTGGCAAAACTAGGAGTCGATCTGCTAGAAAACAGCCCTATGGAGAGGGATTTGAGAGTCCTGGTTGACAAGAAGTTAACCATAAGGCAACAATGTGCCCTCATGGCCAAGAAGGCCAAGATGATCCTGGCCTGTATCAGGAGGATTGTTGCCAGTAGGTCGAGAGAGGGGATCCTGTCCCTCTCCTCAGCTCTGGTTAGGCCACACCTGGAGTACTGTGTGCAGTTCTGGGCTCCCCAGGACAACAGACATGTGAAACCTCTAGAGACAGACCAGTGTAGAGCAACAAAGATGATTAAAGGACTCAAGCATCTAAATTGTGAGGAAAGACTAAGCGAGCTGGACTTGTTTAGCCTTGAGTAGAGGAGATGATTGATAGGAGATCTGATCGATATGTATAAATACCTGAGGGGAAAATGTAAATAGGTTGGGGCTAAACTTTGATATAAATTGAAACAAAGAAGTTTCATCTCCATATGAGGAAGAACATTTTTGCTGAGAGTGACAGAGCACCGGAACAGGCTGCCCAGAGAGGTTGTGGAGTCTGCTTCTTTGGAGATCTTCAAAACCCACCTGGATGCAATCCTGTGCCATGTGTTCTAGGTATCCCTGCGGGAGCAGGAGGGTTGGACTAGATGATCTCTAGAGCTCCTTTCCAACCTCAACTATTCTGTGATTTTGTGACTCAGGCTTCAATTTTGCCAGGGATATTGTAGAGGAGCCTGTAATTCTTTCTCTATGACTTGAGGGTGGCAGATTTCTCCATTGGCTTGTAAGCCAGGGAAATATATTTATACTTTCTAATAAATAAATAAATAAATACTGAAACAAAATGCTCCGTAATAATTTTTGCCTTATGAAGCACCATATGAGTTGTTTAATAACACATTAAGCTGGAGCTTAATAACTGGGCAACAACATTTCTCTTTCACTGAAAATAAATTCTACCTATACTTTGATGCAGAAGGTTCTAAACAGAATGAAGGCAAATGTCTTTACTCATTCATGAGAAAAGAAACAGGAAACACCTCCATCTCCACACATGTAAACCCACACAGATAATTTTTGTTGATGCTGTTCTATGTGTACTTGTCTGATGTTCCTACTAGTTCCCAGCACGGTTCATGCAGGACTGGTTCCAGCGCCTGCTACAAAGTTCTCACAGAGGAGCTTAAGTTTATTTAAATACCTGAGAACTTGGCTAGAGTTAAGAGATCTTAAGGTGGTTTTATTACTCAAGCAGCAGCTGCCTCCATCTCCCAGAATGGGTCTAGACTCAGCTTGTTCCTCTACAGTAATGTACATTTTCATTAACAAATTGGAGAAAACCACTGGATAAACTTATGCCAAAACAATATACAGTTTCTACCTTGCATAAAGCCTTTTCCTGACATTGCAATTTTACAGGCTATATTGGGCTACTTGCTTGAAATAAAAACAGTGGATCTGTCCCACAGAAAGCTGAGGATGCATTTGGTAGCATTGTTGTCATCATGGACCATGTGGTTTTGTTTTTCTTTTTAATTTCTCTCACTGAGCTACTGTAAATGTCCTGATGCACCAAGATCCAGAATTACCTGCCTAATTCTCAGAAACTTCCCCTTAAAAGTTACAGATGATGTCATATTGTTTTCTACTCAGTGTTTACAGGAACAAACCACTTAAGCATGTGGTAATCTGCTGTCTTCTTCATCTTTCCACATAAACCACATCTTGGTTGTGCTTACTTCACTGAGAAGAGCTAGGAATGCAACACCGCAGTTGCCTACCACTATATAATAGTGCACAATAGAATACAGAATAGAATATGCACAATATAGTGCATTTCTCAACATTTTTACTAGAAATTACTTAACTTCACTTGAATCAAAAACATACATCTTTTTTTTTTTTTTCCTGTGTACATGTTTGAAGCCTCTTACGCAATTTGGCTTCCTGGCAACTTCTTTCTTTTTATTTAACAGGGCTAAACCCCGGTAGGGCCCAGTGACTTTTGTTTCTAAGTCAAAAAGACCTAAGTACTGTTAGAACACAGAGACTGTTACTTTAGTGTAAATTGTTCAGTTGTGTATAAAGGTTAAAAAAAAAAAGGTCCTACTATAATCAACACATCATCTACAACAGCTCAAGTGATATCAATGGCCTTCTTCCAGAATATTTTGTATTCTTGGAACATACAGAGCTGCTGTAGGGACCAAGAGGGTGCAGCATTCCCTATCCTTTTTTACTGCGTATGTGGGAGGGAGAAGGAAGAAAAGGGAATGGAGTTCTAAAGTATGCCACAAGAAAACTCTTAGAGTTTTCTCTTTTCTTTTTTAATTTTTTTTTGGTTTGTCTTTCCTGCTCTTAACAGTATGGCTTAAGTCCATTATTTTCATATTGCTATTTGCTTTCAAAATTATACCTATTGAAGCTAATTAAAGATTCAGGTGAACAGTTGATGAAGAAGGTACAACACAAGAAGAATATACAGTGCAACAATTGAGCTGGCAATTTTTTTATGCAGCAAAAAAACCACTGCATTTCTACCAATGCATAGCTAACTGTAGTAGCATTACTCTCTAATAAAAATATTAGGCCTTTGCATTCTCTGGGAGATCACTCTTTCAGTGTTTGTCTTTAGGTCTGTTGAAATAAACCTATGTAGAAAATTTTGTGTAGAGAAGCAGGTTTTGTGTAGAGAAGTATATTTTAACCAGAAGATTTCAACAGATTTTTTATTCCTCTTTAAAATGCATTTTTTCCTCCCAACAAATACTTTTAGAAGCCTGGGAGATTTTCCAAAGACTTAATAGAAATAATTTTGATATTTTGTATGATTTTAATTGTGCCCCCTATTTTGTTTGGAATATGCAGTACAAATGCTTCTGAAATTAAATGTTTTGACTATTTTTCTTCATTTTTTACATGTAGCTTTTTCATATTTTCCCATTTGAAAGTGAGAGCATACTTTGAAATATTCTGTGGGAAGAAAATTTCTTGAACAGTGCATTCCTTTTAATTCATTTCTCTTTATTTCTGTATCTCAGTCTTGTAGTCACATAGCTTCTTTTTGCCTTGATTTTCTTCCAATTTGACTTATATCAGGAAAGCTCCTTTTCTGTATATCTTCTGAGTAGCTTCTAGTTTTACCTGATAGTCCTGAAAATATGAGCAGGATAACTTACGAAGTAATGATGAAAATTGACTAAACTTACAGGGTTGGTCATGAGCCAGGTTTCAAAACAGCTGAGAAGAAGATAAGAAATGACAAGAAAACTGTAATATGTGCTGTTAAAGACTGCCAGAGTGCATGCATAGGCTCTTAACAGCTCATCTCCAAAAGTGTTAGATACCACAAAGGAAGAGGTGAAAGAAAGGAAGATGTTGGTGATACGGTTTCTAACCATGTAGCTGAAGCTATAAGAGTGCCGGGGAGCAAAAAATTCTCTCATTGTGTTAACGAGAGAATTGCCAATGGATTGAGGGAAATGGCATAATCCGCTTTTACTCAGAATTTCTTAGACCATATCTAGAATATTGATTGAATCCAGTTTTGGGCTTCCTGAATACAAGAAGGACATTACTAAACTGAAGCAAGTTCAGTGGAAAACCACCAAGATGGTCAAGGGCCTGAAGTACTTGTCCTAGGAGAGGAGGCTGACAAACCCAGTTTCTTCAGTCTGGAAAAGGCATGAGAGATGCCTAATTGCATCTTTCCAATATCTATGACCAGGTTATTGACACAAAAGAGTCAGGCCCTTCTCAATGATGTACATGATCTCTTCCGTGATTTTCTCACAGAGGAGAGATGATAGACATAAAAAAAGAGAGGTTCATACTGGATATGAGCAAAAGCTTTTTCTCCCTGAGGACCTGGAGGTTTTCAAGACCAGACTGGGCAAAGCCTTAAGCAGCTTAGTCTGACCTCAGAACTGGCCCTGTGTTGAACAGGAGGCTGGACCAGAGACCTCCTGACATCCCCTCCAACCTGGGTTATCTTCCCATGCAGTGATTGCACGTGTCTTGTCAAATGCTTGTTATTCGCTCTGCCAGCAGCATCGCCTGGGTATAGCAAACCAGCTCGGTTTTATCTGGGCACATCTCTCTGTCTCACCAGAACGCCTTCTGAACGCCACTGAAACCCGAGCCAGCGTCGGCAGGAGAGTCAGCGGCTGCCCACAGCGTGGCAGGAGCCGCGGGCGGCGGTTTACGGCAGCGGGGGCGCCGCGGCCTTCGGAGAGCCGCGAGGGGGCGCGAGCGGCGCGCGCATCGCACCAACGGCCGCGGGGCGGGTGGCTGCTGCTGTTTTCTGCATGTGGAGAGAGTGCTGCTGTGATCTGCTTGGATCTCCCGAGCTCGCCAAAATTGGTTGTGGGAGTGAAAATATATTATGAAATCAAAGGCACTCTCATTCAGAAAGATTCAAAAGGAACCAGGAGTTCCATGTAGCCAGTGACAAAAGATGGCCTTTAACTGAAGAAAGAGTAGATTAGCCCATCTGGTAAGAAGATAGTAGTGTTCCTTGACTCAGGCAGATTTGTTTGAGAGGAAAAAGCAGGTATGTTTCCTTTGGGAGGGGTCACACTAGCCGTCTCAGGCCCTCTCAGTTAATTTTGGCACACGCAGCCTGTAGTTCTGGCAGGCGGAAAGGCAGCTGGAAGTAGTTTAAATGATGCACCTTGACTCCCCTCAGAAAAGTCTCCTTTGAACTCTGTATTCGGTTAAATTTTCAGGACAAAGGAAGGATGGGTGTAAGAAAAAAATGTGAAATAAATTTGTTGAAGTGGTAGAGATGTTCACAGTTTTTGAACAGTGTAAAAAGGGAACACCTCTTGCTAAGAGCAGGGGCACTGGGCTGCAGGAAAGCACTGAGAAATGATTCTGAGAAAAATTAGACCTGCTTTTTTTTAACATGTATGTGTCGGAAGAAGGCAGGCAATACATGGTTCATCAACTGTGTGTAAGTGTAACTGCAATTTGAACTACTCTCACCTGATTTTTGCATCTTTTCCTAATTCTGTGTGCTTCTGATAGCACTGTCTTTTAAGAATGATTCGTCTAAAAGGACATACGGCAAGAGGTGGTTTGTCATGTCAGTCCTCTCAGAAGTGACTGTGGAATATTCTGGAAATGCAGCATTTCACCGTCCCCTAATTGAGAAACAGATGAAGGTATTGGTTGTTGAAGCAGCACAGCAAAATCAAGAGGTTTTCGGTCCAGCTAATCAGAGAACTTGAAACAATTTGTCACTGTTCATTTTAAGTGTTGCTGTTCATTGTAAATGTGAAGATACCTTAAAGCACTGGGTACTGGTTTTTCACACCGCTTTCCATTTTTTTCCTAGTCTTTTTTTTATTATAGTTTGTTTTAGTTCCATAATATTACAGAACTCCTGTGTTCCATAATTATGATCCATAATATTATGCCTACAGAAAAAGAATGGTGTTTTTAAGTGAAGCGATGACAGATAGTGGCATCTAATGAGTATGATCTAATGAGTCTGATCTTTTGTTTGCTAGCCATGTTTATGGAGCTTCTAAGTAAATTTGTTACACACTATGAGAGAAAAAAAACACAGCTAAGTGAGAAGGAAATCCAAATGTACAGCAAAGGAAGACAAAAATGCAGAAATGCCAGCGTATCAGCTGCGCTTTCCTCGTGCTTTGCTACTGCACCCATTATCCATGAGTGGAGAAGATTAATACATTTGAATACTTGTTCATATACTTAGTAATGCTGTGACTTCTTCCAGGTTACAGCTGCTGATGGTGTTAGTGGTGAGTGTGGCTCAAAAATACCTCTGATGTATCAAGCCTTGTTGGAAAAACTAACTCTTGGCTTTTCAAGTGCTATAACTTTTTTGGTTGGGTAAATATATGAGGGAAGGACTCTGAGTCTTGGCATAGATTTCCAGACACCCTCTCACATAGGGAGGAACTGGTTATTGTTTGTTCTTGGAGGCGAACATGAAAAAAAAACTTCAACGCACAAAGTGGACCACCTGTGTAGGATGTTGGGCTTTAGAGTGAGAGAGTTCTGAGGCTGAATTCAGGACTGATTGGGTTGTGTGTGTGTGTCTGGCCACACAGAAGATAAAGGACCCCACAGACTTGTTGTTTGAATAGCAGTAAGGTAGGGTTTAGATATTGTTCATATATTACTTTAAAGTTAGTGAAGTTTTGAAATGGATGACTTGAGTGGAAAGAGAGAATATTAAAAAAGACAAAACTGAATTGCAGCATGTGCTAAAAAGAGCAAGAGAGAAAATATAAACGAGGTGAGTACCTCCCTGACTTGGTAGTTTAACACATGATTAATATAAAGATGTTTACATCAAGAGCTTGAGATCATAGAATCATAGAATCATA
>NW_010586707.1:49764-81642 GCF_000705375.1 Tinamus guttatus | reverse complement strand
TTTTTTGGGGTTTCTGAGACCACATCCATTAGTACATCATCAAAAAATTGATTTTTTTATCTGCGACCCAGCCTGTCTGCAGCATTTGTTACTTCCTGTATATGAGAATTTGATCAGTTTGATCAGATTCTTGTGATAAAAATCTCTAAATAAATAAATAAATAAATAAATAAAGCTTAGGAAAGAGTTTGCTACTTTTGTCTTTTCATTAGAGTGCTCTCAAATCTTTGCCTCCTGTTGTCAGAAATTCTAAAAACAGCTCTTTTGTACAACTAGCGCCGCAGCTTCCATTGCATCTCATTTGATTAATTCAAATGCATGATCAGAGCACTCTCCTTTTTTGGAGGCAAAGCAGCCTCCAGGCAGCTTTCTCAGCTCAGCAGGGGAAGCTTGCAGGCATTTCGATGAGAATCAAAAGGCAGGAAGCTGAAGGCTGCTGTTTGGGTGGGAGTGGAGGGAATGTGAGAGCAGCAGAAGGGGAATCCCTCAGAGCTAAATAAAGTGCAGAAGAGGGTTCTGCTTCTACTCCTGTTTTGATTTCTTGGCTGAGCTGAAATCCTTTCTAGATTTCAGGAATCTAATCACTTTTGGCTGTTGTATTTACCCCCACGCAGTGCAGCTGCTAGCACTAATCCGTTAATTCGCTGGGTTTTTTTCTGTGTACAGGTTTAAAAGTGCAGTGGCAGCTTATTTGTGGGTCTCTTGGCTTTTTGCATGTGCACCCTTTGGAAGGCATATGTTTAAAACAACAAAAAAACCCATTTTTTTTATAGTGATAAGTTTCAAGGGCAATAATTCATTCCTTTAAATATGCTTGGCTAACAGCTGTTGATTAATTCTTGGCTTTTAAGCCAAACACTTCAGCTGCAACTCCTTGTTGAAGAAATGGTGACAAAAGCTGTGTTCAAGTGATTTACTTTTCCTGAACAGCAGCTAAAAATATTGTTGACCAAATACTGCTTGTTCTGTAATTACACTTCCTTATGTGACAGGCTGGAGTAAGTGAATGGCTGATTACATTTTTCTTTCTCTCTGAAAAGTCAAATGAGTGCAATACAGAAGGTTACCTCCCTCTCCATTAAATCATCCATCTGGATCTGTTGTGTTTTGCCTTCCCCATATGGTAACAGCTTGTCAACAACTGCATTTCACCCCAGTGCACCTCTAGTATGTTATGAATTCCATATTTGTGTGTTGCATGTGAGTTTTAAACCTCTGAGCCCGTGCCATAGCAGCCAAGTAAACCCTGAAGAAGTTATTTAGCTGTCTAATATAATATAGATATCAGGATGTAATCATACATTATAATTAAAATATTTATAAGGGCTTTTCTCAAGCATCTAGTCCTTGCACTGCTGTTCAAATAAATCCAACATTTCAATAGACCCAGTAGCTCATTGCAAATCTGTGGAAGGTTTAGCTGATACCTTTACATAAATGTCACAGGAATGGAGCAAAAACTGTTGTGCCAGTTGGCTCCAAATTACTTCAAAGATGAGACTTTAAAGGTACCATTGACAAATAGAGGAATGGTGCAGGAGATGCACAGAACAGTTAATGTTTGCTCATCCAGCTCATGATTTATTTATTTTCTTCTTGAAGCACTAGGTAGTGCCTGCAATTTGGGTGGTTGCAAGGATCCCAGGTGTAATTTGTATAAAAACTTTATTCCTCACTGCACTACTGCATAACTGAGTGGTTAGATGGGATTACAGAGTATGTGCACTGGGTTTCCTATTTTCTGAGGAGTCAGAAGATTTAACAGGTCAGGATGGAGAGGTTTCCCTCCTGTTAACTTCTGCAACTGCAGGATATTGTAACAGTGCTATCAATTCTGAAGATTGCGTTTAGCCTTCAATTCATGTGCAGTTTATGGTCCTGAGGAAGAGTTTGGGCAATAGCTGTGTCATTAACATGAAGGTATTTCATTGCCACCAAACTAAATTTCTTTATTCTCTCTATTTTTGTCATGTCGTCTATGCAGGAAAGAGCTTAGCGCTCTGGCCATTTTAACTCTGCTTCCTGTAGCACCTTAAAGCTTCTAAAGAATAGCTGGATTTTCTGTTTCTGTGCTCAGCTTGCAGTGGCAGGAGCCGCCCATGTTTTGCTGACGAGCATCAGCCCTTGCCCACGTCTGTCGTTGTGTTCCTGCTCTACATGCACCCTGTTACTAACAGGCCTTGCTGCCTCCTGCCTCTTCCTTAGTAATAGCTTATGTCATTGCTGCTTTGCAAGCATCTCCCAGATGCCTGCTGGTGTCTTGGCTTATCTTGAAGGCTTCTTAGTGAAGCTTGAATTCTTTTACATTAATTTCTTAAGAGGCTTCTTTATTTTTTTGGTATTGTAAGTTTGGGGAGGAGAATAACTTACTGCAGCTTTTCGGTTGCATTTGGAAGTCAGTATCTCCAGACAAATGCTAGGACAAGACAAGTGCAAACATGAGAAACACTAAATCCTGTGTCCTGTGTGAAACAGGTGTTTATTCTTGTTTGCTTTCTCCATCAAGTCCTCTCCGCAATCCTTTCCCACTGCCTACCTGAGCTTGAATTCAGTGTTTCCTGCTTTTGGGTTTTTTTTTCTGTAGGCCTAAAAAGTACAGATCTCTTTTGCTGTGAGGATCAATAAATGTTAGCTTGGCACTTTGAGTCTCATTTTGCGTGATTTTAGTTGATCTCTAAGGAGGAAACCTATTTTTATTTTCCTGACGTCCTTGCTTCTTCCTGCAGCGGCATCTCTTGCTGGGTGTAGTTGAACTGATCCCCCCTCACACTTCTAGTTAGCAATGGCAGATACTTTAATTCTGAGAATTACAGGTACAGTAAAAGAGAATTTTTCACTGGTTGGGTTTTAGAATCATCTACTTCATGTTTTATCAAGTTGAAGTTGGCACTGCAGAGATTAACTGGATCTCTGCAAAAGTCGATATGTTCCAGGGGACAAATGGTGCTAATTGATGCCTTTCTCCTCCTCCTCCCCATATAACAGTAAATTATAACCAGATGACACAATGGTATCATCTGCCCCATGTTGTAGATGGGGAGAGGAGGAGGTTCTGGGCAGAGTTAAATTACCAAAGTGGGATATAAATCAGGTCGATCCTCTTTCATAGTGGTGGTATCGCTGACAGACAGTCCCTCAAAGGCTACCACAGAGCTTTTGTTTTTTGCCTTCATCTTCATGCTTCATCATCCGTGCTCAAAACACCACAGCTGAGGAGTTACTTAGGGTCCTCCTTGCACTTGATGCCTGTTTCACATTGCTGCTTAGTAATAGCTGCCATCAAAGTCTCTTTTTCTATCTGTTGCTCTTTGGAAGGCTTTTTAAATTCCATTTTATTTATTAATTTTCTTTGCCTGGAGCTTTCCATGGGCAAATCCGACTGCTGTTTTGGCTGCTACTTTTAAGAGTTTGTTAAAATCAAAGCATGTTTTAGAGGTTTCTGGGTCATTTTTCTGCCAAGCTTGTGCCCACAGGTTTTGTTGGATATAATGAATACAGAATGGGGATGCATCAGCTGAAAGTGCAGCCCAGCAAAGCTGTCCCTGCTCTTGAGGGCACAGAGAGCTCAGTCTTAGGCCAAACTTTAGGCACTTTTCTGCTGTGAGCTCCTCTCTCTGTGCCCCTCTGGAGCAAATAAATCCCCGAAAGCCCTTTATGTCCCCAGCATTTGCTGAGCAGCCTCTCTTTTTGAGGAGTAAAACTGCATTTGAGACCAAAGTGTGCAAAAATCTGGACTAAAATCTTGCAGTTGCTGCTTCTTGTCTGAGGATGGTATCCTCACGCAGCCCCCAAGCAGTTTGAGACTGTGAATTCCCCGTTTTCAGCCAGCAGTGAGAGCAGTGCCCGCAATTCCAGCCTGGATTTCAGTATGTGAGGGCTCCCCGTCGACGTGGCCGCTCGCTGACCTTTGGGTTTGTCACCAAGTCCTGTGTCTGGCCCTGGGTATCTGGTATTCTGTGGCTGCCAGAAATATCACCTGCTGGGTGCGGGGTGGCAGTGTTTTTTTTTTTCCCAAGCATTTGGCTGCTGGAAGCTGCAGAATTACCTAACTGGAGCTCACGGGGAGACCTTTGCACTTAAGTGACATGATAGTTCCAGGAAGGGCTTTTGCAGGAAGAGCTGTAAATCATTTTGTCCTGTATAGCACAGACTTGCTGCCTGTTGTACCCAAGGAAGGGTTAAAAGCCATAAATCCCCGTTCCTGACCATGTGGGCTTGTTGGGTGCTGTTTACTGGGGATGTGGATGTACCAAGTGTGGACCTGGTGTTCAAAAAATCCCATGTCTCAAGAACAGGAGTCACTCAAAGCTTGTAGGCAACAGAAGGAAGTATCTGCACTCAGCATAATTAGCTACTGCAGCAAGATATTATGACAAACACCAAGAAAAATCAGTCAACAGACCTATAAATGGACACTAAATGGGCCAGGTGGGAATATATACCTTCTAATATCTCATCTGGGGAGTCAGGTTTGTCTTCTGTTCCTAGATGGCATCTTAATGTCACTGTTGGAGACAGACTTCTGTGCTGAGGAACTTTTGGTCTGACCCGCCAGCATATTAGCCTGGGGGAGGGGACTCCCAATTTCTGGATGAGCAAAACTGTTACTGCCAGTGGTGACAACCAGGTTTTATCTGTGGTGTCAGTTGAATAAAACACGGATAATTTGTGTGTTTGTGTTTTATTCTGAAAGTAGAAGCTCCTCTTCTTTAACACCATACCGTATAGCAGCAGTATGCATTTTTTGACACAAAACCTTAATATTCTCATCTCTTTCAGACAGATGAATGGCGTCTGAGCTGCATCAATAAGGAATTCTCTGTCTGTCCCTCCTACCCTGCAGTCGTCATTGTCCCCAAATCCATTGACGACGAAGCGCTGCGGAAGGTGGCCGCGTTCCGCCACGGCGGTCGCTTCCCGGTCCTCAGCTATTATCATAAGAAGAATGGTATGGTAAGTTGTGCTTGAAGTGGGTATATGAGCCTGGCCAGATCTCTCCAGCCTTAGTCAGTGAAAAAAATAACTTGTGCTCTAGATTTAATGCAGTTCACGAGGCATTCACTTCTATTATTTCACAGCTTATTTCTGAGTGTGTGTGGTGAAACTAGTTCTGGGTGATGGAAGGAGTAACATGCAATCAGAAATAACTGCTAATCTGTTTATTTAGGAGCGTATCTGTCATGAGCTTGTCCTCAGCACTGAGCAAGATGGGACTTGTAAAGCCACCACTGGCTCCCTCTCTTGCTTTGCCTGCCAAGAGGCTCCATGATGAAAGGATGGCAGAAACCACCTTTTCCTGTCTCTGGGTAGTGGCCATCTCCTTCACAGGAGCCGTCGGAGCAATCTGCTCTCCAAGTCTCTCAGTAGGGTTCGGGAGTAGCAATTTCTTGCTCTCACACAGATTTGCCACCTTTCAACAAGCTAAAACCTCACTGAGCTATTTATACCTCTGAAGCATGCTGTAATTATGAAACGCACTATGAAAAATAGTTGAGTAATTCTTTTAAACTGGTAGTGAGGATGCTGGAGTGTCCAACTTCTGCACCCTCCAAACTCAGGAGGCTGTTGACTCAGCCAAGCTCCTGAGTCAACTACAGTAATGTGTCCTCACCTCCAGTTGCCAAGATTTGCAATGACTTAGAGGATGTCTAGCCTGACCCAGCAGTTTGCTCTATATTGCTTTTCTTTCCTGCCTAAAAATCAGCCATCCACTAATTCCATAATACTTTTGCTTTCTGCTCTTTCTGCTTGTCTGCAAACCGTTGAAGGAGGATTTGCTCAATTGCATCTCTGAACTGTGTGTGTTTCAAGTGTGAGGAATATGTTAGAATTCAGCTTGGAGTGCTTGATCCTGTGACAGGAATGCTTCCTGTCACGTATATTCTTCTCCTGCTTTGAGTCTGTGAGAGCAGCTCCCCTTGCTGCCTGGCTGCCTCACGTTTGAGCTGCTGGGATGCAGTAGCTTTCTGATACAAAGGCACTTACTGAGCAGAAATCCCAGTTTATACCTCTGGGGACCTGGGCTTTATTAGTCTAGGCACCGAATAAAACTGTAACCTCAGATGGAAATGAGTTGAGTGTTTTAAAAACAGGCTTATAAAGACATTAAAAATCATGATCCTAAAAACGCTGGCTACTTAAGAAGGCATCAGCAGGAGGCCAGCAAAGATAATGTTACAGGAATAATTAAAGGCAATAGACCTCTGAGAAGATGTGTGTTACTTAAAGTAGCTTGCTGAATGAATGCTTAATTCAAGGATTTCTAGTTTATTTTTTAGATAAGTTATGGGCAACTACTTACAGAGTCTAAAAAGAACTATAAGATCCAGGGCAAGGGAGAACAGGAGCTATAGGAAGAACCTGATAAATGGTGGGTGCTGTTTCTGTGCATCAGGTTTGCAGCGAGAATATTTGCCTCATCTGTGTCCAGATGTGGAACTTGAAGCAGACAGAAGTGAGAAGTGCAGTGGGATGAGAGCTGCACATGCTGGTGTAAATCCACAGAGAAGAGCTGAAGATCGAGGAGAGTTTGAATTTTGATGATGGAGGAACCAAACTACGGTTTATGCATCTCATCCTAGTCAGCATCATTAGTGACCAGAGCTGTAAAGGAAAGAAGGAGTGTCCTCTTTGAATTTAAGTGCACGTTTCTCTAGAGAGCAGCTCTGTTCCTGGAGTTCAGCCCCAGTGATCTAATGGGATGGTTTGTAGTCTGTTCACAGGCTAGCAAATGTGGAGGTGTGTTCTCTGTGTGGTGAATTGAATCCTGTGTTCTAGGTTTGGGGCCTGAATCCGCAGTGTCTTTTAAGTTTCCCCATTACGCTGCGAGCGGGCAAGCGGGGCTACATCATCGACACCAGGTCCCTCAACGTCGCCCAGCAGGCCAGGGCCAAAGGAGGAGGTTTTGAGCAGGAAGCTCACTATCCCCAGTGGAGGAGGATTCACAAATCCATCGAGAGGTGGGTGGAATCTCACAGGGCCTCCTTGCACAAGGCTTGACCACGCTGGCTTCCTGCAGTGGCTCTGGCGCTGTAAGAAATGGCTACATGTCCTGATTGCTGTCAACAAAATCTTCAGCAAAAAGGCTGTGTGGATCAGAAAGCCTGGATTTGGTTTCTGTTTCTCAACAACCTGCTGCTGCTGCTACAGCTCTCGGGCATCAGGCAATCTCCCTGAGCAATATGCTGCTTTGGCCATCTGTAGCTGCAGCAGTTTCTTGTGTTCGTCTTTGCTAGGTCCTTTGCTAGGAAAATTCTGGAAGTGAGGACTGTGCTCTGTGGCAGTCACGTTTTTCCTACCCTGCACTTTCCTCTGGTCATTTAATAGTGCTTGGCCACTTGGAAACGAGTTACTAAGTTCTGTAAACTTTGTTCTGACCTATTACAACTGCTCTTAACCTTTAGTTTCAGGGAATCCTTCCCTAAGGGCTTGCAGTAATGTTGAATGACAGAAAAGCAGTTGATCCCTCCATCCCTGTGTAGACCAGCTATTGAGCTAGGGGGAATTCCTGCTCTTTGCTTTTAACTATTTGTTTTTGCTTCTGGAAAACTTAGATGGAATTGAACATGGTGTTGATTTTTCTTTTATAGATGGACTTAGACATCAGTGTCTTGTGTTTTGTTTTATGTATCCCCAAGTAACACAACTTTGATTTATCTGCTTGCTGCCTGCTTTATTACATTTGTAATCCATGTTTAAGCAGCACTCGATCCACCAGTAACTCAGTGCACCTGAAAAAGTGTGCAACAAGGAGAGAAATGCCTGATTTACCATTTTTCTAAGGCTTGAGGATGTGTCACAACAGCTCTAAAGCAAAATGCATAACCTTCTTCCTTTTCTCATGTAAAGAATGCAGCCAAACAGATTTTCATGCAGCTCTATGCTGAGAAGTTGAGTCTAGTTAAAAATATTCTGTGTCTATAGTGGGGTTGCATCCTTGTGGTAACAACTTTGAGGTCAGTGTTGTGTGTGGGGGGGAGAGAAAACCCTGAGACTTCTGGTGTTGATACAGAGAATGAAGATATTTGCTAATGCACATACCAGATTGCAGTCACACTTGTGTTTGTTAATGAGACGTTTTGAAACACATTTTATAAATATGCCTGAGCACACACAGAGTTTGTGGGAAATAGGAAAAATGCTGCAGTATTTTAATACCTCATGAAGCAGCTCCTGTCCTTAAAGGACTGTGACAGCCTGTGTCCAAAGAGTGGCATCCTGCTGCTTGTTAGCTGTGCTTGGAGTTCCCAGCAAAAGCAAGTTTGAGTGAAGAGATCCAAATTCATACAGCGAGACTTTGTAGAGGTAACAGCATATAAACCTCAGTCCCTAACTCCTAGATCATGATCTTTGAATGTCATTTTGCACGTGCCTTGGCCCAGTTGCTGTGCCACTGCTTGTGTTCTTTTTAATAATATTTTTCTTTTCCCAAAGGTTCAATATTCTGCAGGAAAGCCTCATCAAGCTCGTGGAAGCCTGTAATGACCAGTCGCACAATATGGACCGTTGGCTCAGTAAACTGGAGGCCTCTAACTGGTTGACTCACATCAAGGAGATACTGACTGCAGCTTGTCTGGCCGCTCAGTGTATTGACAGGTGAATAATTTTTCTTTTCTCAGAAATCTTTCATTTTTTTTTTCTCATTCACTTGTTACAGGTTTCTTGTTAAATACTCCTTTCATGTGTAGGCACTTAGTAATGGGCTACCATGAAGCCAGCTTGCATGTACCTGTGGAAAATACTCTTTCATCATCACAGTTAAGGAATGTTCCTCCAGCACATCATGTTCACATCTTCATGAGTACAAGCCTGAGCGGGGGGAAAAATAACTGAGAATAGCTATTAGATCATCTGGTTGAGATCTCTTCCCATGTCTGATTCGGTATGGCTGCTTCAGCTTGCTTTGCTGAACGTTTAGATGGGAATGGGCCCCTCCGACGTGCTGTTGTGGCTGCCTAGTAAAATGAGCACATACACAGTGTTTTAAAAAATAGTTTTTTTTCCAGTAGAAACTTTCCAGTACACCACCTTGCTTCTGGAGTTTGAAATGGGAATGTTTCCCTCAGGAATTGGTCCTATGACCAATTGGTCCTTTGCTCATGAAACTTTTCTCTCCATAGTCCACTCCGAGCCATCCTGCTCATCCCTTTATAAATGGCATGTGACCTCTCTTAACCTGACAGTTATTAAATAAATGCTGTTAATTTGGTTAACTTGTCCTCGAAACATGTTCAGACCTCAGGCTGGAGAGCTAGTTTTTAGCCAGTGCTCAGGTGCCAGGGTCTGTGAGACTGTGCAGAGCGCTGCACTCATAGTCCCTTTATGGCCATGAAGGGAGAATGATCTTCCCAAAGCTCTGTGAACCCTGAGCTGCTTTTTCCAGCCAGGGAATCCACTCCACAGACGCACAAGTAGAATGAAAGGCAGTCTCGCTGGTAAAACAGCATTACTGCTTTAAAATACTACCTGCTGTGTCATTGGAAAGGAACAGTTTGCACGTTTAGCTATGGCCAGAAAGGGTTGCTCTCGATCGATGGTTTTATCTGCAGTTCTTTCCCCTCACGTACTGGGAGAGATCGCTGACGAAAGTCCCCCGGCGTGTTGGGACATCAGGTGGTTTCGTCACTCGTAGCCTCCCTCAAACCTCTCTGTTTACCTGTTTACCCGGAGGGGTGGCCGGCCAGCCCGGGACGGCGGAGCCGCTTGCTTGCAGTTGAAGCTGAGGAGGTTATTTCAGGTGCATTTACTGGTTCCAGGGCAGGGGGTGGCTGGGAGAGATCTCTGCACTGTGGGAGGAATCTCGGCACCTCCTTAAGGTGGAGGTTATGGCAACGTTGTGGTCGCGTGTCCTGCTTTGGGCAGGGCGTAGATTTGACAGGGAACCTGTGCAATTGTGCTCAGGAGAGCTGCAGTGAGAGGCCTCTTGATCCCCCAAGGCCTGGGAGATGAGGAGAGGACACTTGGTGAAGATGATTTCATAGAGGCACTCGGATTTTTAGACCCAGAGCTATGGATGAGGATGTTGCAAAACAATCTACACCTTAAGCATGGCTTTTGCCTTCAAACAGCAAGATCCATCAGCAGGGTTACTTGCTTGGTGCAGTTCTCTCTCTTCACCCATGCTTTTGCAGCTTAGCTTATGTTTCCACACAGTAACATACACAACCAGCACCTAGTTTCCTTTCTACGTGTAAGGCTTTGCCCACAAATAAGACCCTGTGCCAAGGTCTGGGAGGGACAAACGTCACTTAATACCACCTGGTCCTTGCTCAGGAGTGCTTGACTTATACCCAAACACAGGCGAGGATTTGGGAAGAGGGGAGGGGATCAGCTAGCTTGGCCAGCAGCCCTGGGAGTGTGGGCAGTGACAGCCCATGGCACCCCAGCAGTGTGGAGAGGCTTCCTGCCCTCGTGTCCCTGGCTCCCTCTGCTCCTCACGTTGTTCTGCTGATTCTCTTGTGCTGGCTGGTGAGCGAGAAGCCCTTGTGCTTGGCTCTTTGTCAACTTTGTCCTTGGTCAGCACAAATAACTTCCAGGAGACCAAGATCCCCCCTTCATGTCTTCACTGGATGGCTTGTTTTTATTTGCCATAAGCTCCATGGAGGCTTTAATGCAACCGAGCCCAGGTGTGAGCAGGACTCCCATAGCACTGTGTTGGTGAAGGAGGAATTATCCTTGTGTTTGTCATGAGATTTAAGCTTAAGAGGTGGAGGAAGAAGAGGCGAAGACCATCAAAACCTGAGTGTTGTCAGGGTGGTGCCATTACTGTCTAGATGTATTGGCATCCGCTGGGCTGCCTGCATCCATGGGATGTGTTGTGCCTATTTCTTATTCCTTTCCACCCTTCTCTCAGGGAAGGAGCCTCAGTTTTAGTTCATGGGACTGAAGGGACCGATTCTACACTCCAGGTAACCTCTCTGGCACAGATTATCTTGGACCCAAGATGCAGGACCATCCGTGGCTTTGAATCGCTTGTTGTGAGAGAGTGGCTTCAGGTAAGAAGTGCCTTTGAAGCAGCAATATCCACGTGAACAAAATGCTGAGCTCTTGAAGAGAGATTTGTGCTGAGGGAGCTTGGGAGTCAGCAAAAAGACTGGAACTTGTTGCAGTCCTGTTCGTGTGAGCAGCCCTTGTCCTAAGGAGCAGCAGCCTTACTGAATCGTTGTCCCTCTGGGACTCTGTGTAGCCTCTGCCTCTCATGGTATTTCTTTTGGTTTGGGGGAGTTCTGTTTTGTGGGCATAGTTCTGACATCTCTTTTGAGAGCACACAAAACTGAAACACAAATCCCCAGTTCCACTCTTTATATTCTCACTGCAGATGTCCTCAGTCTGGTCCTTTAGGGCCCCTTCACCAGTTCATTCTTATTAAATTCTGTGATAAATTGTATTCTCTAATAAAATTCTATAGTAAAATGTAATGCTACTTACATAGCCAGAAATGGGCACCATTGCTAGCAATTTGTTACTGGATGCTTGACCAAACTGCAGTTGCAGGAAGAGAGTATTGATAGCTGCATGGAGAGAAATGGCTCCGCATGCTTTGCCAAAGTGCAGCTGTAGGAAAGACTTTTAATAGCATAAAAAAAGAGCGAAATGGCTTTTGCTGGATGTATTTGCATCCCGTTACGCCGTGTGTGATGCTCTCTGCTTCTTACCTCCAGGCTGGCCACCCGTTTCAGCAGCGCTGTGCCCAGTCAGCCTACTCGAACAGCAAGCAGAAGTGGGAAGCCCCGGTGTTCCTCCTCTTCTTGGACTGTGTGTGGCAGATCCTGCGCCAGTTCCCCTGCTCCTTCGAGTTCAACGAGCACTTCCTCATCATGCTCTTCGAACACGCTTACGCCTCGCAGTTCGGGACATTCCTGGGCAACAACGAGAACGAGAGGTGGGTGAGGATGCTTGCTCAGAACCTGCATCTGGCAAAGAAAAGGTCCCTTGGTATGATAAAAGGGTGGGGTGTTTATGCAGGCTCTTATAGCACAGGTAAAGTGCCCAATAAGCCAAAACAGGGGGTTGGACTAGATGATCTCTAGAGGTCCCTTCCACCCTCAGCCATTCTGGGATTCTGTGATTCTTTCCATAAAAGAACTAACAGCTGGAGCTCAGTAATGACAGAAGTCAGGCTTATGGGGAGCAAACCTGTCAGCACAGGACTGAGGGAGAACGTGAAGGACATTCGAGGTGAAAACTGCAAAGTTTGGTTCCTGTAATAACTGTCAGGGAGGAACATGATTCTGTAGCCTGGTGGTCACAACACCAGGGAAAGGGGGGATTGTTGGTTCAAGGCTTTGCTTTTTTTGCATCATCTGTGAACTGTGGCATGTGGAAAAATGTTGAAGGGGTCCTGTCAGAAGGATCTGTGCTTTAGTTACTCGTTTGGGCCTCCAGCATCTTTATTAGATTTGAGGTTTCTTTGGAGGTGCAGAGGCCCAGCTTCAAAAAGACCAGGATGAAGCTCTTCCACTTTTTTAAAGGAAGCAGCCAGCGCTGCCTCCTGCTGCAGTCTGCCTGCCCAGATAACGTTAGACTTGTGCTGAGCTTGTGGCTTTACTTGTCTCGGTCAACACTTATTTTCTGAACCCTGGTGAGGTTTAGGAGGAGCACTGCTAGTGGGGTGGTTTTGAGTATGCACCGAGTAGAATTGGCAGGAGTATTAAACAGGATTGAGTCCAGGGAGGACAGGAGCCTCCTGTGATGCCAAAGGAGGTTTGAATTCCTATTTTGAGCTTAGTTTTATTCTCAGGCCTGTGGGTTCCAGTAAGACTGTATGTACTGGATCTCCTAAGCTAAAGAGCATTGAATTGAGTAGAAGGGAAAGTAGAGCTGATAATACAAATAGACAAATGCAGCTTAAAACTTCCTAGAAACCTCTCTGCCCTTAAAGTAACCTCTATTTAGAAGGGACTGTCTTCTGCAGGGCTGCTCAGCTGGTCATCTGTTAAACTAAATTGGACTTAGAACCAACAAAGCCAAATTTAAAGAGCATTGGATGTTACACGTAATAATCTGCCTGTCACATCTGAATATGCCTGCCTGTGAGTGCAGAACTTTGATGTTAAGTTTGTGGTGTCTGAAGAAAGCACAGGGACAGCAAATCTCCCCCTGGAGCCGCAGTTCCATTTGCTGATGCAAGCAGGCTGGAGTTTGCCAAAATCTAAGGAATAGAGAGCCTTAATAGAGACCTCTTGGAGGTGGATTTAAGGCAGGATAACAGAACTGCCTTCTTGCTGTGCTCTGAGGCTTCCTGCCACCAGAGGGAACTCATCAGGCTTGTTAGTTGTGCAATTCCAGCAATTATCCTGCTTTAATTTACCCTGAGAACTGTGTTATGATCCTTTCTTACCATCCCTAATAGCTCTATTTTGACAACAACATAATAATTCAGTTCCTTTCAAAACATATCAGACCATTTCAGGTAGAGTAGGTAGGTACCATTTTAGGTAGATTCTTTAACTGGACAAAAGACAGTTTCCCAATTTAAAAAGTCACTTTTGCCATTTCTTCTTCGGAATAAATTGCAAAGGTTGAGTAGAGTAAGTAGCATCACCATTTCACTCTCATGTTGGTGAGATGCTACTGAATGGGATTAGACTGAATTACTTGCCCTTGATTTCTCTGGGCTAGTAGCAGGTGGGAAAACTTGGGATATTTTAATTTGCAGAATTCTGACAGAGCAAAGTGAGTTTGTATAGTGGAAATGTGAAAGCTAACTTGGCCATATTTGGTTCGTTAGGTCTAAACTGAAGCTGCAGACAAAGACTATGTCCCTGTGGTCCTGGGTGAACAGGCCCCAAGAACTGAACAAATACAAGAATCCTCTTTTTGAGGCCAACAGTCTGGTCATCTGGCCCTCCGTTGCCCCACAGAGCTTGCAGCTCTGGGAAGGTAAGCCAGGCTTGTGCCTTCTGTGTGCAGTGTTTGTGCAGTGGCTACTAAAGGCAAAGGAAGGCAAAAAAATCCCTGTTTGTAATGATTAACCTTATTTAATTGGGAGTGATGAATCCTGAGAGGTGAGTCAGTACTTCAAAGTGATGTTTAGGGGAGTGGGGGAAAAAATGTGGATTGCATCATGCTGCCTGTATGAGCTGAAGGAATATGAAGAGCATTTTTGGCTTGTAACAAAGAGCCCCTTGTGATTTTGCTTCCCTCTGGGCTTCCAGGTGTCTTTCTTCGGTGGAACAGGTCTTCCAAGTTCCTCGACGAGGCCTATGAAGAAATGGTCACCCTTATAGAATACAACAAGCAGCTCAAGGCCAAGGTTAATGCACTGAGGAGGCAGTTAGCAGAGCTGGAGACAGATGATGGGATGCAGGAGAACCCCTGAGCTTGCAGGGCTTTGGACTCGGGTGTTTCCTTTCAACTCCTTACACTAAAGACTCGACATGGAAAGTGCATGTGTTGCAGAGCCCTCCGGTGCAACAGGTCCTCAGTCCTCCCACTGCTGAAACCTTCACACTATGTACACGTCCCTGCTTTTTTGGGAGAGATCAGTTTTGTTTACAGAAGACGTGCACAACCAGGCGTGCTGTCCCCTCCTGGCAGCTTCTCTGGCTCTAATAAATTGGGTACAGTGTCGGTATAAGCTGGAGCTCTCACCTCTGTCCAACTCTATGGATGACCAGGATGGGCCAAGAGACAGGAGGTTTCGGATTTATTTTGGACCTTTCTGTTTTTGTTAAACTCTCCAAGCACTCCGTTAGCAGGAATAAAACACAGTTATAGATAGGGAGATAAAGGCATTTTGTCCAAAAACCTTTTCTTCCCTCCCACCAAGGGTAGCTAAGGCAGCCTAGTTCTTCAGTTTCTTGGAAAATCTAGAACTTTTAGTTAAATCACACCATCTCTTATGCGTTTGCACAAGACTTTGTGTTAAGCATTGGCTTGGGAGCAGTAACTTGAATTTCCAAAGCAGGCAAGAAATTTCAGTGCAATACAGAATTAAGGTAGGGATTCTGCCGTTAGCAATTAATCCATGACCTTCAGGTGGAATTGTGCCCACGAACAAATCTCTCAACAAATAACCTTTTCCCTTTTTTTTCTGCTTGGAAAACAGAGGTTAAGTAGCTGGCAAAGGTGTCCACTGGCTGAGCAAAACAGTGACTTGGACCCGTCCTTTTAACTAGAGCTGCGCTGATCTTGAAACTTCTGGTTGCACTGGCTGTTTTCGTAAGTTTAAATAGACTCATGTCATTACTAGGGTGAGAAAACATGTACAGTAGCTCTTAATTTAAGACTCAGCAAAACAGTTTTACTCCAGGTGTGTATATTTTGTTTTGTTTTTTTTTTCCTTTCATGTTCATGCTAAGTATTTTACATGTTAAAAAACAATCAAAAGCAAAAGATAAAGTAGGTCTGATCTAACATATCAGGTATCTTTTGCGACTTAAAAAGCTATCACTACAAAAATACTCCTTTGTTTAGATCACTTTTAGCTGCTAAACTATTTAAAAATATTAGGGATCGGCTCTTTTTCAAGTTCATGTCTTCTGTAGCTGTTCTTGGTGTCTGCAACTTGCCTCTTAATTCTGATCTTTGCTGGAGACTTTTTCTTCTCCTTTAATAAGGCAGTCAAGAATAAATCTGAAATAATTATCTGGACACTTGTTCAGTTTGATTCCATTGCTGGGTCTATATGACCAAGAAGATGTGGATTAAATGGATCATGTGGCTGGGACTACCTTGTGAGTTCCTTGCTGTTAGCTGCCTGCTTCTGAAATGAAAGGAGCTGCATTGGGTCGATGTTGACTTCCTTGGAAAGAGTTGATCTACTCTTAGCCATGGCTTTTTGTGTTTTGGAACAAAGATGCCTTTATTTAAAAGCTGCTTTTACAGAAATATGTGTGTATCTATACCTATATGAGAATGGAGGGTGTTTAGTTGTCCTAAAAGCATCTGGAGAGCAATTGTCTACAAAAATCCCATGACCTATAAGTGTTCTGTAACCAAGGAAATCATTTATGTAAAATTACTTGACAGTAATTTTAAATGCTACCTGAATGCCTTTTATTTCAATCCTTGTTTCCTTAAGTATTTTCTTCTTGACTAGCCTGAACTTGGTCCTAAAGTGTTCCTTGTTTCTTCTTTCTTTCCCTGTAAGAGTTAACCTGCATGGTTTCATTTACAAGGGCTGGTTTAGAACGAGATCCCCATTGAACAGAAATAGCCTTAGGGCAGTCAAATAATTCCCCCTTTGTTTTAATATCAGATATATTTGAAGAAGGGCACTCTTGTTCACTAAATCAAGATGGACACAAGGAACAGTTCTTAGGTTAGTGATTGCTGTTACATAACATGGAGATGCAGGTTGGCCCTGCCTTCCTCCTGCTGCCAACCCCCTGACTTTGGAACTGTCTTTCAGGTATTTATGAGACGTAGGCCCTTGGAATTACTGCTTGTACCCTTCAAAGTTATGGCTGTGCTGTCTGCACCTGCCCTGGTGTAGGATTCCCATCCAATCCAGAATTTCCGCTGTGCCTGTAAGTCTGAAACGCGCCATTCCTAGTCAGATGAGGATTCAGAAGGGACTGGTTTTTTTTCCCCCCAGTAGACTATACATAAAACATTTAAAGGTTATATAGCTTCCTAACATAGTAATTAGACATCAAAGTAAATAATAGAGAAGCAAAGAGGTGTTTTGATGTGAGTGCCTGGCTGTTCCAGCCTCTCCTGCACGCGTCCGCGGAGGCTGGATAACCAGCTGTGACAGCAAGCGCAAGGCAGAGCGGTCTGAGCTGGGAGTTCATCCTCCACGCACGTTTCAGGGCTCCATCCCCACGAGTGGCGTGTGTTTGCCTTGGCTCGGTGGCACTTTGGATCACTTGGCCTTAAAGCTAAATACCAGGGTGGTTCTGAACGGCCTGTAGCTCCTTCCCGCTTTTCTGCCTTAGCACATTCCCAGCTAAGCGCAGGCATCAGAGGCTTCATTTCCAAACAGTCGCCTTCCCGACGTGCCGGAGTTAGGCTGGGATGTTCAGACGCTGGTAGCTCCTCCTAGGAGAACACAATTCCCAGGTTTTGTGGGTAGCCTTGTTGCATGTTCCCTCCGGACCTTTCCATGGCCAGTGCCTTCCAGGCCGGAGCCCCCATTGCTTCCCTGCACGTCCCCAACCTTGTGCTTAAAGATCCACGTAACGAGGTGGTCATAAAGTCCCCTGAAAACACTTAGGTCAATCGATGTGGACACTGCCATTTACCAAAAAATAAACCAAAAAGGGAAGAGGAACTAACTTGCACAGTTTTCATGAACACAAAGGGAAATACATACCTGCAAAATGTTGATTGTATTGCTTAAACTCTTGAATGTGGCGATCTGTTCAAGTGCACTATTGTCCATGTTGCATATGATATAACTTAAATTGCACTGTGTAGCATATTGGGTCCCACGTATGCTTTGCTAAAGCCTTGGAAAGTGCTGTCGTGCACAGGTTCCTGTGCGAGGGAAGATGTCTCTGCTGGCAATTCCACTTGATTTGTAACTGTGTGACACTGGATGGCACTGTGTGTAAAGTCATGTGTATTATATATCTGTTACCTAGTTCGGAATTAGGTGGAGTGTGTTTCTATCCAAACATCTGGGATTGCTGATTGGACTTGGCGGCTGCTGCTTTGAACTGGATTTAAACTGAAATTAACGGGGTTGGGAGCTGTGGGCTGCTGTTAGAACTACACTGCACGTGTACAGAATCCCAGCGCCTGTGGTGTTCAATATATTGCAAAAACGTAACAAATTCAGGAAAAAAAAAAAAAAAGCTGTAATGTCTGGAGTTGTTTATCCATTTGGGGGAAATAACAGATATAAAACGGCTGTAAACTTTTGCTGTAGCTTTGTTGAGAACACAGTGGAAATGTCTGTCTGAATTAAAATCTTGAAGACTCTAAAAATGTTCTTTAATTACTGCACAGGGTCAGTATGGCCTTCGTTTTTAGGGGGTGGATGTGAGACTTGGGCGTGAGCTCTCACTGATGCTTCAGCTCATATTCATGTTCAGCTCATATTCAAAGTGCAATATGGGGAATTTTGTTTACCTTTTTGGGGGGATTTGGGAGGAAAGGAGCGGTGGTGCTGAGGAACTGTGAAGGGAGATAGATGCTGATGCAGGTTGTGGGAAGAGACTGGAATCTCCATCCTTGGAGATGCTCAGAATCCACCTGGACGCAGTCCTGGACACTCAATTTGCTTGAATTCCATCCCAGCTTTCCAAACCTCAATCCCAAGCCTCACCTTGTGTCATCTGGCTGAAGATCTGTCCCCTCTCACCCCTTTCCACCCTATTCCCAGCTTGGACCAGACTTGGGAGCAGAGAACTTGGAGGCAACCACATTCCTACGAGTGTCCTGGGAACAGGCGGCCTGGCTGAGGTGTTGGAAACCTGTTGACCCCCAGGGCTGGGGTATGCACAGGCTCCCCATGCGCTGAACAGGGAGTTTCTGTGGCTGCTGCTGGTGGTGCAGCATCCCCCTTCCACAAACCTGTGCACGCTGCAGCATGAACATGTCTGGAGGGAGCGTAAAGCCAGAACGTTGGGGCTAGAGCTATTTCGTGCCGGAAAAAGAGAAAACCAAGTGGTTCTTGTGCTTTTCTAGGGCTGTTTTTCATGCTGCCACTTCCCCCCCATGCAATAAAAGAAGACAATGAGGAGAAACTACCTCTCGGTGCTGCATGTGGCTCAGGACGACACGTGTCTAGTGCTGGACGGTGCTTGGTGGCTCAGGGTTCCTGTGTAAATGTCACCACGAGGCTGTGGCCTTTGGCTGGTGCAGCCAGAGGTGATGCTCCTCGGATGCCCTCCTGCTTGGGTGCTTTCCCATCGCTTCATCCGATGCTCCAGGACGTGCTAATGAGGGGTTTGCTCATCCAGTTCAGTATCCGCTTCCTCAAGTCCTGGCAGAAAGCCTGGGCACTGCATTAAAGAGGAGAAAACCCGTTTCCTCATGTAACACTTTCTGTTTGTTTGTGTTTGGATAATACCTGGTTGCTAATCTAGTGAGTAAACCTTCCGCTTGGAAGGGAAAGCAAGAGAGAAGATCCAAAGATGCCGTTGGCTTCCCGTGGGGAATTTACCAGGTTGGTGAAATAAAATTTGGTGTTTGGTGCTTTGGGGCAGAGCCGTTTCTGTGCTTGTTGACAGAAAGGGAGCCAAAGCTCTGTCCTCCTCATTGTGTCCTCTTCAGCCACCCTGAGGCCTCTCGGGTCGTAGCCAAGATCCTCTGCTGCAAATGCACAAGGTTTGATGTTGCTTTGTAGTGCACAGAGGGCTGCAGCATGAGGGACACTTCATAGCAACAAAATGCCCATTAAATGAACTAATTACCTTACTGTGGCAACGTGCATGTTGTTTCAGCCCTAAAAATACAGGGAGTAGTTGCCAAAATCAGGTTTGTGAATCACAGAAGCTGTTGTACATGCAAGGGCCACTGGATTCCCAGCTGTACGTTAGTGCCAACAGCCCTTGAACTACAGGATCAAAAATTGAAAGCACTCTCCATCACATTAGTGGTACAGAGCCCTGAACAAATACATAATTTCTACTTAATTTGGGTAGCTGGAAGCTGATCTATTACTTGTCTCAATGTAAAGCACAAGCTAGTAGACCCTGATACAAAGAGCAGGCGTATTTTCAGCCCACTAGTCTTACAGCTCACCCGAGGAATGCCTTGCTCTGACAAGATGCAGCTGCAGGAGTTTTCAGTACCAATTTTTCAAGCAGGCTTCATAAAGCTGGGATGGCTTTTTATAATTTATTTTTTTCCCTCCTTGTAAAAAATGATCCCAACCGTCTAAGCTTGACAGATGCATCCAGGACATAAATCTTCACGCAAGGAAAAGATACGGGAGGAAGGGAGCCTCCTACAAGGAGGTGGATCATCCAAAGCATCCCCGAGGACTCCCCTCGGGGAGATGCAGCCCCAGGGTTTGTGCTGTGCCACATGTGAGACCAGCTGGGCTGGGCTCAGCACTGCAGGTAACAGAATCATCTCATGTCAGAGTTTCTGGGTGGAAAGGTGTAGATCAGGAAAGGTGCTCAGCCTTTTTGCAAGAGGCTGTTCTGAAAGGGCATAACATAGGGTACAGAACCTGGTATTCCTTCCTGAAATGGGAAACTATTGTGTGTGATGCATCAGGGAGTAATGTAAAACATCTATAAAGGCTATATTACATTTTAAACTTTTTTTTAGGTTTATAAATCTGTGATGGTGTGAAATATAAGCTTTCTTGTCAAAAAATGCTTTCTGTCAGGAATGGGGATTGTTTCAGAGCAGGTTCCTGGAGCAGAGTGCCACTTGCCTTTGGGAATTGCGTTTCCTCCACGTCTTCAGTGCTGTTTTTAGTGCTGCTTTGGGTGTATCAGTCACTGGTGCTGTATCCTGCATGGCTCCGGGCTCTGGGAATGAAGACTTTGCTGACAAGCAGAAGAGATGGGCTGTAGGAATAGCTTTGAATAACTGAAATGCTCTTGCACTAGACGGAGACCTACGCTTGAACTGAACCTTCTTTTTCCCTCAAGACTTCATGATATCATAGTTGAAAAACTCCTTGTGTTGGATATTTAATCAGTTGTTGCAAGGAGAAAACAGCACTTTGGATGATAGTGGGGTAGGTACAGGGTTCTGGTTGCTGCGATTCCTTTAGGTTTGTATTTGCACAGGGAAACGGAGCTGTGCCTTGCTGGGAAAAGATTTTCCTTTGAAGATCCTTAAGGGACGCTTATGCAGCATCAAATTTACCAGGTGCTTGGGCTGTGTTGCCAGCAACTTGCAAAGCTGCGATTTTGTAACGGGGCAGGTGCTGGTAATGCTGAATTAAAGTGCTGCTGTTTTCCACCTTCCTCCGGATTGCAGAACGTGGGAAGGACAAACAGCCACCGAGCTGGAAGGGAAAAGCTCCACAGCCTGAGTTGGCACCATGGGGGTGAGCGCCGTGATGATGCCGTGGAAAACGAAGGTGCGCAGAGGGTTTGCAAGGTGGCACCTCACGGGGATTCATGAGCTGCCTCCCAAGGCTGTGACGCTGCAGCGGGATCCCCACGGGGTTGGATTTGGGATTCGGAGGCTGGAGCTCACGTCGTGCCACCTTGGGTGAGTTACCTCATCGCCTTCCCTCTGCTCCTCGTGTTGCAGCTCCGGGCGTCCTGCAGGGCGAGGAAGGGCTCTCTGTGCCGTGGGAACACGTTGTACCTGAGCAGCACCCTGGTGAAACCTCCAACTGCTGATTTGGAACCGTTCGGAGGAGGAAGATAAAAGGAAAAGGACTGAACTATGAAAAGCCAGATGGCTTCGGGAGGCCGGCTGTAAACAGACCTCTTCAAACCAGAAACATCCCAAAATCTGCCACTCTCCTGCCATTACAGCGGTGGCAACTTCTGCTGGAGAGATGGAGAGGGTAGAGCACTAAAAGGATCGTGTTATCACCCTCCTTGCTATTCTCTCTCCTTTCCTTTAGCAACCTGGATTTCTTTCTGATGACGTTGCCTCATGACCCAGCCCCGATCTGACCTTCCCTTCCCATAATCTGGGCCTAGAGAGAAGGAGCAACTCGCTGGGACGTGTCCTCATCCATTCCCCTTGCCTCTCTTAATTTCCATTTCCAAAATTCTTCCATTAGCATGGAGCAAACCGGCTTTTTCTCTTTGCAGCCTCTCAGTGATTTATTAAAAAATCAAGAAGCTTTAAATCTAGATATGATGAAAAAAAATCAAAAAAAAAACAAGCTTCTTGCTATGTTATACCCCTTTCTCTCTCCCTGGGGCACTTTCTTTGGGATCTTTATGCTGCAGAGTCTCTGTAGGTGCAATGCACATGACTGAACCAACAGATTGCTTCTTTACACTTTAAATCCACATGAAAGGTAGCCAGGACTACTGAGCTACAAGCCCATACTGACCCACCACGGAGCCTTTGCTGGCCAGGCAGGCGTTGGTTGGGTTGGAAGGGTCATTCTCTGCTCTACCCATATTGGACCATCCGAGTTGCTGATTCCAGCTCATGCTCCGTCCTCACATTTATCTTCCTTATCCTGCAGGGCTCTGTGCTCTTTCTCACAGTTTGACAAACTCCTGGGCACCCTGTGGAAGGGTTGTGCAGCTGGGCCCTATCAGGAAGGCCTTGGATCACAGCCGAACCCTTAGGACAAGGGTGGTCACGGGTCCAGCTGGCTCCGAGCTCCCCACAGCTTGGACGCTCGTGGGGATTCCCTCAGTGCTGGGGGAGGACGTGTCCATTGGCACTAAGGCACTTCTGCTTCTTCATCACCTGCTCTGCTCTTCCCTTGCTTTTCCTTCACTTAGTGGCTGCTCCTCGGCCTGGAACAGCCATTGACGGAGTGAGGGCAGGATGAAATATTGCCATGGAGAAGGTAGGGAAGAGCTACCTGCTCTATCTCACACTTCAAGAATCAAAGAGCACCCCCATGAAATTACCAGGTGGCCGCTGAAGCAAAAGGAGGTACTTTATTTGCTCTCCTACCTTTGAAATCGCCTGGCACCATTAATCACTTCCTTAAATCAGGCTCCGTGCCAATCCTGAACTGCCTTGAATCCTTCTACCTTCAAGGAACACCCGCGAGCTTGTCGGCAGACTTGTCACAAACCCTTCTTCCACTTCAAAAGGTGGCACAGGAGAAAGGGAGGCGCTTTTGGCAGGGTGCAATGATGTTCAGGGTCTTCTGCTCGTGCCCTGCAGCCCTGTCCTGCAGTAAGGGATGTGATTAACAGTTGTCGCTTGCACTTGACCCTTCCTCTGATCTCCACTTGGCGAGATCTGCATGTGCAGCAGAGGGTTTTATTTTGCTAGCAGAGCTACGTGGAAGGTTTCCCTCCAGAAAATCAATATTTTAACTTAGTCCTGACTGAGAATTAAGGCCTCGAGAACTTTTTGTTAGGACATATATATATATATATTCTAATCTTGCTGGAACATTTCGTTTTGGCTGACAAAAGTGTTCTACTATTTCAGGATTCTTTTTTGGGTTGCTGAGCTGAAAGGTTTCGGCTCAGTGAACTGTGTACTCACAGGGGCCTGGGTCCCTTACGTGCCACGTCCTCATGTTCTGGACTCCTTCCCAAACAACATCTCCCAAAACACGGACTCCGCACTGGGATGAAGGGATGATACTGTGCCAGGAGAATGGAGCTGAGCTGGTTTAACCAAATTATCTAGGAATAACGGTGCCAAGCGAAGCAAAGAGGTAAGGAGCTTCACCATGCCTGATCTCCAGCAACAGAATCACGTGAAGAGTAGATGTTGAACGATAGAATACAGGAAAATGGGCTCTTCCCAGATTCCAGGAATAACAGTTTTGAAGGCTTCTTATGCAGAAGTTATCAAGATTGTCATGCTTAGTAGTCACAAGGGGGATATCGACCACAAATTGTCGTGTATCCTTTCCACTGATCTAACACTTTAATTATACTTTGGGGTATTTGTGGGGGAATGATGCTCTCCTGTTTATTTTGGAAAGACTAGAAATGTGTGGCACCCAGAATTAGGGTTCCAGCAGGCAAACAAGGGCCTGGAATCACGCAAGGCAACACTTCAATAACTTGAAACCCTTTGGATTTAGTTCAACAAATGCCAACATTTGAGTGTAGAATGTAAAGAAAAATGAATGATTTGAGCAAAATCCCTTTCTACTCCAAGTCATTTTGTTGTTGTTGTTGTTATAACTGCTCTTTCTGTGGATGGAAAATTCCCAACCTCCTTGACTTGGCAAGCTCATGTTTTTAGTTAAAGCATATGCTGCTCTGTGTTTGTATCCCGCTCCAACAAAAAAAACTGTGGATAAACAGAGAGCTGAAGGCAGCGCAAAGTTCCCTTCTCCATTCCATCTGTCCTCGTGTTGCCAAGGGAGGAGATGCAAAAAAATTCAGTTGCATTTCAGCCTGCAGGAATGACAGAAAAATTATGACAATTAAGAAAATGAAAGATAATCCCAGCTTCATCACCCATCCTCCGAGGGGCCTTCACTGCAAATGCAGAGAGATCCTGAAATGCTGATTTGCAGAGCCCTTCCCCTGAGAGAAGAAAAGCTAAATGAGAAGAAAGCATAAACTGTACTGGAAAAAAAAGTAAGAGGGGTATTAAAACTGAAGAACAAAGTTTTAGCCTCATTGTGCTGGCTTATAAAGATTATCCAATGCTGCCGTATGGAAAATGGAGTTCACAGATGCTTTGCCTCTCCCTGCCTAGCAATGCAATGCCTTGTTACCCTCCAGCAAAGGCAAGAACCACGTTTGGATTCTTAAGCTGATTTTCCCCGATACGCTGCACGCTACCGAGCGAGCCCGGTGCCTCCGTGGGAAAGGTGCCTGCCTGCTCTTGTGCAAGCTCAGAGCGTTGCCACCAGGGCTCGAGAAATAATTTTGCAGCCATGGTAATGGCTCCGTTTTGCAAAGATGGCCCTTTTAGATTCTGTTTTAAATGCATTTTGCTTCTTTTTTTTTTTTAATATCAGGAGTTTTCCCCCAGGGCCCTCTACCAAAAGTCTACCAAATTTTGGACTGAAGGAAGTTTGAGGTTAATTGAATGAGGCACTTTGGAGATGAGGGGTTTAAGTCCATGAGATTCCTGCAGGCTTCACAACATGCATTGATCCAGTTTTAGCAGGTAAATTGAAGGGGGTCACATTCTCTAAGACCAATGAAACCCAAAGGTTCCCTTGACCCTAATAAGCCCTATTGGCTGGTCTGAGCTGTTGTGCATCCACTCCCATATCTGCTTCTGGTTCTGCATATCACAAACTTTACTGACTTTGGCTCCTAGATGGGGAGACAGTTTTGACTTTTTTTGTCATATAATGACCAGCCTGGTCAGCACAGAGCTTTTCTTCCTCTGCCCTGTAATGTTTAATATTTGCTTCTGCCATGGCCTTTAATCCTACCACAGAGCTAAGGATGGGTGATCCTCTTTGTATGGTAATACTGAGCATTTCTGCCCATTACTGGGGCTATTTTTTCCGTTATAGTGTAGAAAGGCTATGTCTAGAGAGCCTGTGATGTCATTCTTGCACTGGGATGACATCATCAACTCTGCAAGGAAATGTATGTTCTTGTCACTCTTATCCAGCTCTCCGTGACAGTGAGGAAGGAACTGGGGGGATTTCAGGACGTTTACTGCTCATGGAGCGACTTCCTCTAGCTGCCGTAAACACAGATTATAAATAAGTGTATTCATTGCCCTATGCATCTGGTTTAGAGTCGAAAAAGACTATATGTGGTGATACATAACCCTTTAGCATCCCAAGGACAGAAAAGCACCAAGTGGTTCATCCTCTTTGGGTCAGATGCTTCCTCTTCTCTTGATATCTGAGCTCTGTAGGAAGATGCATCGTTGCACTGACAGTGAATCCAATTTAAAAAAAAAAATAGGGCACAAAAACCTGTCCAAAACCTGCTGGTTTGCCCTTGGCTGCTTCCATACCTTCTCCCTACCAACATCTAGGGATCCAGCTTCACACAAAGCTCGTCCCAGCGGCC
Source organism: Tinamus guttatus (assembly GCF_000705375.1). The sequence goes on along the minus strand of NW_010586707.1, from coordinate 56,176 downwards.
AACTATCCCAAAACTGGAATGTTTTCCCTGACCAGAACAGCAGTGGATACTGCCAGCATCACATGGATGCTCCTTGGACTAGAGAGTTCCCGAAGAATTAGTCCTGTTTGATACGAGGAAAGTGAGGACACTTCTGTGTTTGTAGAGCATCTTTTCTATGGAAATCTTATTTACTTTACTGTGTTACAGTAAAGGACTAAGCCTAGTTTGATTTCCACTGAAAATTATTTTTTTCTCATGAGAAAATGGGCTCGCAGTACAGTGTGCACTCCAAAGAGACGGCTGTTATCCTGGAACGCCGCATCCAGATGGAGCTGGATGGAGGTGGACAATAAAACTCGCTGCCTTAAAAGCCACTGCTCTTTATGGTGTCTGATAAACTTGTCGTGAAGCTTTGCCCCAGTTTTGGCCTTAAGATTTTCTGGTTTTCATCTCTCCCAGGGTACATTCCTTAACCCCTGTTGTATTGCAACATCTGCTCACCTCGGAGACCTGTATGAGCTTGTTCTCATACCATGCTCCCTCTTGCTCAGAAGGACACAAGCCTTTAGGAAAGCAGTGACTTAATGGAGGGAGTTTTACTGCAAACAAATTCTTTTTCTACAGGCCCAGGAGCTGTCTGAAGCAATGCTCCAACTTAAACTGGAAAGTGATTTTTGTAAGGTTAAATATAAGCTGCACAAAGCGTATTCTGCTTCCATAACTTGCTTCAAATAAATCCCTGTGTAAAGACCTGCACTGTCCAAGCCAGTGAGGAAGAAAGATGGATCCTGTGTGCACTCCTCAGTGTATTTCCTTCTGCCTCCGTCCCTCTAGATGTGGCTAAAACGGATCCAGCTCTGCAAAAACAGCCTCTAAGGGAACATTATGTGTCTCGACTGCCTTTGGTTTTGGCTGTGGTTACTCACGTTTGTTGCATGACGGAGGTATTTGGCCTTTACGGACGCTTTGAAGGGCAGGGAGGTTTGTCAGTGCTCCCTGTTTTCGTCCCGAGCTTTCCCTGTGACTTTCTCGGTGCTCCAGGAGCTCTGCAGGAAAAACAGAGTCAGCAAAAATCAACTGAGTGGCTTTGAGTTAGAGCATCTGCCTGCCCCTTGCAAGCTCTAGCGGTGTGAAAACCCACCCGGAGTGTGAACACTTATTTACAGGGGATTTTTTACCAACGTTATACCTCTGGATGGGCAAGTGTGCATGAAGAGTGTTATTTGCACAAGGATGCCTCAAAACTCTGTTGTTCTTACATTTTGGGTGCATCCTTCATCCATGTTCATCTGCTTAGATGTAAAAGTGCAAAGCAGTGGGGAAATGGGGCTGCATAGGAGAGTCTGGAGCGAAAAGAAATGAAGCTGTTCCCTTCCCCAAAGTAACAAGTTTGTCTCTTGCTGAGATCCAGGAATTCTTAGTAACCTGTTGCAGCACAAGCCAGGGCCTCTTGATGACTGTGTGACTCAAAAAACCTAATTTAGTGGCCATTTCATAACATTCTCAGCATAAACACTTACTTCTTCTTTTTTGTCTTTTCTTTATCCGCTACGTGTGCATCTTTTCTCATGCAGGTTTACCTAAACTGCTCCTAAAACTTCCAGCAACACTCTGCTCCCTCCCCAGGGATTTTTTTTTCTAGGAATTAATTCTAAGGTTGTCCTAACGTGTATTCTTGCTGTTATTTGTGTGCATGGCTTCCTGTCCTAACCCTGGTTGTTATGGAAACCAGTATATTTTTGCTGTTTTTTATTTTATTGTGATATAAGATTGAGGCGCTGTCATCTTCAGCCATCTCCACTTGTGACAAAACAACCTTGGTTCCCTTCCCCTTTTCCCAAGGTTTTCTAATTACTCTTACTGCTCCGTACTGTCATGAATTGTGCCCCATCCCTCCTCCAAAACCCTGCCCTGAGGAGGGAAATGAGCATCACATTTGAAAGGAACCAGATAAAACACCTGCCATCAGTGCATTCAGAGTATTCACTTGACTCTTGCACCGTGGTGGACAAATGGGTGTCTCCAAGGGGAGCTGCCCTTGCAGGGTTGTTATCATATGTTTGCAAAAAGATCTCGATTGTAAGAAGGTCTCCGAGGTGTATGTGAACAGTGCCAGAGGAGAACCCGCCGCAGAAAATCCTGCAGAAAACCTCACCTTTCAGGCAGCATCAGATTTTCAACAAAAGGAAATCATTAAAGTCCATTAAAATCCTCCTCCCTTCCATCTCTCCTCCAAGGAAAGGGCAGTGCGGTTTGATGCACGTGTTTGATGTGCATCAAATATAAAGGGATGATCAGACTGACTTTGGTCAGGACTGGGTGCTCCCTGCCTGCCACCAAAATGTGGCACAGCCTGTGTCGATCTGCTGGGTATGATGAACATCAGGATTAAAACAGTTCAGTGCCATGGGGGAGGATAGCTCTTCCTTCCACTTTCCAAGCTGTCACTGAAGTGAAATCCAGGCTCCCTCCTTGGTGGGATAAAACGTGTGGCTGCAAGGAGGGGTTCAGTGACCCTACAGGACTACACCCCTCCATCCTCTCATGATCAGATCCCATCCTGCTACGTTCTCCAATTCACAAGGGTCTTCTGAGCGAACCAGCAAATGCTTTCAGGTCACTATGGTCCTGTGCAGCAATATCCCAGCAGCAAATCCTCTGTGATACCCACGCACAAAGACGGCAGCTTGCACTCCTTGCTTCCTCTTCGCATGGTCCATATGCTCCAAGCTGTTCTGCAGAGTCAGCCCTGCCAATGCAGCTCGCTGCAGATGTGATCTCTGACTGCCCACATGTCGTAGGGCTGCACTTAACGGTTCCTACGCTAGCTCTTCCTCATCTTCACGTTGCAAATGTCCTCTGTTTTCTTTCCGACTTTGCCTCCTTTCAATGGCTCTTCTTCATGAACACCTGGTGAGAGAGTTCTCCTCCCCTCCATAGTCTGTGGCTTCCAACCTCCCCACTCAGGTCACCCAGGTCCATGGCAGCGTAGGACCTCTTAGGTCAGCTCTTGTACGGCGTTTCTGAGGGTGCTTCTGCTCTGTAAAAGAAGTCCTAATTGCCTTCTCTAAATGAGGTGTCAGCCCAGCAGAAAGAGTCACCTGGCTCGTCTTAGTTGCAGAAATGAATGTAGGTGGCACTTGGTTGAGTTGAGAAGACCTTCCCTGGAACAGGGCCCGTAACAAAACCATTACTTCATTATCGTGTTGCCTGCAGAGCACTGACAGTGACATCATGCCACGAAACCGGATAAATACTCCATCAGTTGTGACGTGCTCGGGTCTACAGCCCCAGCCGGAGGGGCAGTTCAGCAACCGCCCCGGCAGCTTCTGTCCTATCGCTTGAGAAAGTCTGTTTTATTCTGTGCAAGGAGATGGGTGTTGCTATCCCGAGAAGAAAGCTCATCTTACCTGCGTGCCTGGTGTTCCGTGTGGGAGGCCTTGCAGAGAGCAGAGTTAGCGGAGTGAGACAGCAAGGACCCCAGCGGGTGTTAGACTCTGCGGGAAGTCTAGCACTAAAATAGGGATAGATTCCCTATCAAAGAACTGAAAGAGGCTTAGAAAGGAAATTCATCTGATACCAGGTTCCCTGAGCTGAATTAGGCTGGCACTTTCAAAGGATTTTATTGGAGACGTCTTTTTAGGCTCTTTGGAGACACATGGAAGGTAAGTTTCTATATAGGAGGGAAGAGCAAGACTCCAAGTGGTGAGTGGGTTATCATTAACTTGGGCTCAGATTTTGGGGGTTTCACCTGAAGGAATGCATCCCGCAAGCTGACAAATCCTCTGCAGAAAGTGGAGACTTGCTGCCTCCTCTTTCCACGTCCTCCTCCTTGTTGTAGAGATTCTGGAGTTGTTCCCATGCTTACAGATGCTGCTTCCTCCTTTCTCTTTGAGAAAATGAACTTTGTCAAAGCCCCAGCATGGGCATTTCACATCAGTCCCTCCATCTCCTCCAAGCTTCACCGCACTCCTTTGCTCTCTGTGAGCCCTCTTACCTCCTATTTCTGCCTCATCATGTTGCCCACATTTGTCATAATCCTCCTTCCCAGCCCATGTCCTGAACTGTCTGTTCTTGTTGCAAAGGGCAGTCCCAGGTGCTGGAGCTGATAGCCAGGCACTCCCCACATCAATGTGATTAACAACACAGCTGTGTGTTCCTTGGGGCATTGGCACAATGTCTCCATAGAGAAGGGACCTTCACTGGCCCCGATGGAAACCCGGTGAGACAACCTTGGCTCCACATAGTCCCGACGCTCCCGATTTCCCCACCTTAATTTCCTAGACAAACAGTAAAGCTGCAAGTAGCAGGAAGTTCTTAATGAGCAGCCAGAAGGGATTACAGAGCCTGGGGCAATTTGTGCAAAGTATCTGGATTTAAATCTCATCTTGTGTCACGCTTTCTAAGACTCATCTTAGCAGTGTCCTGGTGCGCTACGTTTTTGTTTTTGCAGCCAACTGAGCAGAGCAGGATATGGGAATCCCATTCCTAAAGCAAGATTCCCATGGTGTTCTCAGACACAGTAGCATCAGTATTTCTGATATTGCTGGCAGGGAGGCTTGTGAGCTGTTCCCCTTCCCGGGAACATCTGGCCATTCCCATGTCTTTCCCATGTGGAAGATCTGAGGAGGGTCTTCATCACTGGGATAAATGATTTCTCCTATGTACAACGCTGTGACTATGTGGTTTGGCAGGAAGCCCTCTGAAGGACAAAAGAGACAAGTTGCTTGAAAACAGGATGTCACATTTGATGTATCATTAATTTTATTGACCATGACAAACCGCAGATGGGGACACACATCCGCCTGGTTAGACACTTGAATCCTCCTTCTGAGGATTCCCCCATCCCAAGTTTCCCGATTTCCAACAGCAACCCCACAAAGACTTGCCGCAGCTCCAGTCTCCTCCTCACTTCTGCTGAGCTGAACTTTCTAGCACCCAAAGTTACTACTGTTTTTCCCCCCTTCTTATCCCAAGCACTTTTATCTCTCACAGGAGCACAAACAACATTAACACTCCCAGCAATCTGGAAGAAAAAGGCTTTGAGATAAGATTAGCCTTTTCACCTAGATGTTTGTGAAAGTTCTGTGGTTTTTTTCTTCCCTCCTGCTGATGAATTCCACCCCTTAGCAGGCTGGTTGGGGGTTGTTGCATAACAGTTTAGCCACAGCTAATTAACACAAAATTATGCTTGCAACAGGCACAGCATCCAGCATAGTTGCTAAAATTAACATGAGTTTCAAAAGCATCTAGACAAGTTCATGGGAAGTATGTTAATGAAAGGTGGCTATAAATGCATGGACTGTAAAGACACCACGTCTGGTTCCGAAAGTCCTTGAGCTGCAGAGCTCAGAGGTCTGCGAGGGTTTCATGGGGAAACAGCTGCTGTTAGGGACAAAAATGAAGGAATAAATAAATAAATAGATGTCTGGGATGATCTTTGCTTGATGCTCTGTGGTCATTTTTATACTTTTGGCTCATTTGACAGATATATAGTGATGAGCAATACCTGGTCACCCACAGGAGCAGACAACCTCAGGTAGCTTTCCAAAGAATAACATCTAGCCACTCTCTACAAAATAAAAGCTATTTTTCCAGGCAAGTTTCTATGAGCAGAACGGTGAGCTACGAGCAAGTGCGGCAATTAAATTTCTTTAAGTATTTTATAAATTTGCCAAGCACGGGGTCTTTCTGGTGGCTGGACCCAGTGGGTGCTATTTGTCCAGCAGGTCCATTTCTGCGCATGGTGTCTGAGCTCCTCAGGTTTTGTTTTAAAAATGACTCGTGCTTGACTCCTGAAACAGAAACACCTTCTCAGGAACTTCCATATGAATTTCTTGGAGGAATTTTCCACCCGGGTCTGGTTATTGAGCACCCTTGTTCTCAGACAAACCCACCCCACAGCAGTCACCAATTTTCCATGATTTTCTCCATATTGGTTAAGTGAAAACTATGGGGTTTTGGGTTTTTGGATCATGGCAAAACACACCAGTTGCTGACTGCATCTCCTTCCCCCCGGATCCAGCATCAGAAAATTTCCTTTCGGTGGTTACATCGAAAGAGTCAAGGAAGAGGTAAAAGAGTAATTTCACATTTATTTATTTATTTATTTATTTGCAGGAAATCAGGCTTTGCAACATTTTTACCCCACAGTTAAACCTGAACCTGGGGTTATGTTTGCAAGAGGATGACAATCCCAAGGCAGGGTGAGGCCTTTGCGCCACCCTCGCAGGGAATCTGGCATTTCCCCATTTTTGGGTGCAAATCCTCATATTTCTGAGGTAAACCCCTCACTATTCTGCACACCCCGCCTTGACGAGCGCCACACGGGCTAAAATGGCGCGGGGTATGACGTCACGCTGTCGTCAGAACATCCCCCCGCCCGCTCCCGCTCTGTCTGCGCCCTCCCCGGCGGCGGTGACGCAGCGCT
>NW_010586707.1:0-46301 GCF_000705375.1 Tinamus guttatus | reverse complement strand
GTTTCTCCCAAGCCTGTATCAGCCAAGCTGACCTCCTTCATGGCTTCATGGCTGGTTTACGTGTGGCCAAGGTTTGGCTAATTAATTGGGATTCAAATTGAGGGCACTCCCCAGTGCAATAAATGGGTAAGCAAACAAGGAAGCCTAAAAAGAAAAGGAAAAAAAATAGAGGGAAAAATGTTGGTGCATCTTGGAGTAAGTCACTTCCATCAGTTTTAATGTGTAAATGTGCTTTTTAACAACCCTTTTTTTTTTTTCTTGGTCTCTCATTAACCATATAGCAGCTCATTTAGCAGTCTTATTTATCTGAACAGCAAGACTCCTTAATGTATCAGAAAAATTACCAGTCTTGTGTGTTACCATAAATGAAAGCATCACTAAAGTCAATTGTTTGCTTTTCTGTGCTGAAATTAACTGGTGATACTATGTATGTGTGTGAATATCTGCTGCAGGAACTTTCAGTCGTGGCCTTTCTTCCTCCTCACTTTGCTATTCATTACATGCAACAAAAGTATGTGGGAAAGGAGCTGATGAGGTAACAGCAGGCAAACTAGTTTAAAAATCTATTATCATCTGGAAATTTACTCTCTGTATCACTCTAGGGGAATCTGCTAAAAGTTGTTCAGGTGGAGATAAGGAAGGATTTACGTAACTGTGCCTGAAAAAATGTATTTGAAAGAAATAAAATGTAATCGCAGAAAAGGCTGGGGAGGATGTATGCTAATTTCTTTGGGTTACATTATTCTGCTTTCCCATTCCCAGCATAAAAGATTTGGAGAAAAAGAAAGACAGATTTGCATGTTGTATTTTTTTATTTTTTTTATTTTTTAAATGGGGATAGGGCTTGCCAACAGAAACACGTTGCAGAAGTATCCGACTGCTGTGAAGTGAGCAGCATTCCTCAAGAGCCCTAGGTAAATCGAAGACTGAATCTGCTTTATTTGTTTCCTGATACTGCCCATCATGCACATTAAGTTTGTGTGAAGCAGTGTTCTTTAAGGAAATTTACTGTCTCCTCTTGGTTTAACCTAACCTCCTTAGTATTGCATCAGTATGATGCAGTTATTTGTGACAGTCTGCACAGGTTCATTGCAGGTACTTCTGAGTGAAAGTTTGTCATCGTGGTAGCTGAAACTTGGAATTCTACCTTACACTCCTTTTATGCTTGCAATTGTGTTTTCTAATGACGTTTAAAAATGCTGCAGTGGAAATTGGAAATAGTACCATTTTGTATGTTTTCTGGTTATAGCAGTCTCTTTGTACTGGGGCTGTGGATATTTTCCTGTGCTCAATGTGGTGAATACATCATCTCAGGTTACTTCATAGGCTGCTATAAGCAGATGCTGCTCCGAGTTGGCACCTTGCATCAACCCCCTCTTAAAATCTCCATTTAGGTGCTCTTTAAAAGTTTTAAAAGTTAAAGAATATGGATGAGTCATTAATAATAATTCTAATAATTATAATTATAACTAATAATTCTTTCTTTACTTGTCACAGCATATTTAAAGGAGAAAGATGCCAATTGTGAAAAGCGTGAGCAGAGCAGTGACCCAGCTGCTTCAAAGCCCTGGCTGTGGATGCGGGATATCCGTAGTGCCCGTCCGATGCCTTGGGATCTCGCCTCGCCAGGTGGCCTCTGATGCCAGCTTTCATTCGGTGTCTTTTTCCGAGTCAGAGCATCCTCGGGTGCTAATTACAGGTCAGGATTCCTGTCATAACAGTGTTCTTGCTCCAGCTTGTCCGTCAAGTTTCCCCTCTCCCTTACTTCCTCCCTAGTGGGAAGAATATGGAAATTGAGGGGAAGGGAACAGAAAAATCTGCCAAAATTTTCTGGAATGGTGATGAGCTTTCCCATATGATGCTATATAGCATCAGGATCCCCTGTAAACATTTGTACTATTTTTATTCCAGAAAGCTAAAACCAGTTCTTCAGTTGTGTCCTTGAAAATAATTCAAAAACCTTTTAACTCTCTGGGAAGAAGAGTACTCGGTTTTCCTGTATTTCATAATGGAACTCTGTATTTGGATATCGCTTTTTCTCTGATTAACGATTGCCCGTTGTCTTTTAGGGGGTCTTGGCCAGCTTGGGGTGGGACTCGCTAAGCTTCTGAGGTATGTCATGGTTCTGTGACCTGCTATTAGTGAGGAATGAGTTTGTGGGTGGTTTTTTTTTTCAATGCTTGGTTTTGTAAATACCAGATGGACTAACTTTGTTATTCCTGTGATTGGTTTAGGTATATTGGTGTACTTTCTGCATCTATTTTGGTCATGAGTCCCAAAATAACATGATTTTATGCAAGCGACACTGAGTTAGTTTGACTTTAAATGGAAGTATTCACAGTTTGAATCCTCAGAGTACCGCTCAGTTTTCTTTTTGTTTTTTCATAGTCCAGCAAAATACTGCTGGATTTGAGTGCTCAATAGAGAGGCAAATGTTGGAGTTTTAAACAGGCATTATGTGGCTGTGTGGAGAGGAAAAAAAAGTAAAATCAACTTAAAATTTATATAGTACTTTACTAAATACCTGATTGTTAGGCTTTACGACTTTTTTTTTTTTTTTAATCTATCAGAATTTCAGTTCAGTAGCTTCAGGAATAAGGTGTCATATTGAGTGGAGTTTAAAGATTAGGAGATCAGGATACAAGGTCTTGAATTTGTTGTGATTTGATGAAAGATGAATTAATTGCAGCAAGAAACATTCACAACTTTTGTCTGGTGTTTTTTTATTTTTTTGCGACTTTTGATTAGGAGATCAGGATACAAGGTCTTGAATTTGTTGTGATTTGGTGAAAGATGAATTAATTGCAGCAAAAAACATTCACAACTTTTGTCTGGTGGTTTTTCTTTTTTTGCGACTTTAGTGTTTTCAACCACTTCTAAGATATATTTAAGAATTCTGCAAATAACAGAAAGCTGGAATGAACTCCTGCTCCATCAAACTTGCTTTAATCTTGTGTTGATTAGAAGAGCACAAGTCAGAGATTACTCTGTCAGTGATATCTACTGTTTAAGTATTTTTCCTACTGAACTGAATAGCAGAATACAAAAAAGAAGATTGTGGACTAACTATACCATGTGTGTCTCTATTTTTTTTTCTTATACAGGAAACGTTTTGGAAAGAACAATGTGATCTTGTCTGACATTAGAAAGCCTGCAGATGATGTTTTCTATAGTGGTAAGTGACTTGGTTGAGCATATGGAAAAAATTTTGACCTTACCTCTGAGGTCAGTAAACAGATTATCAAAATCTAAATAATGTGTACATTAAATGAAATGCATTGCTATTCAAATCATTCAAAACTCCCAAATAGTTCATTTCTGCTTTGAAATCTTTCTAAAACATTGATTCCCTCTGTAGAACATTCCCTTTTCCTAAACATATATGTTTTTCTCTTTTACACTGTGTCTTTGCCATTTTATGTTGATCAAAATGAACACTAGAGTCAAGTTGGGCCTGGTTTTTATGCTTCTGCTGTAAAAACAGATGCATTTATTCTTTTAGGCTGAACAAACTGGAAATTAAATTTGTGCTTTTTTCTTTCTATGGAGAAAAAAAGTTATGATTTTCCATAGAGTAGTTTAGATTCTTATATTTTCATTAGAGTTATGAATGAGTTAGTTTTCTTCCTCTTCACCATTTAATAATATATTTGGATTTTTGATTAGTATAATAGCAAGCGTTCCCTGTTCTCATGCCGTTGACTGGAGGCAGAGCAGGGCAGGCAAGAGAGGGGAGGGGGAAAAAAGTGTTTAAATTAATCTGTTGTTGGGGTAAAGGTAACAGTTTGCCTTAGTTTCAGCTGTAACTGCTAATTGGTTAAGCATTGCCGTGGGAAGGTATGTGTTTTGTTGTGCAGTCAAATCTTGAATAGATATTTGGGCAAGAACCAACAAGCTGAGCTTCATCTTGAATTTTTCGTGACCTTCGTTCTTCTTGTCACTCATTTCCTATTGGTTCTGTTTCTTCTAGGTCCTTTTATCTATTCGGATATCTTGGACTACAAGAATTTGCGCGAGATAGTGGTGAATAACCGAATAACTTGGTTGTTCCATTATAGTGCTTTGCTCAGTGCTGCTGGAGAAGCAAACGTCCCTTTGGCCAGAGCTGTAAATATTACTGGTACGTGATTTCAGTGCTCGGCAACAGTGAGTTCAGTCCATGACTTCCACAGAAGCTTGAGGAAAATGCAATGTACATCCTGAAAAATCCTGTTTATTGTTCCAGGTTTACACAATGTTCTGGATATTGCAGCTGAGCATAATTTGCGACTCTTTGTTCCCAGCACTATTGGAGCCTTTGGACCCACCTCTCCTCGAGATCCGACTCCTGATCTCTGCATTCAGAGACCAAGGACAATCTATGGAGTCTCTAAGGTTCATGCTGAGCTCATGGGAGAAGTAAGTGGAAGAAGGGGCTGGCAGACATCATTCCCTTCCCTAGTCCTTTTGGTTTTGACTTCTCCACATCGCCTGGCATTGTAAATGGCATAGTATAAAAGAAAGCTTACAAAATTTAGTGAAAGATTACCAGAAAATGTGGACTTTTGCCCAACAAAATTACCTCCTCTCCTCCCTCCCCAAATAAGCCCCAAGATTGAAGCTGTAGCATTTTTTTATGTTCACAACTTATTATTTATTTCTTAAAATTATGAAATTATTAAAGCTAATACTTGATATCTACTTTCTTCTCCCTTTAATATTTCATGCAAGGAAAGGTCAGTTCTGGAGGTTCTATTACCCAGAAGTGTTTCAGAAGTTAGAACTTACCAATTTCTGGACACTAAATCTATTATTACAAGCTAATCTATATGAAGAATCCATAACTAAGTATGTGATTGTAAACTAGAAAAGTATGAGCAGAGAGCTTAAACAGTTTGCATGGAATGGGGACTCCCTAGCTGATAGTCCTGCTCTTTCACTCCCGTGATGGGAAGTTTTTAAAATGGGACGAGCAGATTTCTTTTGTGGGAACAAATTGCATGATTTAGTCTTGCAAAAACTGTAAAACTGTAAACTGTAAAACTGTTTCTCCCTTCCCCAGTACTACCATTACCGATATGGTCTAGACTTTCGATGCCTGAGGTATCCAGGAATTATATCTGCTGACTCTCAGCCTGGAGGGGGAACAACTAGTAAGTCACTTGCTTCTCTCAGTGCTATAAGAACAGCCAACACACAAACCATGTAATTGTTCTAATATGTTTGTAGAAATTTAGTTCTGGGCCGTATAGAGTAGCTGTTTCAATAGGAAATTGGGACAATACTTGTGTCCGCTCCCATCTTAGGACTTACTTTTATAGTCTTTACCTTTCAAGGTAATCAGAGAAAGTTTGGGTCAATTACAATCATTGAAATTATTTCCTTTGAAAAAGATCTTAAACTTCTGTTATTCTGCTGTAGTGTACAAATGCCAGAATAGCATCAGAGGCTTAAATTGGCATCCTATACTTTTGCAGTACAATTTAAATCATGCACAGCTTTTTCTGCTGAGTTATTAGACAGGAAACTTCAGAGATTGACTAGGACAGTTGGTATCTTAGTTGGCTGTCAGAAAATGAACAACAAATGGAGTCAAATGAGAACAAATGTCCATTATCTTTTTATGCAGATTATGCTGTCCAGATTTTCCACGATGCCATAAAAACTGGCAAATTCCAGTGCGACCTAAAGCCAGACACCCGTCTCCCCATGATGTATATTGATGACTGTCTGAAGGCGACTCTAGAGGTCATGGAGGCCCCTGCGGAGGCCCTGAGCATGAGGACGTACAACATCAGTGCCATGAGCTTCACTCCAGAAGAGCTGGCACAGGAGGTGCAGAAACACGTTCCTGAACTGCAGGTGACCTACAATGTGGATGCAGTCAGGCAGGCCATAGGTTAGTACCCTCTTTTTTGATGATCTTCTTTCCTTTTGAGACAGTTTTAATTACTGCTGCGAAGTTGAAGTTTCATTTTGATTCTGGAACCCTGCTTTGGTAGCTCACATGTCCAGTGATATCTTTAAGAGATCCTTCTTATGCCTCATGATTTTGTTGTTTCTTCTTTGTTTTTCCTGCAGCTGACAGCTGGCCAATGAACTTTGATGACAGCAATGCCAGGAAAGACTGGGGGTGGAAACATGATTACGACCTCCCTGAATTGGTGACTACCATGTTCAGCTTCCTTGGGTCTGACTCCAGGATTGCTCAAGCTAACTGAAATCCTTTGTAAGATGTTTCCAGATTTCCACTGAGAGGACCAGGAAGAAATGGCTAAATGAGCTTATAAACTTCTGAGTCTTAGAGCATGTCAATTGTCACTTTTCCATAAGTAGCAATAGAGTTGGGCAAAAAAATATTGTAGCTGGAATTTACTACTCTTAGGTAAGTTAGATAAAACAATCACTTGGTACTGTTTCCAACAATAGCACCAATGACAGACACGGAGATCTTGAACTTTCACATGTAAGTAGCTAGAAAAAAAGAAACCACATACTCCTGCCTGGTGACTTTTCCAATCATTTCCTTTGCCTGGTGGTCCTTTAGCAAACGACATGGGCAATATTGTCAAACTGACTGTTTTGGGCACATTATACAGAGTTAACGATATGTTTTTTGCTTCTTAGTGGAATTTACTAGATCATACTAGGACAGCATTATTTTTTCCTTTTTTGCCTACAGCTAAGAGATTAGAACTACTTCACGTTTCAAAATTGCAGGGATTGATGCAATTTTATTTTGAAAAGAAACTGTAGCTAATAGTTCCTATACACATACACACGCGATGCTATATAAACCTACACTTGTCTATTTGTAAGGCATACAATGTGGCATTATTCTTTTAATGTCTATAAATGTGAAGGAAATTAGGACTTGAATTCTCATTGTGCTTTAAAAATACCAGGATATACAAGCTAAGCTTTATCCTGTTTGAAAATGCTGCTGCCTTCAATTTAACCTCAGAGATAGGTTTGAAATCCTAAGAGTTGTTATGTACATGCAAATCCAGGGCATAATTCCAGGTTTAGGAATAGGGTTATTGTTAATTTTTGCCTTTGTTTTCCCAGTTGTTTGCCCTGCTAGCGTGGTCATACACTTCTTGGAACAAGTTTTGAAGGTGGTCTGATTAAGATAGACTTGCAGTAGAGTCATGGTGGCCTTTGAAATCATTCATGTTCACTACATTCACTGTATATGTTTTTCATGTGCGCTCTATGTGTATTTTTAGATATTATGTGTATGCAACTATTATATGTTTTAATTCTTTAGAGAGGAATCCAGAAGCTAAAACTGTATCTTCCTATATTTATTTATTTCAGTGTTTTAATGGCAGCCTTTTATGCCATTCTTGTCTGGATTCATCACATAAAACCAATCCGCAGACTGTTGACTTAATGTGAAAGATGGATTGTTGTTTAGAGCCAAGGGGCCTAAATTACTGATGTCCATCCACTCTCCTCCCTAGAGGACGATGGGAAGTTGTCAATCTTTTGCTACTAGTTTCTAGTTACAGTTAAGGACTATTCCACTGGTTTGAGTTTCATGTGCAGGAGGTTTAGGGATAAATAAGGAAGTCTTAGTAGATGCAGGTAAATGAGATATGGCTACTCAGAGGCTACTGCAGAGACTTGGAGAACAAGAAATAACGAACTAGAGATCCAGGAGAGCCATTTTATGTAAAATATCAATTTCTGTGGTGTAAATCTGGGCTATATTACTATTAGTGTAGTAATGTCATGCCTTGATAAATGGCATCTGGGAACTTTTAATTTCTTATTACTATTTTTTTCAAAGAAAAATATAATTCACTTTCAAAATAACTGGAAATTCCTTATGTGAAGTTATGTATATCTATTTTGGTCTTGCATACTTCAGGGGATCATGTGGGTGACATGTTCCATTTTGAAATATTTTCTTGCCTACATCTTGCTCACTGTGTTTTCTGTGAACAACTCTTCATTACTATTCTGTTAATCTCTCTATAACCCCTGCATGCCCTGATCTTTGCCTCTTTGTGAGGAAGTCCACTGCATTCTGTGTGGAATAGTCTTCTCATGAAAGTAACCCTCAGGTGATTACTCTGTGGTGAAACCCTGTTATTTTAAACATTTGTCGAGCTTTTATCTCTTGGTTTTGTATGTATCTTATACTGTTTGATCTGTTAAAGTATGGATTTCCCAGGTATTTAAGGTTAAAAACCTCAAGGGATGTGGCCCATGTTGAAACTTTTTTTACAGTGTTTACATTTCTTAAAAGATTTTTTTTAATGATGCCCACTGTGATAGCTCTCACATTGTTCAAATGTAGTATTTGGCCCAATGGGCCAGCAAAGTTGGTCTCAGTCACACCCTACAAGAAAAGACTGGCTCAGATTTGTTCTCTGCCCTGCCAAAACTGGATTATCTCCCACCAAGCTGTTGTTTGAGGCATCAAATGAAGGCTTTAATATGATCACAAATGTCTTGTCTATTCCAATCTTTTATGATTTACTGTCCTTATACACATACTCTCTCTATGTATATTGATGTGTATACACACACACACACTCTTTAAATATACTGTATATGCATAGAGTTGTTGATGGGACTGACTTCATTTCCTTGATTCAGACGAAGTTCCAGGTCTTCTCCTTTATTCTAGCTCAAAGCTGGGCTTAAGCAAAAATGTTCCTTCTGATACAAACTCTTCTTGGTTGTGGTGTTGCACAAAAGCTTTGAATAGGGTGTTGCAGTGAAGATGAAACACAAATCTATGGCATTTTGAACAAATCTTTTGCCAATAGTCACTGATTCCATTTAGAAGTAGCCATTTAAGGAAGTTCTGTTTTGCAAAGTATGAAATCAAACAACTGCCTTTTACAATATGGTTTGAGGTAAAGATATCATAGTGAAGGAATGTGATGAGATATGGGTACCTCGTCTAGTTCCTGTTTGAAATTCTAGTTTTCAGCCTCTCACCAAGGATACATGCATCTTCCCCTTTCCTTTCCAAATATTCCCCACAACCTCTGTGGCTTTGTTAAAAGTATTTTCTGCATTAGACCAATTTGAGGTGATACAAAATGTTTAACTTTTGCTACCACTGTGAAGTTCAATTTTTTGGGAAGAGACTTCTCATAACATTTGAGGGCTGTACCTGTTACATTACCTATTCAGTGAAAAAAGATTTTAAGAGTATTTTTTCAACTGTTGTTAGCTGTGGACAATGCCTACTTTAATAAAATCCTATACAGATATGTCCTGGTTTTGTTATCCTTGCTTAAAACAGTTAAGGACAATGATCCAAGGATGCTGCTTAGTGCTGGAGCCTCTTCCTGAGCTCCAGGAGTGAAACATGATGAGAGGCTTAAAGAAAGACTCAGGGATTCCAGAATGTTTGCCTGTGTGTTTAACTTTCTCCTGCTTCTTCCAGTTGGTCTTTCTTGCAAACAGTTGCTCAAAAGTACAGTGTGGTTTACCCTCTAATGTTTAGTGTGCTGCTAAACAGGTGTACAGGCTATGCTTGCAGATGGCAGCCATCCAAAAAGTACTGGGTTTCAACTATTTCACCGGTGCCTTCTAGTTTTCCTAATCCTTTCTCATGTAGGGAATGGAAATCCAGTTGCTCTGTCCTCGGCCTTATTTCCATCCCTCTTTTGATCAGCGTGTCCTTGACATTGCAAGAGAGGAGCAATGCTGTTCTAGCAGAATAGCTTCAGAAACCGCATGCCAAGGATTTGGAATTACGGGGCCTTCATTCCTTCTCTTTTGTGTAGATCTGGTTGTGCAACAGCTGAGTAACATTGATCCGAAGTTTGTACATGCACAAGTAAGAATGAGACACGTGTTCTCCGGTGTGTTCGTCCCCAAACTCATCATCACAGACCTACCCTGCCTCATAACTGGGTGATTAAACACTCCCTTCCCATTAAGCCAGGCCTTTCCCTCCTCCTACCCTTCTGCTTTCTAATGATGGGAATTTCTTGGGGTGGAGGAGGCCTTTCATTTAGCCACGATTTAAAGATTAGCGTAACCACTGTGTTTCTTGCAGAACAGTTGCAGATTTTAGAGCACCCTGTTCTCTCCAGCAGCTTCGTTTTGATAATTGGGTTTGACTCGTGTTGACACATGTCCAATTTGCTTCTGCAGGCACTTCAGGTGCTTGTGCCTCATCCAAAGCTGCTGTAGGCTGCGGAAGCATCTTCATTTCCTTCAAGGTTATTCATCAGACCCTGAAAAAAGCAACATTTAGCTCCACTTTTCAGCGATTAAGAATATTTGACTTAGTCATATTCATGCAGTGAAAACAGAAGCCTTCTACCATTTTTGCTCTTTATTTATTTCTTCCTTCTCCTAGTGATTTGCTTGGTGTCTCACTGATTTTTTTTTTTTTTGCCTTTGCTTCACTGGCGTGCCTGTTTAAAGAGGGAATTCAGGGATTTGAAGCAATGCTGACATCAGGGCACTGGGTAAACGTACACTGGAACGCTTTAAACTGAGGAGCTCTGTTCCTGCTTGCGCTGTGGCAGGTTTTGAGGTCAGTACCTGTGGCACTGGTCTGTCTGTGGCAACACACCATTAATACCTAGACTGCTGCCTAGGTAACCACTTTGCTTTTTGGAAGCCTTCTCGCTTCTCTCCTCAGCTTGAGCAGTGTCAGGCTGTGATCCGCTGCCTGCCCCTGGAAGCGGGACCCAGGGACGCGGTGACACGAGAGCTGCTGCTCGTCCCACGGGCGCCGCGTGGGGATCCGCACGTCTGGGCTGCCTGCGCCTCGCATCCATGAAGCCCCTGGCTTCTATTTTAGATCCGCGCTCGCTGGAGCCATGAACTCTGCCCTGGGGACCTCGGCCAAGTGCTCACCAGACCAGATGCTCCTCACGTTATCTGGGGCTCTGCACCGTAATCGTACGCGGTTCTAAATTCACCGCGGCTCCCCCGAGGAGGCCCGACGGGGGCTGATCCTGCTGCTATTTTCCCTTGCGGGGATTCACATCTCTTGTCCCTGGACCGCTGCGTGCACAAGTGTTACTTGCTCTTCAAGCCAGCCCCAGCTTCTGGGATAAAAGGGGGTGTTTGAAGATCACTGTAACCTCATCCAGCAGCAGGAAGCAGAGTCAACGCTCATGGATGACTTTTCCCCATGGAAATAGGGTCTGCTGAAAAGACACCTCAGCAGCGCGGTCGAGGACCTTAAATTTGAAGCAGGTGTTGAACAGCCAAGTTAGAAATTTACTTCCTGCACCTGAGATTGCACTGAAGAACAAATTGGGAAGGGTCCTGGGAACTGCTGGAGATATTCCCTGCTAAATGGCGCTCTGAGCAGAAGTGCTGCCCCTCTCACAAAAAAAAAAAAAAAAAAAAAATCCTGAATTCAATGGCATTTCATGTGGAAAATGTATAGGTTTCCTATAAATGACATTTTGGAGTGAAGTCAGAAATTTCCCGTATGCATTTTATTAGGACAGGATGTTCAGTTTTACTTTTCCAGAGCTGCCTTTTATCTTGAAATGTGCTTCATCTCGGAGGATTTTCAGACAGTGAGAAATTCCATTCCTTTTCCTGATCTAAAGACATTTTCCTGGCACAGAAATGCCAGTTTTCCCGGGCGTCCGAGTGCTGGGAAGAAAACAGGAGCCCTCACAGAGGTCAGTGCTTGAATGTCTCGTTTCTTTGCATCCCTGGATCTTTAAAGAGGATCTTTTAAAGTCTCACAGCACCGTGACAAGTGGATATAGATAGATGGGAGAGACTGGAAAATGGGCTTGGCGTCACGTGTGGAGATGTGCTGGATAATTCAAAGCCATCTCTGTGCAGCTCTCAGCTCTTCTGGAGGTTTACAACATGGCAAACTGCAGCAGGAGGGGTTATTTCCTAGTGCAGACGTAGCCTTGGATTTCTCATCCATGCTTCTCCAGAGGCCTTGGTGTGGGCTTGTTCCTAGCCCATGCAACGGTTCTGGGTGCTCCCGGATCCTTGACTTGCAATGGCACCAATCTGGCTCTGTCCTTAGGAGCAGCTCGGTCCCTCTCAGTTTGGGAGTGAGGAAAATATCCTTGGGGCAGGGAGGGGAGTTTTGGGCAAAGGAAAGAGCAGTGCTTTACCTGAATGCCACCTGTGCACATGCCCTGGTCACCGATCCCATCTGCATCACTGCCCTGCAGGATGCTCAACATGTCCCCAGCTGCCTTGGGCGAGGGCAACCTTTGCTCCTACTCCTGTGGGCCTCATCAGCCCCCTCCTTGGCAAGGAGAACGCGCCAGGACCGACTTCCCAGCAGGATAAACACGTCCTTGGGCATTTCACCTCGCACAGTGGCGTCAACCCATGCGGCCGAATGGGTGGGATGAGGTTTAGACCAATCCTCGGTGGAGGAGGTTCTTGGCAGGGGACATCAGAGTGAAGCTCCGTGGTCACTCACAAACCAATAGCTTTTTGGCAAGGAAGGAGCATTGCTGCAAGGATGGTCTCTTCTTGTCCGTCCTGCTCCATGGGCACTCAATCCAATCGGCCTTTTGGTAGCTTTCTCTATTTGGGCTTGATGATCTTGAAGGTCTTTTCCAACCATAATGATTCTACGATAACATGATGGGGGAGACCCATTGTCAGTAGAGCTGTCACAAGGACAAACCAAAGTCCAGAGTTCATCCCTGAACCATCCCCTTCCTGTTCAGCCAGCACTGGCAAACCTAGTTTAGCACGAGTTTGTGTCTTGAAGCTGATGGATATTGGTATCCCCCAAAAGTTCCCATCATTGATACATTATTCAATCGCTCTTCTGTGGGTTCGTGCTCTCATGCCTGGTGGAGGATTAGGCTGAAACGGCAAGCCCTTTCCTTAGTGGAACTCTGAGCGTGCCCTAGCAATCCAGTATTTCTGCCTTATCTAATTGGGAGAAGAAACAGCGCACAGAAAAACAGACCAAGATTCTGTGGAACTCATTCCCATATAAAGCCAGGCTGGAATTATCCTGGAAAATGAATATACTGCTCTTGTTCCACTAGCTTTTTCAGAAAGGAAACTTTCTATAATTATTCTATAAGATCAGCAATGTTCCTTTTGCAAAAAGACAACCCTTCCCTCTGCCTGTGTCTGGGCCCTCATTCCCACACGAACACACACTTCCCTCCACGCTCGTCCCATCACATTTGCCCTTGAAGAACACAAAGCAAGGCAGGACAATAGATGAAAATGGGCAATTTCCCTTTTTTCCAGCTGCCTCTTTTTTGGGCGCAGCTCCCTGCCCGAGTGCTTGGATTTTTCCACGCTTACGTGTGCGTTTGCAGGTCTGAAGCTCTGCCAAAGCCCAGTGCGTGTCACAGTCGGCCTTGCTGAAGCCCAACGTACTTGGGGAACTGGGAATGACCTCAGTGCATGGTCTGCAGTGTGTCCGTCCACACTTCCCCATGCAGCCCAGCTCCAAACACCCAACGTGAGGTTCAGCCCTGGCTTTGGCAGGGACAGCTCCGTGGCGCCACCTCCTCAGCCCGGATCAATGAACGCTGCCTTCTGCGGCACCAGCAGCCCAATTGCAAAACCTCTGCACGACACTCGGCAGAGGACAGAGCCTGCGCAGAGGTTGATCCAGCTGCTTTTTTTTCTCTCTGGCAGGAGAACAGCAACACCTTTGATTTTCCAGACGCCTGGCTCCAGTCCTGCCAGGTGGAAAGGCTGCCCATCCATCCCCCAGGAGCGCTGGGGTCTTATTGAGACGTGTTGCGGAGCGTGTAGCAGATGTCTGGCTCCTGGTGACCCCGGGCTGCCCGGTGGTGTTTGCTCCGTTGGCAGCACGTCCAGGGAATCCACGCCAAGAGCAGATTTTTCCACCTCCAGCCTCTAAACTTTACAACAGCAGCCAGGCCTTTTCCCCAAGGTGATGCTGAGCTTTCAGGAGGGAGCAGAAGGATGTTCTCCCTCCATCCCCAGACATACAGGGATGCAGCAGGAGTTAAGGGGCAAGGGAATTTTGGAAAAATCACTCTGGGGTTCCATCTTAGTCCGTAGCTCCTCAACCATCTGCTAGGTCTGTGGGATAAGGGTATATGCTATAGGCATGCCAGGACCTGGAGGTTGGCTTGTCTGCTTTTCCTCTTCAGTTTTCAGGTCCAGAGATTTATTTAAAAAGGTCATTATTTGGATCTAAAAATATTTGAGACCTTTTATTTATTTATCAAAAATTGCAAGGTTTTAATAAGTACAAATTTTCGAGGGGTTATTTTCTTTATTAAAAATTCTTTCTGGCTGTTTTGCAGATATCACCAAGAGTTTTCTGCTCATTGCTCTGGCCAGTGTTTCTGCCTTCCTCCTTGATGGTTTTTTATTTCTCAGGGATAGTGATTAGACATTTGCTGAGCTCAGGACATGAACTCCTTGGACACTGGTTTCCAAAGCTCTTTGTATTGCTGCCACCCGCCATGCCACAAAAAAACGAGTCTCTGTCTCTTCCAAGGCACCTTGGTGACTTCTTGTTGAGTGTGTCACAGCTTTATTGATGTTGGGCCAGGACAGGGGTCTCCATCCCTGCTGAGATGGCTGTCGAGGTGGAAAGTTTAATGTAAGACTTGACTTGTCTTCTCCCAAGAAGCCATTGATGAAGTAGCTCTTCCTTTGGCTGGGAGGTGGAAGGGGAAGTGGTAAACGCTGCTGCCCCTATGGGCGCTCTTGGCCATGCTCCAGCTGCGAGGATTTGGGGAAAGGATGGAGCAAGAGGCGCTGTTAGAGCAGAAGTCTTTGCTTGGCAGAGGAGTAAAGGCCTTTCTGGGACTAACTCCTTTCCCTTCCCTGTCCTAGATTTGGAATGCCTTGCTGCAATGCAGGGGATGATGAAGGAAAAAACTTCAAAAATTTGTGGGGAATGAGCTTGGGCACTGCTCTCAGTTATTTTTTAAAGGGCTTTAAATCTGGCCATTGCTTCTTGCTCCTCCCCTTCCCCAAACTCCAGAGCCATTGCGTTTTGTTTTTCGGTCTAGTTCTAAGGAAATGAAGCATATGGACCCAACCGGCTGCCTGCCTGCCCATCCACGCAACAAATGAATCCAGTGACCAATTTCGGATGGAGAGATTTAAAAAATAGCAAGCTTGGAGGAATCTGGGGGCACAGGTGCCTGCACTGAGGGAGATCCTTGTATTAGACACCAGAGAAGCGACTCCTCAGCTGGATCTGCTCTCCACTGCCCCAAAACACGGGCCTTTCTTGCCATCTACTGGTGGGAGCTCTGCAGAGGCAGCCGGAGCGGAGCCGACTGGCAGGAGAAGAGTTTGGGGGAGCTCAGGGCCTTCTGGAGACCTTGTCCTGCTGAGGACACCCCTGCGGACAAGAAGCCCACTGAGGAGGGAAGTGAGCACGACCTTGCAAGCAGCATTATTCTTGCTTTCCAGAAGGCTTTTCCTGCTCCTGTGGTCTACCAATACATCCTTAAACATATTCCTGGCTGCTCCTCACCTCCTTATCCTCGTGGTAGTGTTGCCCCTCAGCTAAACCTACCTACAACGCAGCCACCTCCCTGCTCTGTCTTGGTTTTGGCTCAGGGATGTTCCCTCCTCCAGCTTGTCCCTTCTGCAACCTCTTCCAATTTCCTTGAACCTGGAGATCATAAAGGTGAGCCTTGGGCGGCCTGGCCCATGGGGATGGTTGGCTTCTGGTGAGGTCAGGGGGCTGCAAAACAGCAGGGATACTCCACCAGCCCCAGGCAAGACCTCAGGGAAGCTTCAAGAAGCAAGAGGAGCTCTTCTGAGTGCAAATCTCTGATGCACTTGAGGGATGTTGGGTGGGAGGGATCAGGCTCTGGTAGCTCTGTGCAATAGAAGTATATTCTAGATGCAAGACTCCGCATGCTTCATATATTTTTTTTCAGAAATAAGCTTTGACCAAATACATCACACTCAATTTCTCCTTAAAACGTTTCCACCGCAGGTGAACCACCACCAAACGTAGGGGTTTTTTTAGGGCTGTTCGAGCTGCTTGGAAGCTTTGCTGACACCTCTTCGTGTGTTCATGCTGAAAGTCCACCCTGATGGATGTGGAGTGGCTCCAATCCCTTCCCCACCAACATTTGGGAGGATTTGGGGAATAGGAAAACGTGTCAGGAGAGGGAGCCAGAGCTTCAGCATGTGCAGGGATCAGGGCTCTCTGCTCATCTCTCCAAGCACAGGGTCTCCCGCATCTCCTAGTCCAGCTCCAAATTTAGGAGACTCCCATAGATCCACGGAGAGCCAGATTCAGCCCCGCTATGGTGCACACTGAGACTAGACAGGAGCCACCACCATTCTGAAGCTAGTCTCAGCTATTTGAGGATGCCACAACATGCCCATCAATTCAGGCTTTCAGAACCCTTTCAGGATGCTTTATTTCTTGAAAGAGATGCCCCAAAAGAGTCTGCATGCAGGACAGTGTCCTGTGGGGCAGTAGTTTTAAGCCATATGGGACCTTTGCTCTGAATTGTGTTGAGCTCTGTGAGGACTGCATGGGAGTTTTAGGTGGGATTTTTCTTTGCTCCCATTTCTGTGGTGTTAGGAACCTAAATTCAGCCAAACTGGTTCTTGGGCCCTCCAAATACTTTCTGGGTTGGACTTTATTTCCTAGGACTTTGTCAGGCAGGACTGACCTGCTCTGGTGGGGTGGACTCCATGGACAACCATGTGTCTAGACTTTCCAGAGGGCTGGAAAATGCATGATGCTGTATGGATAACCTGTCCTCAACTCTACAAATAGGGCTTGTCCAAAGCAGAGAAAAGCAGAGCTCTGAGTGTGAGAAGAGGTGATAAACGTGTCTTGTGCATTGCCAAGTGAGAGGTGATGGCAAGTGGGAGTCTGGTGGCTTGAAGCCTCAGGAAAAGCAGGATCCTATTGTCTTCATTTGCTGATGATGAAGGAAAAAAAAATGGACAGAGAGTCTGAATTTGTTTTCTGCACTTTGAAGCACATGGGCTCATGCATGTAGGGTAACTTACAGGACTAGGAGATGAGAATATGAACGGGTCTCTGCTGCCCTTCAGTGATTAGCAGCTGCTTGGCTGGAATCGCTCACCATGAAAGTCAGTGGAAATGTGGTTGGGCACAGATGGGCAGGAGGGATGTGAGCAAGACCTCTGCTCTTCAAGAGGCAAAGGAAAAAAAGACAGAGCCCTGTGCTGTCAAACCCCAGAGTTCATCTGAACTCAGCTAATTGCAAGGAAAACATCAGGACGTGGCAACAGCCTCCTGCCTTTGGGTGTTGGAAAGAAAGCAGGAGGAAGGATGGAGGTGTGCAGAGTAGCATGCAGAGCACTCTGGAGTTCTGGCAAAGCAGTTGGAGATACGAGCCCAGGACCTGTGTGCACACAGCAGTGGCCAGTGATTCCTCTAGTCAGTCCTGCTCTTCCTCATCTTCTCACAACCCCAGTCTCGACATATTGAGAGAGCTGGGCCTGTTCAGCCTGGAGAAGGCTGAGAGGGGACCTGAGCAGTGTCTATAAGTACCTCAAGGGAGGCAGTGAGGAGGATGGTGCTGGCCTCCTTTCAATGGTGGCCACCGACAGAACTAGAGGAAATGGCCGGAAACTGAAACACCAAAAGTTCCCCAGGAACTTAAGGAAAATTTCTTAACAGTGAGGGTGCCAGAGCACTGGAACAGGCTGCCCAGAGAGGTTGTGGAGTCTCCTTCTCTGGAGATCTTCAAACCCGCTTGGACGCAGTCCTGTGCCACGTGCTCTAGGTGACCCTGCGTGTGCAGGGGGGTTGGACTAGATGACCTCAAGAGGTCCCTTCCATCCTTAAGCATTCTATGATTCTACGATATCTCCCAGGTTCATGGCCTCTGATCGACCTCAGCTTTGACCCGGGCTCAGAATAGCTGCCCTGATAAAATCTGAGGAGAGCTATAGGGGCAGGCACTGCTTCTGATGACAGTGGGACGTCCTGTTTGCTCTGACAGCCCCAGCCTGAGGCTGAGCAGCACCGGGTGCTTCTGCCGCTGAGCATCACTGTCCTGCATCTCGTCTCCCGCTCAGATTCAGAGCCTTCTAAATAATTAATGGCCCTAACGCATTAGTCTATAATTAGCTCTCCAGACCTTTTCCCCGTAGGCTGGAGCTGGAAACACGTTTCTTTTCTCTCTTTCTGTGGCTTTTTTTTTTTCTTTTTCTGGCTTCAGCTGATCAGGAATGGAGGAGGGGAGCAAGGGATGTCCAAGGACCTGTGGAAGGGGAACATCTGCCTGCAAATGGTTTGGCAAGAGACCCTCACAGCATTGCCCAGGCTCAGAGGCTTCCAACGAGCTGCAGCCATGGGGAGGGCTTCGAAGGATGGTGGGTTGTTGGAGGGAAGTTCAGCTGTGCTCATCACGGGCTGGCACGGGAAGAGCCCCAGGGAGAGTCGGAGCTGTCCAAAGGGTCTTCAGCTCCACTTATATGGGATGAAAACCCTTGTATAGGGACCCAGGAGAAGGCAGGAGATCCTGCATTGCTTTTTGGGGCCTTCTTTGCAGTGGTCCTGCTGGGTGTATAGGTCAGAGGGAGGAAACCGCTAAGCCCCAGACTTAACCTGAAGTGAGCAATGGGCCCTGTTTATGCATACAGGGACACAGAAAATGCTAGGTTAGCTGCACAGATTTAAATATAGGTGGCAAAGAGGCCCTGGCACTAGCAAAGAGCAGTTCGGCGCCTGGGTGGGCCCTGCCCAAGGGCTGCTCATAAAGAGTCTAAAAATGATTTCTGACTTTTAAATGGTTTCCAACAGGTTTGGGTGCATTAAATGCTCATTTCTCAAAGATGTAAGTTCCAGTGAAGTGCCCCAAAGCGGTGCCGGGTGCTGTCAGTCAGGTGAACTGGAGATTTGGGTCTCCGAAGAGGCAGGGATGCAGTTAAATAAGCCATTCCTCTTTGGAACGAGCTATTTCGTGAAACACCCTGTCCCAGCCTATAATACTCTTGCAAGGGACTTGCCATTCCCGCAGGACTCACCACCAGGTTGAAGGGAGGCAAAGCAAGCTTTTTTTAGCATATTTTCTTATTTTATGGCAGGGCTCAACATGTGGTTTTCTCTTGCATAAAACAGGCTAAAGCGAGGGGTGATTTGCCAGTCTCCCATCTCCGTGGACAATCCACTCTGCCCCAGTCCTGTCTGCCCAGAGACCCCTCATTTGGCACTGGGAAATCTCCACAAACCTCTTGAGCAGCTCAGAGACCAGCATGGCCCATGCCATACCATACTGGCTTACTGGAAGCACTTGCTTAAAGATATATATTAAACAGCATGTATTTAAACTCATTCTGTAGAAAAAAATATCTGCTTTCTGAGAATCCTGGAATAATTAAAGAGTTGCCTTAAGTTTCAGCTGTGGGGAAAATGTGGTATTGGAGCCAGCAGAAGGCTGCAGGCAGATCAGAGCTGTGCTCGTGCAGTGTATGGAAGCTTGGAGGAAGAGCAGGATCTAGTGAATAAAGCACTGGGAGGGTGGCACAACAGGGAATGTGAGAGCATCACATACGTAGGTCAGTGCCTCAGTTTCCCCTGCTGCAAAAGGGGCTAATATTGCTCTCCTTGAGAGACCTCCACTAAGATCTGCATGAACAAAACCCCTGTTCACTACCACGTTGTCACTGCTTCTATTAACTGGTGTCTGAGAAATGATGGGATTATTGGGGCCCACCAAGCAATGTGAGGGCCCAGCTCTGAACCAAATCACCCACCCTGTTATGGGCACAGGCTTGGCACTGGATGCGTCTCACTGAACCAAACAATCCCTCTACATGCGTGTGTGGGGATGGGTGGAAAATAGGCTTCTGGGGACAAGGAGGACATGGGAATATTCAAAAGACACCTCTGGGATGTGGATGGAGACAAAGATCCTGCTATGGGCTTCTCTGTTTTGTGAGTATCGCCCTGGGCTGGAAAGCCCAACCAAAGCGACCTGAGTTAGTTCACCAGGGCAGAACAGCAATTGGGTTGAGCAAATGGGATTGTTCAGTTTGCAGTGGAGAAGAAGAAGACCCAGGTAGACTGGGAGGTGTCTGTTATGCCCCAGGTGGACAGGACAGGCCCCTGTCTTGGGGCAGGACAGGACAGGCCCCTATATCCACATGCCCTGTCATGCCACCCTCCCAGTGCTTTGTTCACTAGATCACGCTCTTACTCCAAGCTTCCATCCACTGCACGAGCACAGCTTAAGTGGTGGGGTGGACAGAGGATAGACAGGACCTCTCACGGGAGCCTGGTATCTCCATCGCTTGAGGAGTCTATCAGGTAGGTTGTGCCAGAAGACTTATAGGTGAAGTTTCTCCTTCTATGGGGCAGGGAAAGGGACTGAATGACTTTTTAGGGTCCTCTTTAGCTCTATTAATCTACATTTCCAAAGAACCAGGCTGAGCTCACTAAGGAATAATCTGGCTGTCCCCTTCTCCCAGCTATGTGAAAACCCAGAGATGAGCAGATAAGAAAACGAGGAGGGGAGGTTTAAGTTCAGAGCATGGGTCATGGGAGAATATTATAAACAAAGAGGACATTTAAAAGATGATATATGTTGCACTAATACTGTTCCCAGTCTCCCACTCAGCACTGCAAGCAAATCACCCTTCCTGGACCCATCAGACTTTCTTTTTCATCTCAAATACAGAGAACGAGGGCAGTGATACAGTGATGTGAGGTATTATCTTGTGGCTGGGGTTGGCCCTTCTCTGCAGGTTTCTTTTAGCTTCCCTCTGTAATTACCCCCATAATTGCACAATAATGAAGCATGTCTTGGCCTCTGATGAGCCCTGGGTCCCTGCCATGTTTTCTTGAAGGAACATGGGGTTAATACGAGGTGAAGTCTCCTACAAGCCTCTCACATCATCTGATGTGTCTCAGCTGAGAAGCATCTCAGTTGTGTCTCCCACACAACTGGATGGAGAGAATGAAGTGGGATTTTGTTGGCTACATTTATGCCAGTGAACAAATCAGGACCTATGAGCACCCATTCACCACCCCCATGGTCATCTCTATTGGGTCATCATCCCACCGGATCATTATAGTTTTGGCCGGGCCAATGAGCACAGACTTAAACAACTCCAAACATGGATGAGAAGTTACTGCTGTCCATGGAACAGCCTCTTTATACGTCTGGAGGATGCAGCTACATGGGCACAGGCTTTAGGACTGGCTTGATCCCTGGCCTGGATTATTTACTAGTCAAGAGGTCACTGTTAAAAGACAACCCCAGTGTTGTCATTCATAGGGCTTTTCTTTGGACTGGCACAGGACCTTTGGATAGGCCTGAGACCCTAAGGGTTGTGGGGAGGACCCATCACTCCCAGAGCACCCAGACATCACTCACTGATGGTGACTTTCCACCTCCAGGCAAATGCAGAGCTGCATCCCAGATGGACACTGTCAGAATGACCTGGGTTGGCTGAGAAGCTTGCGTAAGTAGGTATTTTTTACGCCAAATCTGGAAGAAAGGGAATTAGTAGTAATAGGGGATGGGGAGAGACTAGGAACAGCAGTTACTTCTCAAGCGTTGGTTGTACAGGCTCTGAGAGAAAAGGTGGTCCTTCTGCCAGGGGTCTGTGTGCTGGCCAGGCTTAGCGAAGTGACCTGGGATGCATCTCCTTTGGATGGAGAACAGCAGTCCTTTCAGTTTGTTTTCTTTCCCTTTTAATATAGCCAAGGTTCAAGTTTTTGGAGGGATAGCTTTTGCAGGCTTGGCATTTCAACAGGCAAGAAATGTCCTCTAGCAGGCAGGTCTCTGCTTCCTGACAGCCTCTACTTTCAGATGATGGTCCTGCAATCAGTCTCATTGGAACCCGGGCTCAGGAGAGATGCTGGGATGTTGCCTTTAGGTTACTGCTGCTCTCCTGGCTTCAGCATCATGCCATAAAAAGCAGAGGAGATGCCCATCCAGCCAAGCAGGATGACTAAATTGCGGTTGCCCCCTCTCCAAGAGGAGCAGAAGATGCTGACATCTTATTCGTCTTGTAAACAGTAGTGGTTGGTTCGTGAGGGAAGCTGGCAACGTGCAAGGTTGCTCTGCACATCCCACAGTGAAGGAGGAACATGTTCCCCCAGGATTTCCAGTAAAATGCGCCATCAATCTTTTGCAAAGGGCCAAGTCACGTAAGTGGTTTCACGGGTGAAAGCAGACAAAACCAGCTCTGTGCGAAACTGCCATCCCCAGAGCCAAGTTTCCACGGCTGATAAAAGTAATTCAAAATATCTGATTTTGGACAAGGACGAGCTGAAAACCAGGGCTGGTGGCGGGCAGCAAGTTACACGTGTGGTGCCAGGGCTCAGCCGACCCCACCACTCTCCATCTGCTTGTGAAATGCGGGAGCTGCTCGTGCTGCAACCCCCACGGCTCCATTTCTCTCCTTCTCCTCCATCTCACCTGCGTAACGGATCGGTGATGCTAATTCTGTCACTCCAGAGCTGTCTCCAGGTGAAGTGAGCTGGGGGGCAGGTAATAAATCTGCCATTGCTGCGATCCACAGCGTCTCTGGTGTTTAGAAAACCAACCGTAGCAAAATATGATGCAGGGCCTGTGCACAGATGGCATAAATTCTGCATAAGCCCCCTGCACTCCTTCATGCTTCCTACCTGAAGGACACCTGAAAGTCAATGCAAAATTAAATAACTCAGGTATTTAGACATTAGTCAAGGACATGTTGGGGGTACAAATACAATTCTCAGTCCCATTTTAGCTCTGTTACAGGTGTCTGCTCAAACCGCAGTATAGACATCTGTGAATCAAGTACTTGGATTTGTGGTTGGGGCTCTCATGGTTTCCCTCCCTTGAAGTATGAAGATCTCATCTGGGAGTCTCTGGGTAACATGGACAAACCCCACCAGTCTGGTCTCCTCTCAGGAGGAAGCTGGAGCCAAGTGGAAGCTGCCTCAGGCCTCTTTCTTTTTTGGGACGGATTGTCCCAGAATGCCAAAATCTGTTAATGATAACAGGATAAAATGTAAAGAGCAAGGGCCTGCATTGCATGAATCCAGAGACCCACGAGCACAAATGTCTCTGTTGGAGAGGGATGTGCAAAACCAGGTGGGTTAGAGTTGCAAAATTTTATCTACAGGCATAAGATCGGCCCTCATGGGTTATTCTCCCCATATCTTGTCTGCAACAGTGTCTACAAGATGATGCCTAGGGAATAGTATAAAAACAAGGCAAACTTAAATAATCCTTCACCCTAAAACTTCTTCCAGATTCATCCTATGGCTCAGTGTCTTCCTGAACAACTCTGTTATTTCTGTATATAAACTTACCACCACTGAATTTCACTGTCATGAATTTATCATAGAATAATAGAATATTATCATAGAATTCTATGATTCTATGATTCTGTCACGGACTCCCATTGAGTCCATGATCAGATTCATCCTATGGCTCAGTGTCTTCTTGAACAACTCCGTTATTTCTGTATATAAACTTACCGCCACTGAATTTCACTGTCACGAATTTATCATGGACTCCCATTGAGTCCATGACAACTTTTGACAGCAACAACATCCTGCAGCAAAGTGTTCCACGGTTTGCCAGCCCAATCTGTGCTTAAGCACTGGGTAGAAAGGGAACAGCTTCATGCCCATAGTACTAATGCCTGCAAAACCTTACTTCACCTTGACATATTGAATCAGGCCAGGGTGGAAAACAAGTTAACAGTCCATCTCTGAGCAATGCAGATGCTTTCCTCCAGCTTCTAGGTGCAGGCGATTGACCTCTGTCCCTTGGAATTACTGCTGCCTCTGGAGCAAAGGGGAGGACGCATTGGTCCATTTATATCTCACATGGAAAAGGAGCAGGGTCCTTTCCTGTTTCCAGGCCAGATAGATAGGTAGAAAATTGGACTAGAAAAAAAACAAAGAGAGAGAGAGAGAGCCAATAATTCAGTAATTTTCAGTGTACCTCAATGCTCTGGCCAAATTCAGAATTCTTTCCCTTGAAGGTTTTAAAATAGTCCTTCCTGACGCTTGAAGATTGATGGGTTCATTCTTTTTCTTTCCAGATATCATTTATCTTATTCTGACCTTATTCTAGCAGCTCCAAGTGTTTAATGTCTGGGATATTTTCCAGGATAGTTTAAACACTGACTTCAAGGGCTGATTTGATAGTTTCCTGCTTTAGTATATCCTGCAGTTGGATGACATACTGGATGCAGGTGATTTCTGTCTGGTTTTCACCATAGATGAGTAGCTCTCTGTGGGACAAAGTCATTTCATCCCAGCTCAGAGTCTGCCTGACTCTTTCTGCACATAACACCTGCTCTGTTTTTTGAAAATTGCTCCAATATGCTGAATCTGAAGAGGCCCCCATATGAAAAGGAGCTCATATAGCCCTATACCTTGCTCAATGAAGGCGTCCACTTGAGTCTTGAACACCTCCAAGACTGGAGATCCCACAGAATCTCTGGAAGTCATCTGGGTAACTTATTTCTACTCCTTTTCAAGAAGCTATTGCCCACAGCAAAGTGAGTTATGGGTCAGCAAATCAGCACCAGCCTGCCTTCAACCTGTGCAGTCTGTACCCTGGGGTACAGGATGGATGAGGGGTGTGTGTGTCCTCTCTCTGCCCTTTCTGTTTTGGAAGAGGCAACTTCTAGCAGCAGAGAAAGTAATGAAGGGAGAAACAGTAAGATCTTTAAGTTCTGGATTTGCTAGCGCTCATCTGCCAGAATATGAGTGTGGTTTTACTGATGGGCTTGAACTTGGTAAGGGCTCAGAGGAGTGTGAACTGAAGGCTAAAATAACAACAGCCTTCTGTCACAACTGTCCTTCCTTTTCTAAGTATGTCATTTTGCTGGTCTCATCTATAATCTTTGCATCAGGTGCTGAGTAGATAGCAACGTGCTGCATACAAGGTGGTTATAAAAACCCATGCAAGATGCCATAATTTGGTGCTTGGAGGCCAACCAGGGCAAGGTTATGGGCATTAAAACTTTGATTCAGGATGAAGGTCTTTTTTTCCCCCTTTTTTGATACGGCCTCCCTAGCTCTGTAGAGACAGCTGGGGAGGCAATGAATGCCCACATGCTGGCATGTCCTCCATGGTACACCCAGATTTGTTATGTGAAATGTCCTGTGATGCTGCGGCCTTCAGAGTTGGACTTTAGAGGTCTGTATCTTCCTTGGTACAGATGAGCTAGCACACTGACCCACCTCTGCAATCATTTTTTTCCTTCCAGAGATGAGCCAGAGCTGTGTCAGGCCCCATGGTAGGGTATGAGTCTTGCCCCATCACATCTGTGCTGGAGCTGAAGGCAGGGCACCTTCTAGTCAACCTGGTTTGATCATGGGGTCGTGCAGCCCCACAGCCTCTTCTCCCCATCCAGATGCAGTCAACCATCTCTGTCAGGTCTTAAAATGAAGATCCATCAGTGCAAAAGACAGCAAATTGTTTTGTCTCCAGGCAAAAGGCTCCATCCACAGCAGTCTGCTCTAAAGGATGCTTATTCTGCAGTAGGAGTACTTGGCAGTTTAGCTGGCTTGGGAAATGGGGTAAAATAGCCATGAATTGCACAGGGGGCCTGGAAGTATAGGCTTAAACCTTCACATCGTTCCCCATTTTACAGTAGTCACCCAGGTATCCTCCCAAGTTCACTTGGTGCAAGGCAGAGCTATGAGTTGCATATATTGGATGTGAGCCACTGACCTCCAGCCAAAGGACACTTTCTGCTCTACCAATCTGTTCACTTTGCTTCCTCATTAATGCCTAGGCTACTTCCATGCTCATCAGTTGTGATTTGAATAATTTGGGCTGATTAATGTTTACATAGTAACATTTGGAAGAAATAAAACCTCACGTCAGCCAACAGCCAACTACAGGCTCTGAAATGCTGTTTTGTTGGATTTCCTGAAGAAAGAGGTTTACATGACTGGGCAGACTTATGCCACTTGCTTGTCTGTGAGATTAATCATCTTAAAATATGTCGACAAATCACAACCACATGTCAGGTAAGGTGCAAGTCTCAAAAATTCACATTTTGGTCAAAAATGGTTGTTGGCTGGAAAGCAGGAGTTGCATTACAACTGTCTCTGAAGGAAGGGCCTGATACGAGCAGAAATCCAGCAACCAGGGCTTACATCCTCCTGCTCAGCACCTGCATAGCTCCAAACAAGACCAAGACACGGTGAAACTGCAGCCAGAGGGTGGGAGATGGGGGAAGGCAATGAGGGGGGAGTGGGATCATTGCACCTGGACAACCAAAGGACTCGGGAAGAAGGAATGAGGATTTGGGGATTATCAAAGTGTCTTGTGGGAATGGGTGGAATAAGCCTAGGAGAGGTGGGATGCAAACCTGAAGCCTGTAAAAATTCATCCATAGCACAGAGCTTCTTTGCTTTTCTCCTGATCAAAGACCACTTTTCAAAGGTTGCTGGAGATACAGAAATCCTTTCAGTCAATTTTCTGCCTTTTTTTCCTTTTCATCTCTACAGGCAAAGAAGCAATATCAGATCTTCTCCCAGGAACGCTCATATTCTGCCTCCATCTTCAAAGGTGCTGGTGAAATCTGTGATCCTTTAAAATCAAAACAGGAAGGTTTGCAAACTAGGAAGGTTTGCAAAACCAGGAAGGTTCCTCCTACCCGATCCGCTTTTGACACAGCCGGTCCCTGCTTTTCCCTGCTCTCCTTTGGGCCGGGCAGCTTGCCTGCCTTGGCTCAGATGACCCCGTGAGTGTCCTAGCAACTCTAAATTCCCCAGAGGAATGTGGCGGGGGGTGGTTCAGAATAACAGTAATGGAGCTTTTGAACTCTCCCAATTAGCAGGGGAGCTCTGAATAGCTGCAACAGCAAAGAGACAAGGATGGATGGACAGGGATGGGATTAGGGTGCAAGCTTCAGCGATTCTTCAGTTTTGGTCTGTGTGATATTTGTGGTCTGTGTGCTGTGTCCAGCGAGCCCACATTCATCTGGAATGGCACTGGCATTAGGTGGTGAATCCTGTGCCTGGGGTTTGAAACAATTTCGTATTCAGATACGGTATTTTGGTGTCTGCAATAAAAGCAACCTAAGTGTGCTCTGTATCTGAGGTCTTATTAAAGCCACTAGAGACCCTTGGGTCTGTCCACCTACTAATGTGTGGGCAACTACACACGTGCCAGTGCCATCAGAATCACCTGGCTATCAGAGGAGCCCTGCATCTCCAATGACTATAGCAGGAGCATGTTTTTGATGTTGAATTTTATCCTCTCCCCTTTATCTGGGTTCATGAGATCCCCTGCAGTGAGCAGAGACCTAGCTGGAATTGGAATTAAAAACAGCGCTGTGATTAAGACGAGTGCTTTATACCTGTGTAAGGCTCCTAACTCCCCCAGGAGCTTTGCTGATGTTGACACCTTCCTATATCTCTTCAAAATCGGTCCTGCAGTTGCCCCCATACATGGCATTGACCTGACAGGGGCATTTCTCACCACCCTCCCTCTCCTATAAACCCCAAGCAGCTGGGAAAAGGAGGAGGAAAATGAACAGAAACTGAACTAACACAATCCCAAAACCCTCCCCCAAAACTGATCTCTTTTTTGTTTTCCCCCTCAGGAAAGGAGCAACTCTGGAGACTCCTTGAAGCCTGCTGGGAATCTGAGCTGACTACTGATTTTATTCAGGAGATGCTCTGGTTTTCAGCAGTGGGATGAGGATAAAATCCTGAGACCTAAAACAGCCTTCCCATATTTACTTATTTATATGAGACTCTGGATGTAGGCACACATGAGCATGTAGGGATTTATAAATGAACACAGGTTTGGGTTTTCTTTTGGGTTACTTCTTTTTCCCTCTGAAAAAAAAAGGTTAAAAAACATCCACCAAATCGAGCTAGATCTGAGTGTTAGCCAGGTTGAGAGCAGAAGCTTGAGCTGGGATTGCACACACGCCAGGTGCTTCCTCAGCGTCTCCGCAGATGGTTGGGAAGAGCCCCAGATCT
Source organism: Tinamus guttatus (assembly GCF_000705375.1). The sequence continues at coordinate 18,469 of NW_010586707.1, read as the reverse complement.
GGCGAGGGGTCCACGTGCTCTGCAAATGCAGGAGAGCCGGCGTTTCTGCCTTTTCATTATCTGCCAGAATCGGATACTGCCAAGGAAATGAGAATGCATTCCCTCCTGGCTGCAAGAATTAATAACTAGTTCACGGAGACAAATGATATGGGCTCCTCTATGCTCAGCAAACAGCATCGCTTTGCTCCCAGCTTTGCTTTGCATGCGATGCCAGGAAGAGACTGAGACCAGCCTGTGGGGGACAGTTATCTCCCCAAATCCCCCCCAAGATGCTTTCCAAGGCCTCTTGCTTTGGACAATTTCTGCCTTGGATCATTTAGCCACAGCGACCAAGCAGCACCCCAAAATCACCGTGTTATTGCTGCCATGCAGTGACCGACCAAGTAAGGGGATGCTGTAAAGTTTTCCCAGCTTTATCTCTGAGAATGGTCCTGGTTGCCTTATCCACCACTTTCATGACAGCTGAATATGTCCAGACAGGTCTCCAGGGCACAGCACAGGCTGTGACGAGGGTTAGTTTACAGTGCAGATGTAGCTGGAGTAGTCAGTCTCAAGCATGTTCCACTGTTGGATAAATATGCAGATGGAAAAACACTTAAATGTTTGTGGGAATGCAACGTCTCTGAGACTCCGTGCTCTGTCAAATCTGGTTGGGATCAAGGGATTTACAAGTTACATGGAGGAAAGAGGGGGTGGACTGCAAACACAGGGATACACAATCAGCATCATCGCACAAGTGTTAGAGGCTTGGGGGGAAGAAAAGCTCAAAACATCCCATACATCAGCAGTCAGGATGGATACCAAGGAAAAGAAGATTGGGACAAACAGGGAAATTTTATGAGGCATAATTAATTTGATCTACCAAACAAATCACAGTTCTGCCCTGAGGAAGCAGGGAGGCAGAAAATGAAGCCGGGTGTCTCCAAGCCATGTGCAAAATGCAAATCCTTCCTGAGCAATTTCTGGAGTAGCTGAATGTCAGGGACTGATTTGGAGAGCGGCGTTTCTGACCACATCATGATGTGCTTCCCAGGCAAGCTGGAGGGCTGTGCAGCTCCCAGTACAAGAAACGAGCTCAGAATACGAATTAGTCACGGCAGCGCTGAGTGGGAAACGCAAAGGAGCACATTCCTCGCTTGACAAGCAAGGAATGGGAGACAAAAGCTCTTCCACGCTGAATTAACGCGCTTTTGTTTTGCTTTGCAAGCCCTGCCGGCCTCTCTTTCCTCCCTAGAGCAAAACTCTGTGTCTTGGGCAGGCTTCCTGGGTGAAAAGGAGGAGAGAGAAGGGGAGGGAGATGCATGAGCTGGAACCTACCTGCTTTGGAAATGAGGATCAGGCTTGCACTATGCGGATGCTCTCCCAGAGCTGCATCCCAAGGCAGACTCCATAACAGCTCAGTGGAGCAGGAACAGCCGTCCCCAGATGTGGATGCTCATCACTGGTCTATGTGTGCCAGGGAGATGTTTCTGGACATTCACATTTGCCTTTGGGACTTCTCTAAAAAAGAACACCTGGCTCTTAGACTGAAGCATCCATCCTCTTTAATAAGATCATTTTTGCAGAGTTCAGGACTCCAAGTCTACAACTTGCAGTTGAACAGTCTCACTCAGCAAATGTGTACAATGATGCAAAAATCTCGAACGTGGGGCTGAGGATGAAGAGTCATCTCTGAAATGAGATTCCCAGGAGGAATGGCAGGATGGGCACTTTCTTGCCCTGACTGATGGTCCACTAGAGGCTCTTTTGATGATGACACTGCTCCTTTGGGACTTGGATGGAGAATAGCACCTTTGTTTAGTATGTCTTGTAGACCCAAACCAGTTAAAGCTCTGGCTAGGCCTTTGGTACATGAGCACTGCAAATGCAGGAAATAAAAATGTTGCAGATAGAAGTGACTGTGTTGAGAGTTTCTGTTGTGGTTTTAGTTCAGAGGTCCTCTAAGCTCAGGTGTATAGGATTTAAGCCTTGCCACCACGCTTATGGGCTGTGGATTTTGCAGCATCTGGGTAGAGTGAGAACCTCAAAAAGCATTGTAAAAAATAAATAAATAAATAAAAGGAAAAAAAATGTTTGAAAGGTGCCCAGAAGAGCTATGGAAGTGGCACTCACGTGGTGGTCACCCAGATTGCAGCAGAGCATCAGCAGCAGATGGATGTGCTGAAGCAGCTCCGTGCAGAAAGGGAGGTTCCACCACAGAAGCAGCCAGGGCTCCCTCGTCGTGCAGGCCAGCGCATACACAAGTGCCACGAGTCCTCAGGGAACACTCCTCCTTCAAGTCCTTAAGGAGCCATGCAAAGGTCAGCTCTTGTTTTGCATTCCTTCCCACTGCAGACCTTTTTTTTTTTTTTTTGCTTTTATATAATGCTCTAAGACCAAAACAGAAAGGATCCCTTTGGATCCAGCTAGTGTAGGACAAAAATTAACATCTGAGCAGAGAGGATATAGGGGAACATCACTAGACAGTAAAGTGCCCAGTAGGACCAGCACGGTTTTTATTTATTTCTTCTTTAATTATTTCCCCTCCTTTAATGAGTCCTACAGCAATGTGGAGGACAGATGGGTGAGCTCGGAGTGTTTTGCCTTTCTTCCTCCATCTCTTATTTCTACAAGGAGATGATGCAAGGAAAGGCAAATATTTGACTGTTTGGGATGTGAAGCAAGAAGCAACAAAAAGGCAATCAGGGACGTGACTCCCCAGCCAAGCAGGGGTTTCTATGGCATTGGCACTATCATCAGGCTATCGAAGGGGATGGATTTTGACAACCAACTGAAAAGCAAGGCAGAAGGTGGGACATTTGCATCTGTTTCAAACACATGTCCTTATCTTACTACTGCAGCTGAGGGCGTTTCAGAGAAGAAATAGAGTTGGAGGGGACATCAGGGAGGGAGATGAGCTTGGGGAGATAAGCTGGAAAACAGCAAGGAAGAGCAGGCTTGGGCAAATGATATACAGGAGGAGGGAATTTGGAAATGAGTAGCTGGAGACTGTGAGGAGGGAAGCACTGGCCCAGCATCACGGGAGGAGGCAGCGACTGCAGAAACTGCTTTACTGTCTTCTCTTCTCCAGGGGTTGATGTTTACCATGGTAGAGGATCACTGTCCTGCGAAAATCCTCTGCGGGTTTCAGGGGGACATGGGGCTTCAGCAGCTTCCAATGCACAGAATCACAGAATCACAGAACGGCTGAGCTTGGAAGGGACCTCAAGAGACCATCTTCCTCATCCTGGTCAGGTGGCCTGTTAGTAAACACCCACAACAGCATCTGCATGTTGGCCTGCTCTTTAAGCCTTACCCAGAAGCTCTCACATCACTCTTCATCCACCCCTAGGCAGAGCTCCATACATTCCAGTTGGTCTCTCACATAAAATCAACTCCCCAGTGACATCTTTCTGCAGGAGGTTGGGCCTGGGAAGAGGCAATGGTGTCCTGCACCTCTCCCCGATGACGACTGAACAAGCCTGGAGCCCGGAGTGACCTGGTGGGGCACAGGCCTCCAGATAAGCTTTGTACCCCCCAAGCACAACCCTGAGCTCCGCCTTTCTGCCCCTTCACAAGCCAGTGAAGTGTCCAAAATGTTACCGAAGACAAGGTAACCCACATGCTCTGCCCTCCCCTCATCTACCCAGCCATCACGGAGGGCTCCCAGACTGGTTAAGCTTGGTTTCCCCTTGGGGATATAAGTGTACTCTGATGTCCATCTTCTTCCCAGGCTGGAGCAAGCCTGCACACTGGGCAGCCCTGGGGTTTCTGCAGGGCTGGAGGTGACGCTGCGGGGCCTGCAGTTGCCGAGGGGCAATGCCCGGCCCAGCAGGAGCTGGTCCTGCAGCCTGGTGACGCTGCTGCTCCTGCCCTGGTGCTGCTGCGTCTCCAGGACTGGGGGGTTGCCGTTCTAGGAGTTGTTCTTCATGCCAGCCAGGATAGATTATGTTCCTTTGACCAAAGAACAGGTAGGAGGGCAGCCTCTTGGGGCTCCAAACACCACCCTCTGTCCTGCCGGGTGGAGGAAGCAGCCGATCAGCACGAAATCCACGGTAACATGGCCAGTAGCCTCCACACGGCTCTGTCCACTGCTTGCACATCCCTGAAGTTCTCCCTTCTTGAGCGTCTCCTGGGTTTTAGAATGAGAAGAGTCTTTGTTCTTTCCAGTGCACATCGCTCCCACGGGCAGTGCCATCTGGGGAGGGAAGGGACAGCGGAGGGACCCTCCTTCCTGCAGGAGAGCCTCAGCAGATTTGGCCTGTGGGAGACACCTTCCTGCCTTTCCTGCATTGCCAGAATTGCAAAAAAATGACCACTGATGTGCATAAGCTGTCGGGATTCATGGCTTGTGCTGGAGGTGGGTAGGGACTGAGCTCCAGGCAGATTTCTTTCTGCAAAAGAATCAGCCTGTGACCGCCTGGGTCTTCTCAGCAGCAGGAGCAAGTGCATTCTCTATAGAGGAGACCCAGGCACATGGGTGAGGTCTCCTTTGAGCTGAAAGGTACCTGCCCACAGCCATTCCAAAACAAGCCCCAAGCCCATGATTTCCATGCCAGGCTAGAGGTCTGCAAGTGCAGCCTGAAGAGGAATCAGGGGAATTTGTCTCCTTTCTAGAGAAGAACAGGACAGAAGGAACCCCCAAAATCTCTCTTATTGAGCCCATTGCAGACTGAAATCTCTGTCTTCAGCTTTAACAGAAGTCCTTGAAACAAACCATCCCCCAAGACACTTCTATCCTACTCTCCTCAGTTTCCACCAGTAAAACAGCCTCTGCAATGTGTGAAAAAACAAATAAATAAATAAATCCAGGCATTACACATAGCTCAGCAGGTCTTCTGGATAATACAGTTTCATATAGCCATCTCCTCATTAGAAGCTTTCATCTTTGTCCAGGGAAGGAGCTTGGCGCATGCTATTCCCAGGCAACTGGAGATCCCCGTCCTTTGTCAGAGAGGAGAGCTGTGACACTTCCCTTCTTGCTGCATGGCATTGTGCCTGATCCCACACAGAAGGCACAGAAAAGGGTCTTTCTTTTGCTTTTGCTGGCTGCTTTTTTGCCTGCAGGAGGGGATTTCCATGCAATATCACAAAGCACCATATCCCCTGGAATCCTGGAGGTTGCTGATCCTCCCATCAGGGTCTTTGGGCCATCCTTCTATCACTGTCCTGTCCTTTTGTGAGGCAACACACAATCTGATAAATAATTCCCTTTTTCTTTCCTTTTGCATCTTATCATCCAGATGTCTTGGGAGCATGGCATCCCTGGGATCAGCACTCAGAGCAGACTGCTGGCAGCTGGTGGAGATAACTGAGGAATCATCATCCCTTTTCATCATCCTCTTAGCAAGCTGGCTACCTTCCTCATGGGCTGAGAGGGCTGGGGTCCTCTCCCTCTGCTGAGTAGACTTGAAAGAGACCCAAGCAGGGAAAAGTAAGTTATTTGGCCCTTTGTCTGCTGCTCCTCCAGCTATGGTTTAGCCAAGTTCATACAGCTAACTATCATACCCTAAAAAAAGTGGTTGAACCCACGCTTCCTTTTGGGGATGGTCCCTGGCCTATGCCAACTCCTGCCGGCTGTTTGAGTCAGTGCTAGCTGTCCTGGACCAAAATCATGCCAGGAACATTATCCTGGTAATCCCTTTTCATGAACCTTTATTGACCCTATTGTGTCACTAAGTTGGACACTACTGCCTTGGTGGTCCCCCATGCTTTATGGGCTCACTAAGGGCAGCTGCCTCTCAGAAAGGCCTTGATACCACCATGGGAAGTAGGGGCCATAGCTATCTTACAAGCTGCAGATTGCATGTGATGGGTATGAACTGAATGGCATTAAGAGCTTGGTCCCTCTAATTTGGTCAGGCTGTGTCAGGCTCCGGATTCTGATTTCCCACCAAGAGATGTTTTCATCTAAAATCCCAATCCCAGCTGCAAAGGAGATGCTGAACATGCCAAGGTGGTCATGTGTGAAACTCAAGGCCAAAAAACTGCATGTCTGTCTGAGCAGCCTGGGAGCTGCAACCTGGGGCAACCGGGCTTCCGACATCTCATTTTCTGCTCTATTATATGAGAATAATTATTCCAACTACCTTTCTGGGATGGTAGGAAGAGGTGACTCAGAGAGCTGACCTTTGTAGATAGCCATGGAATATTGTACCTAACGCTGTTACGGGAAGTGTCCTCTGGCATATACTTCCTATTGAGCTGCTGCGTTAACTATTTTATCTGCTACATAAAGCAGTGGAGGGAGCTCCCTCTGCATTCCCAAGCAATCCTCATCCTAAAGAAATCCCCTTGCAGGACACAGCATTTTTTGCAGCAGCTCCTTCCTGGGCCCGTCCTTCCCAGGGAAGAGAGACAACGATCTAAGAATGCAGAGCTCTTGAAACCCCTCCAGAAAGCTGCAGTTTATGGGAAGCCTGTTCCAACTGGCATGGGGAAGTCATCCGTGGAACAAAAACATTGTGTAATGCTTCCCCCTTCCCTCCTGCCGTGCACACTACCCGCTCCGAGAGGCAGGAAAGCTAAAAAGCCATCAGAAATAGGAGATATTGAAGAAGAAGCAGCCGTGAAGCACTGCATCTCTTCCTCCAACATCTTAGCACTGTGGCATTTGCAGACCCTTGATGGGGTCTGCAAAGAAGACCAGGGACTTGGCCTCCCAAGGGATTGGACCATGTGACTAGGGGGAAGTTTGTGTTATCCTCCTTTTGCCAATGGGTATTGGGCAAATCCAGCTTTCAGCTGCTCTAAATGAAGAGTAGATGGAGCTGGCATTCAGGTCCTTCTTGACTAAAGTAAGTTGGAAGGACAAGCAAGAGTCCCCCGGCCATGGGACCAAATCGAATCTCAGTTACCTTAAAGTCCACCTCTAAATATTGTAGTGTGGGGCCCAACTTCACATCAGGGAGTGCAGTCACCCCGTGTTCACCAAGGGTTTTGCCTGGCAGGAGAGAGGTGCCAGCACTGTTTGACCTTCCAGGCTCTACAGATCACACAGACACCACTAAGGATTTATGGAAGTGGTTTCCACATCTTTCGGTGACACTGTTGACATTGCCTGGGTAGTTGCATAGATCCCCTGGAGACCTGCTGAGCTATGAGTAACGTCTGATTTTATTTACTTTTATTTTTTTTTCCTGAGATTTGATCGCAATATGCGCAGGAAGGGAAGCGTATCTGATTCTGTCTTTGCTGTGTCTGCCACCTCCGCCTTACAAGTCTTTCCACGCTCACACGTCCCCGTCTGCCTTCCTTGATCTAAAATAAAACTCTCTTAACAGGCAACCTCAGTCTATGAAAACATAAAGCTCTGGGAATACTCCACTTGAGGTTTTATTCAGATGTTAAAAAAAGGAAGGTCAGACCATGGCATCTGAAATACCTCAGAGCAGAGGCAATCTGGAAATTCAGTTTGCAGCTCCTTAAATATGTGGTCTCCTGGCCTGCCTAGTGTATGTGGGACCTGTCAGGGCATTTCTGGAGAGATATCTTTATTTTAGTGGGAGACATCAAAATACAAATTACTTGATGATCATATAATAGCACTTGGTAGTTCCAGAAGAGTGAAAAATGAGACACTTTACTCAGAAATAATGACCCTTTTATAGAGGCCGAATCAAGGTTGTGACAGATGAGCAGGGTCCTGTGCATTAGTTTGTTCTGACAGATCCAAGTCAGAGAGTGTGGCCATCTGATCTTAGGTTAAAACACGCAAAATTGCTTTGTACTCCATTTTAATGAACTTGTAAAAATAAGTCAAAATAAGTCAAAAATAAAGCTGGGCAAATTATTTTCAACGGATTTTCTTATAATTAAAAATATAGCACTTTGATTTGATTAAAGCAGCGGGACTTGGGTCTAGTTTGAAAAACGGCTTCTACCCGATGAAAGAAGGGGAGCAAGTAGAAAAGTTTAATTAAGGCTTTTGCAGGGAAAATATTTTGACTATTTATTATAAAGCTATATTCTTAATGGCTTCAAATTAAAATTATTATTAGAATTCTCTAAAATAAAACAAAAATGAAACTTTAAAAAATATTAGATCAACTTCCCCACCACCACCACCACCCGAAATGTGCATCTGTGTGAGCTTTTGGGGTAAAAGAAAAAAAAATGGACTTCAAGAGGAAAGTTGTTGTCTTCCAACCCAGTCATCTTATTTAAAAAATAGGTCAATTATTCGTGTAGACTAGCCTCAGATTTGCTCTTTATTTTCATTAAGGAGCATTTCTCACATCTAGTGGCCAATGGACAACCAGAGAGTTTGAAACAAAGTCTAGCCGAGCCCTGCTTTAGATATAGATGGTCCAGTTGGATGGCCAACCTATGAAACCTAAGCAGCATCTGAGATGCAGCCAGTGCTCCAAATACAGGTATTATGGCCTTAATTCAGATGGCTGTGCTAAGGGTTGCATCCAAGGCCACAAAAGTGCTGACCTTGACCATCTCCAGCCTTTCTTGGTGCTCATGGAAGGGGGTGATGGTCTCACAGGACTGGATCACTGGGCTGTGTTGTCTTGGCTTTACTGCTGGTTTTATTGCTTGTGACACCCTCAAAAAGTTGGACGTGGCTCTTGATCACTTGGATAGGGAGAAGACCTGGCACTTTTGAGGGCATGACTTGTCTCCTTGCAGACAGCTGAGCCCTGATGCATCCTTTCCAGGAATTTTATAGTGGGAGCAGTGAAACTTATGTTTCTCACGGCCCAACCTTTGGATGACTCCTATTTTTTTGTCTCCAAACATAGCTCAGCAAAAATCAGACACTCATCTATTTGTTTATTTTTTCATAGCTTGTTATGTTTTTAAATGTTTGAACCCACTTTTGACTTAGTGGTTGAACAACAAAACAACACCTAACAAAAGAAGACCCTTTTTTTTTTGGCTTTGCTTCTGGTACATTCTTGTCCAAATGTGTAACATATTCTCCCCCTTGAATTTTATCTCCTGCTGTGAGGTAGAGTACTTGCTAGTGAAGCTGTAAAGGTGTCCTCACGATGTGCATGGATAGAAAATCCTGGAGAAATTTGACTGGGAATCTCGTGTATCTGGAAACCTTGAAAAAACACTAGACTCATGCTCCCTAACTTACAGTTGCTGATACTGCTTCACACAGATCTCCAGAAAGACCCTTTGCATCCCCCAGTGACTCTCCAGGCAGAGGTGAAGCCACTGGGCACAGTGAGAGGCCAGATGCAGAAGTCAATACAGACATCATTTTATAATTAAAAAAATTGTGCGTTTTGACAAACAGCAGTTGTGAATCTCCCCATACCACCTAGTGTAGAAAATGCAGGTCTGGAATGCAGACATATGGTATTTCTAACAGCGCATATAACAATTTCATAATGCTGTGCTTGTACTAACCTCCTGCATTCAGGTACCTAAAGGCAGCCCCCATGTTTGACCCTAGCTGCTCTTAGAGGGAAACAGTCCTCTTCTTCCAAGACATTATCTTCATAGAAAGGTTGTCATTGCTGCGTTTTGTTTGCAAATGCCTCTGAAAATCAGCATGTGGGGCAGGAAACATTTTTTTTTATTAAAAAAAGTAAACAAGAATTTTAATGATCTTTTCTTCTTCTTTTTTTTTTTCCCCCTTTAAAATGTCCATGGGAAAATAAGGCTACTTCTCAACTAGTAAACTAAACAGCATCGTGGCCAGTTCTCAGCTTTGTCTGACAGTCTGGCCACATCCCTATTAAGCTTTTTAGGTGCCTGAGCAGTGCAAGTTTCCCTGTTGGAGCACCACACTGCTTAACTTACGAGTATAGACAGAGCTCCAGGGGCCTTTCTTAGCAGAAAGAAATGGCACTTTTCACAGAAATGCACAGACACCTCAAACTCACCAAAACAGTGGCCTGCTCCGAGCACAAATTCCCAGTGCAGAAAAGGGTGGACAAGACTCCCAGGATGGGGATGGAGGAGCCTGTGTTCGGAGAGGAAACTAAAGAAACCCAGGATTCTTAACTTAGCAAAAGGAGGTTGACTGTTTTCTATGAAAGGCAATGGGGAGAAAAAAAAGCACCAGGAAGAGGGGAGACCTGTTGCAATGAAACTGGAAAAAAATATTGAATATAGTTGTAAATTGAGTGAGAATGGAAACTGGAGGCAGGTTTGTGACCGCAGGAGCTTAAAGAGCTCTCAGGTGCCACTGGGGAAGGAGCCCCAGTGAGCTTTAAGACAGAGAGGGAGGAACCACCAAGGGGTTGCACAGCATGGAGATAGAGGACTGAACCTGATTCAGAGGCCACCAGCAGTCCCATGAGGTTATGAACCCCTTTGCAAGGTGCCTTGTCCCTCCCATGGAGACCCACAAAGTTAAAGCACCAGCTGAGAGCAGACACATCCAAGCCTTCCCATCACAGGGCTGCACCAGGCTGTGCCTTTGCATTTCCACATCTGCATGTCTCATGGGGCCAGTGCTCTGCATTGGCATGAGCCACGCAAACCCAAAGCCTTGAGCTCTTGTTGCATCCTCATTCTCCCCTCATCAGTGGCAGAATCACATTGACTTCCAGTTCGCATGCGGGTTGGAAGCAGCAACGTGGGCTCCCCGTTCTCGCTGTCCCTCCCTAGAGAGGCTTCCTGCAGGCTCACGTGCACACATACAAAAGCACATACACATACACACACACACACAGCTTACAGACACAGACAGACGCACGTCAGCGCGGCCACGCAGAGCTCGGCTCAGCGCGCGCTTGGTTCCCTTGGTAGCTGTGTAGACATGGTTGCATCTGCTCGGTTTGGGTTGCATCTGTCCTCTCCAGCATGCTGCTTTGGCTTGGTGGGCTGAAGGACTCCACTGCTCTAACACGGTCAGGAAAGGTGTGGAACCAGGAGGGAGAGCCTGGAGACAACCATGAATGGCCTGTCTCAGGTACCAGGTGCCTCGAGTTTACCCTGGCTAGACTGGATGTCCCCATCCTTGCTCATCTAGACTGTGGTTATCTCTGCCCTCCATGCCACGCAAAGCTCCTTGCACTGAAAGGCAAGAAAATATAACATCTTAAACTGTCTTGTATTCTGCCAAACAGGCAGGGAATCCTATGTGTTTGCTGCAGGTCCAAAACGTATTGGTGGCAACTCATTAAAGCAAAATTTCTTCTTTTAATTTTATAGCCACGCTTTACTAAACAAAAGTCCTTTTCCTCCTTTTGAAGTTCCCTGCTTTGGTGGAAGTGTGTTGCTACAGAGGATCCAGGACTTGCTGGTGGTACTGGAGGAAATGTCAGTCTGGGATGATTTCTCTGTTATGGGATGTCATGGTAGGATAAATTTTCTTCTTTGCGTTACTGCTTATGGGGGTAACCACACACCACTATACTGACAATGAGATCTGGAACATTTGTGGCTCCCAGTATAACTTTTAGGGCACACAGATGACCTGTGGCCAACTGGAATTCCGATATAAATGTGTCCATGATGTGTCCATAATCCGTACCATGAGCAAACTTAATCTAGTGTATATTGGACTCAACAGAGCACGCAAACAGCTCAACTTCTCAACACTTTTTGGGTTGCATCCAATTCAGTTCCCTCTCCTTCACCTGCCAAGAGGGCTCTTTTCCTCTGGTAATCAGCTTCGCCCTGAAATAACCAAATGGACGTTATGCCTGGAACAGCCAAGATTGAGGGTCAGCTTTCTGAGGGTGACTTTCTGGAAAGATGGCCTGAGCCTGCAAGAAGGTAAAGGGGAAGAGAAGAGGGATTTTTCACTGTTTTGTGGCTTGCCCTTGAATCTCCCCTTAGGTTTCTGCGTACAACCAACCATACTGGAGCTGTGTCAGCCTCTCAACTCTTGCAGGGGGCGGAGGAGAAGGGACTTCTCAATGGAGCTGGATAAGTGCACGTGATGGGTTCACATGTTCTCCATGGTTCCTGCAGGTCTTGTCTTCTCTACAGGCATCTTTGGCCCATCTCAATGCCAAGCTCTGCTTCTCTGCCCCATCACCAAGACCAGCTATGGGTTCCCTGTTTGCTCCTGTTACCTCTGCTTCTCTGAGGCCTTTTTGCAGCTAGCTGTCAGGTGGAGAGCCCTTGTGCTGCCCCGTCTTCTCCCTCTCCCCTATCCTTCCCTCTTCAGTCCCCGCTTCAGCACAGTGAGAACCGGCGGGAGTTGATGTTCATCTTGGTGACCCCGATGAGCTTGAGCGGCGTGGAGAGGCTGAAGGAGCTCATGAGCGGGAAGTCGCAGAAGAGGTCGGAGAGCTCGTCTCTCTCCTCCAGCTCGTATGTAGCATCATTGAGCATGCGCTGGTGCAAGTGGCAGGTCTGCTCAATTTTCAGCTTGTTGATGTCGCTCCGAAGACGCATGAGCTGCCTTGCCAGCTGCTGGTCCTGCAGGCGCATTTCTGCCTGAAACACAAAGCAGGGAGGGGGAAGGAAGGGGTATTAGCAAGGGCACATCAGCTTTTGCTCCCATGCTGCACCCAGCTAGAGTAGAGACTGCACCAAAATCATGGTAAAGCTCAGCTAGAGGTTCCACCCTTTACAGAGAACTGGAAGGGCAGATGGGGTGGAAAGGAGGTGTCTTCCAAGCCAGCAATGCACCCTGGCAAACCAGTGCTTGGGATGGTGATTTTTTACAATTCAGGTAGTCTGTGCTTAGTCAGAGTTCCAGGAGCACTACTACTTGTTTTTACCTCTCTGCTATGAAACTGGAATTAAAGCCAGCCATGCCAAAGTGTTGGCTTGGGGTATCAGTCAGCACAGGCTTCAGGGCTGTGTCTCAGAGCAATCCTAAACAAGTCTAAATTAATTTTGCTCATAAGGGAGCAGCCGCAATGAGAAGTGGCAATTAGAGGTGGAAAGCAGCAACTAAGAGAGCTCCAGAGACCCAATCTCCAAGTACTCAGGCCAGGTTTCCAGCCTGCATAAATCAGTGCAGCTCTGCAGGGTTGTGCTGGTTCATGACAGCTGGGAACGTGTCCCTCCACATTCCCCATGGCTTGTCTTGGTGTTTGGAAGCGGCTCTCAGGATAGGCCTCCATGGTTTCCCAACGGAGACACACTGACTATCCTGTGGGCTAATGAGCCAAGCTTTTCTGAGAGGGTTTGTCCTCTCTTGGCACTTAACTTTGGAAGGTGGAAGACTCAGGCATGATGAAAGGAAACAGCTCTTTTCATTCTTTTTTTATTCAAACCTATAATTAAGTGGAAAAATTGTTGCCGCAGGATATTGGGGGTAGCAAGGAGGGAGGTGAGCACTTAGTGAGATTCACAGCAAGGTTCAGCTTTTATCCGGATAAAAGTAGTAGGCAGTAGAGTTAGAATAGCAAATACCAAGAACACGATTCCCACTCCCTCACCTCACTGTTTTTTTTAATCCTTTTTTTTTTTTAAAAAAAAGCAAGAAACCACAAAAGCCACAAAGAAAAGAGAGTGGTAGGAAATAAATCAAACAGCTCTTAGCAAATTCTGTGGCTTAAACCTCTCTGTAACTACTGGAAACCAGGGGAAGCAAAACTGGGTGGAAAATAGTCCTCTGTCCACCCCAGTGTGGTGTCCTGTCTTCATCACAGGACACAAACCACGGTGAGAAAGGAGCCACTCGTTACCACAGCTCCTGGTTTTGATCCCCAGGGAATTGCAGCTCTTCTGCCCCAGCACTGCCAGAATAATATAATATAATGTTAATAACTCAAGCTGATTTCTTCTCACTCCTGGTGCTGTAGCTAGGCAGGCAGCATGGATGAACGTGCCTGAGCGCTCTGTGCCAGTAATTGGGCTCCACCTCGGTTGCCTGGAGAGGATTAAGCCGCTTTTGTGCAAAATTCAGACCCTCATTGTTGGCAGGTTTGAGGCCATATACCTTCCTTGAGAAACCACTATCGCCTTGCAGGCCTCATAACCCATGCCCCCGGCACAGCAATGCTACTCTGCAGGTTTTTCTCCTCCCACATGATTTGCAATGAAAAAAAAAAAACCATGGTGACTTTTTCTCCTGTTTCACAGAATGCTGCAATGTGACATTTTATCAGGAAAGTGATCGCAGCCGCTATTAAACTGGCCCTCGGGCACTCCTTGTCAGTATATCAAGCTATGGAAATGTCAATAAATGTTTTTATGAAAGGTTTTTTTTGAGGAATGTGGGATAAAAAAGGACTTAAAAATGAAACAGGATGCCATTATGGAGAGAAAAGCGACTTGGAGATTTCTATTTTTTTCTCTGCAAGCTCTTCAATTCTTGACCTCTTCTTGCTCCCTGTGTGTTTCTAGGAAACCGTTTTGCTCTTGTGCAAGCCCGAAAGCAAAGATGTCTGTGGCGTGGCAGCGGATTCATCGTGGTACCCTGATGTGCTCACACCTCCCATCACCCTGCAGCCGACCTGATCTGACCTGGTGCTCCTCGAGTTTGCAAAAGCAGCTTCTTCTCGCTCAGCTGGCCTCTCCATGAGACGGACACAGCGCTGCATTGTCTGCTGAGATGCAGGGGCAACATCACCCTCGGGGCCCATCTGCACTCATCAAAAGAGACCGTTTCCTTAGACACGGCTCTCGCTGGCTGTGCCAAGGCATGTCATGTTCTGGGGCTGAATGGGGAAGGAAGGAGGATGTGTCAGACGGATGCCATGCATGGACTGGCACAGGCAGCACTTTCCCAGAGAGATCGAGTCCTCTTCTTGCCTCTGTGAGGGCTGGGACTGGGATATTGCCCTTCGGATGGTCCCCGTGAAGGGGAGCTGCCTCTCTTTGTCAGAGGAAAGAGAATGGGAGAGGCACAAAGGCGGGTGATGGATGACGGAAGGATTATGCACACAGTGAGGACATGGCATGGGAGATGATGGCTGTCACCGCCCGGACCCTTTGGGAGTCCCCTCAGCTTCTTACTTGCTCGGAAGTGCCTTGTGTGGTGACAGCTCCCGGGGTGGGGACACATCCATGGGAGCATTAACGCTGGGAACAGCCTCTTGCTGCTCCCGCTCATGACCAAGGCTTGGCTCGAGATGCAAAAACTCTGCAATCCCTCCACAGACTTGTTCTTTCCAAACCTCACAGTGTGGTGGGGTTGTGGCTAAGCCACTCTCTGGTCCAGCTCTCCCCTGGAGAGGGATGTGCACCTGCCTGGAGGTTCTGACCCTCTGCCAATCAGACCACCAGCTTTGCTGGATGATCCCAAATTCCTTTTGCTTTGGAGTCATGCTCTCACATGCTGCAGGCCTGTTGGGACTCTGCAGCTCTGATTTACGAGGGTGGGAAGGTCTGCTGTGGCCATGTGGCTATGCTGGATGGGATGTACAAGCCACTTTTTGTCTGAGAAGGTGACACTGGATGTTGCCAAGAGTAGGCAATCCGGGAGAAAATGATGTTATGTGTTCAAAAACACCCAGAATAACAGCAGAACTGGGGTCAGGACCCAGAAGTCTTCATTCTCCTCCTTCCTTTTCCCAGACACTCTTCAAGAACATTAGAAACATATAAGCCATCAGGGCCAAGGATCAGACCATTGCTATGAATGATTAATGATCCCTTTTTAAAGTGAACACTGTTGGGTCAGCAGAGATCCACAAAGCTTCTTGGAAAGAAATAATAGGATTACAGTGTCCACATCACGGGAAGTTGTGGGTCCAATGCAGAAACATTTTTAAGTGTGTTTTGTTCACACAGACAAACTACCCCTTGGCTTTCTATATTCCAGCCTCGCTTCCACAGGCAAAGCTGCATGGCTGGAGCACTCATGGGATTCATGAGCTGGTGGTTTGAACTGCCCTTGGTGGCAGGGACAACCTAACCCAGGCCTCCCCGCTTCCTGGCAGAGTTGGTTCTGCAACCACCAGACCAAACCTGGACCACAACATCCTGACTGAGCAAATCTTATGAACTCAGGAAGGTTTTTCCTGTTTGGACTCATCATCTCCCAGGGAGGTCTAAGAGAGAAGAAGAGAAAATTTTGGGAGCATCCTTGCCTTTTGTGCAGTCTAGGTGGCTTAAGCCCAAATATATGTATCCCAGGATGTAGCCCGGACTTGTCTCCAGGATTTTCTTACCCGTGCACTATCTGTATGGTCATAGATTGGAATGTCTGAAAGTTCTCATTGCCATTGCTCTATCATTTCCCCTGTGCATTGCTGTGTGGGGGACAGCAGAGAACACCCCAGGTAGCAAGAAGGTGTGGAGTTCTTCTGGACCTCTTCCCAAAGGAAAAGTGGCCCATGGGCACAGACCCAACATGAGGTCCGCGAAGCACAGGATGATGGCATGGGGAGAAATGGCTTCTCCCAGGGGGCTCATCCTTTCCATTTCCAAACATAAACAAGCCTAAAGCAAAACAGGTGCTTTCCAACTGAAAGCAGACACCTTTGCTGGCTGCCTTATTAGGATACAAAAAAAAACCCCTTGCTGGATCTGTTGGAAAGATTCCCAAGGACTTCATTAACACTCGGGTCTAGTTCTTAATCAGTCTGGTCAACTATGCACTCTGGTCAGGCCTTTCTAATTGACTGACCAACTGGACAGAGATGTTTACTGATTTCCTTGGAGAGCACTTCAGACATTTGGGTCTCTTTTAAAGAGTCTGTCCTACACACTGGCTCGTATTCTGATTTCAGTGCAAAAAACCAGTGAATTCAGGAAGGAGAAAATATTTTCCTCCTGGACTAAAGTCAAAATTGTCCTAAGACATACAAATTGGCACTGGGATTCTGTTCTTTAACCCCTTCTATTCATTCAGGAAGAGGACTTTGAGGGCCCATTTTTAGAGCTGAATTGTCCCGACAAAGTTCAAAAACACAGCCTGGCCATTCTGATCCTTGGGTCTTTCACCACCTTTACTTTCTGTGGTGTTCCAGAAATCTTGCAGAAGGACTGCTCCTCCAAGGTGAGATCTGGATGTTCTTCTAGTCTGTGCAGAGCACACTTTGGAGGTTCTTGCATGCCCTGGCTGGTTTATGGCCTTATTTTCAGCAATGATGAACAGTGTCCACATCTGACCAAGTAAAGGCAAACAAGAGGGCAAAGAAAAGACAGAAAGTGTTAGCAAAGGAAGTTTTGCTAACACTTCTGAGAGAGCTGCAAAAAAAAATCAAGAGCAGGAATTTGCCTGTCTGAATAAATAGGCTTTTCAAGGCCAGGTTCTCAGCAGGTCCCATCTGATGCCTCTGGCTGGAGCTCAGCAGACATATGTCAATCCTATAAACTGGGGCCAGGCCTTAATGGGCAAGACACAGAATCAGGCTCTGCGAAAGGTCTTGCATGGAGAAAGATCAAGAACAGCAGATGCACAGTAAGACCTTGGGTTTGTCCTTATCTTCACTTCAGGGCATGGGGAGCTAGCACCTGGTCTTCTCTGGAGATGCTGAAGCAAATCCTTTGCAGCACTGAATAACCCATTTTTTTGCAGACTGGGAGTAACAGCAAAAATTAAAATTAAAGTCAGGCACTCCTGGGTCACTACTTTGATAAGTAATTAACCATCCTGTAGCACCATGGCCTGCTGACAGTTTGGCCATATAAGTACTGTTTAATTCACTTAGTTCCCAAAAGAGGGTGGTCCCAAGGACCAAGTTGTTTCTAAGGAATGGTCTTTAACAGGTTTCAACTCCTGAAGATCTAACTGTTTGGCAGGGTACAAGCCAAAACTGTGCTGGGGCCATGGTAATGCTACAATCCAGCCCACACCATGCCAGGAGCTGTGCTAGAAATAGTGCAAAATGGGTGATGGAGCTTCAGAGCTCATGTCCTGGCACTGGTGTATTTTGCTTAGTGGAGATATAGGCTCGTATCCTTGCTTCCTGGTTAGAAGTCTCCGTTGGTATAGCCATATCCTGCTCCAAAGGTTTCCCATTTGCTTTAATAGCATGCCAGGATGGGTTAAGGAGTCAGGCTTCAGCTCTGAAATCCTGCTGTGTTGCACCGAATGGAAGCCTGTTCATTTATTCCCACAGGATCTGGGTTTTTACCCTTCAAACATAATGTAAAATGCATCTGTGTTTTCCATCATACTTGGAAGCTATGGATGAGCTGTGTCCTGACTGTCTGCTGGCAGCTGTTACCCAACAGCAGTGCCTCTGACATAGCTATTTAGTTGTGTGGTCAGTCAGATGCGTGCTCCCTTTTTGAGGAAATTGTTCTAAATTACATGAGTCACATCCAGATTCAGTGAAGATCGGTATAATTAAGAGCCAGGAAAAATGGAAAGTGAGCAACAATTAGGGTTTGCTTTGCCTTTTTTTATACATTTAAATGTTTAGTTTTTCATCAAATGATGATTTATATACCACATCCCAGTCTGAAGGGTAGAATTGGATTCCAAGAAAATTTATACTTCCATCATGGGCAGAATCCAAAAGAACAGACCAAACCCATTTAAGTCTGGGGCTCTGAGAAGGGAAATCTGCTCCTTGCTGCTTTGGGAGATCTTGAAACTTGAGATTTACATCAAATTAAGATTTTATCACAGATGAAAGCAGGGACCTCAATCCTGGTCTGACATCAGGAGCTGATATTCTCCACAGCCCTGTGTGATTTTAGGAGATCAGCTCAAAAC
>NW_010586705.1:516294-538522 GCF_000705375.1 Tinamus guttatus | reverse complement strand
CTGATGCAAATGGGGGGGCCAGAGGCCCCACCTCATTGGCCCCGGGGGGCGCCCACGCGGGGGCGCCGCGCGCGGGAAGGGCCCGGCCGCCCATCGCCCGCCCGGCCCTCCGCGACCCCTCGCGCTTTTCATATGGGCCTCGGCGCCTCCCTAGAGACCTCTCGGGCCGCAGCTCTGAGCCGTGTTTGGAGGAGGAAGCCTGTCTTTGTACACTGTTATTAAATTGTAGCTTTTAAGGTGCAAGAGCACCTCTAGCAATGGTGCAAAGCTCCGTGCTGCAGGTCGGCGCCAAAGGCGCTTTGCAGCCCAGCTCAGTTTTGTGCTCCTGCCCCGCAGCGCTCAGGCTCTAGCCCCTCGCCTCCAGCAGAGAGGCAGATGGACTGGGAAGGAATGCAGGGAAAAGTCTGCTCAGTTGTTTGCCGATTGTACACCTAATATATATGTACATATTCCCCCCACACATACACATAAAGACATGGTTATGCCTACACTGATGAAGCAATTTTGGCCTACTCTTGAGGCAGAAGATATGCTCCATGATATGTTGTTGGCTGCAGGCCACACGATCCCGTGGGAGGTGATTCCACTTGAACGTTTGCAGATCACCTGTGAGGGTTGCAGTACAGCCTTCTCAGCTGCTCGCGGCTGTGGTTGCTGTGTAAGCCTGTAAGATAGGAAAATGATTCTGGAGAGTGTAGTTATTTACAACACAGACATGGAGCTACTGGAGTGAGTCCAGTGCCGGGCTACAAAAACGATGAGGGGACTGGAGCATCTCTCCTATGAGAAGAGGCTGGGGGAGCTGGGCCTGTTCAAGCTAAAGAAGAGAAGGCTGAGAGGGATTTAACCAATGTGCACAAATACTTTAAAAGAGGGTGTCAAGAGGAGGGGGACAGACTCTTTTCAGTGATAGGACAAGAGGCAATGGCCACAAACTGAAGCACAAGAAGTTCTACCTGAATCTGAGGAAGAACTTCTGAACTGTGAGGGTGGCAGAGCACTGGAACAGGTTGCCCAGAAAGATTTTGGAGTCTCCTTCTCTGCAGATATTCAAAATCCACCTGGACATGATCCTGTGCAACATGCTCTGGGTGACCCTGCTTGTGCAGAGGGTTGTACTAGATGATCTCCAGAGGTTGTTTGCAACCCTATTCATTATGTGATTTTGTCATTCTACATACCAATATGAACCAACAGGTAACAGCAGACTTACCTAAAGCATCCAGGAGTGAAGCAGGTCTGGCTGGCTGTTCCTCTGCAAAAATTTCTCTTTACAGGAAAGGCAGGAGAGACAGTGAGGACAGTGGTGGGTAACATTTGCTTCTGAAGGCAAGCAGTAAGGAAAAGCCCTTGCAACATTTTGGACTGAGTAATGGTTAAAAGAGCTCTGCAGTCACGAGGCTATCTGAGACCACCTGTGAAGAGGGAAAAGGAATATTCACCTTCCTTTCAAGTTAACAGGATTACACTACAGACACCTGATTTCAGCACCCATTTCTCCTAGTAACTGAAACAGTCAGCCAGTTGTTAACCGCCTGGGTCAAATCAGACATGTCTTAAATTAGTAAAGCATTTTGTACAGGTCACAGGTGACAGAAATGAAATGATCTGAGTTTTGAAAGAGCTCGAGATGATGAGAAGAGAGGCCTACAGCAAGGAAGTGGCATTCTATAAAAGGAATTAAGGCAACCTCTGATTTACAGTAAATTAGAAAAGAAAGCTTTGACTAATTTTGAGTTTTATAAACAGATTGAACTGCAGCAAAGAAGGAAGAAGTTTTTAAGTGTCAAGAGGAAAAATCAAAGGATTGTGGAGTCACTGTGGCTACTGGTTGTAAAACTGGATTAGATAAAGGATATGGATAAGGCAATACACTCCTGGCTACTCATTATGGCCAGTAATTTGTACTGGCTAAAGATTATCTAAGAACTTCATAATTACCTGACTATTATGAGAAGAAGGTATCACGGAGAAAGGGGTTTTGATTTGCTGAATGATGTTCCTTAAATATTAGGAAAAGAGACCAATTGGTCGCTAAATTGAGAGAAATCAGAAAGTGCAAAAATTAAGGGAAGTGATTCAGTTAAATGCTGACATGATGGAAAAAAAATCTATTATTAATAAAAACTCTTTTAAGTAGAATACAGGCTGGAGCCCAGTACTAAAAGGCCATGGTAAAAAAACATTCACTTTGGGAGAGAAACTTCAAGGGAAACGTTCTGGATCTGGAAAAGATGCCTGGATGGTTAAACAATAATTATAATCTCACTAGTTGAAAATTTGGAAGTGCATGAGAAAACAGATTCTGGCTCCAACACCATTGTGGAATCTGATGTATTAAAAAGGATGGACAATTTTATACAAACTGAGAATTCCTAGTTGACCTCAAATCATGGCAGAAAATAGGCACCTGCTATACGGAAGAACTATCCTAAAATTTAGATCTTGAAGTTCATGTAAGAAACACAGATATCTGAATATATACATAGATTCATGATCCATTTGGATATTAGTGTCACTAATCTATGTGAAAAAAACAGTCTATAGAAATTACTGTACCTCTAAGAGCTGAAGCTCATAGCTTCATATGAAGTATTAGGTTTTCAGCAGAAGGAAAAACAATTTTAAAAATCTGATCCAGAGACAACTGAACTGTTGCAACTGCTTGGAAGCTGAAACCAAATGCCTCCATGTTTGCCTGTTTCTAAAAAAAAAAAAAATAGAGAAAAATCTAACACTGAAATGTGAGCTGGGGCTTTGGTAGTTTATTCCTACAAAATAAAACATCACAAAGGGAAGAAAGGTGAGTGTGTGAATAAATCCTGCTGGAATTGATTCTGTGTCATTCTGAATACAAAGTAAAGCACTTATTTCTTAAGACTTAAATAAATAAAAACTCTTGTTTTGAGTACAATGATAGATCAACTCACCCTGCAGTGGCTTTATACATGTACTTGTGGAATACCAGATTTCTTGGTTAATAAAAACTCTTGTTTTGAGTACAATGAGTACTCACCCTGCAGTGCCTTTATACATATACTAGTGGAATACCAGATATCTTGGTTGAGAAGTGGAAGGAGACATAGCACATGCCCCTGTGATGCAGGACAGGAATAACTCTAGCGTGAATCAGACCTCCAGTAACTGAGTTACTGTTTCCTGAGGCCAGACTCCTTGAGAGAAACCTGTAAGAGACCAGTCATCTTCAGTAGTTGTATCGGATTAGCAACTCCACAATATAAGTTTAATAGAAACAATAGAAAAACTAATAAAAAATGCACATGAGTTCTTAAGATATTGAAGTAGTTTTATTTCCCACATTTAATAGTCAAAACCATGACATGGGAGAAAGATACTTATATTTCCAAAGAGTTCTGTGGCTTTCAGCATGAAAACAAGAAAAAAAAAAAGAAAAAAAAAAGATTGCCATGTTAGGGAGAGTATGAAGAGGGCTCTCAGCTTCTTGAACAGCAGAGAGAGGATTAAAGTGTAGACAAACAAAACTGGGCCAGGTTTTTATGTACATTCATGATGGCCACTTACCGTCCATAAGGATAGTATATATTGAGGACGGTGCATATTATTTGATTAGATTTTCATGTTATCTGTCAAAACTGTGGTCACAGGTTGTGAGGCTTTTTTTGTCACAAGAAAATAATACATTTGAAAACTGATGTTTAGAAATATTCCAAAAAGAGGACTCTAATCTAGGAAGACAGTGCCATTTAAACAGTGGGCAGGTACTCTGGAAGGCAGAGAATCCTAGGACTTTTTTTTTTTTAAAAAAAAGAATTTCCAGCTCTAGCCAAAAAGCTTATCTGCTAATGCTTGCACACGATGGAGAGGAGAGAGAAAGCAATGGGCAGAGGCATCAACTGGAGGTTCTGAATATTCTGTAAGTTTTACAGCTGCTGCTACAAGCCTAGCTAGGGAGACCCATTACAAGATTCAGGCAACTGTAGATAAAAGCAGTGTTTGGACTGCACAGATGGGCTCTCCCAAGGCTGGGAGACACACTGACCAGTAACAGTGGGGCATTAGCAGAGGTTACTGGCACGCCTGGGCCAATGCCATGCACAGCCTTGGCACGAGATAGAGGCTGGCTGTCACCAACTGGCATGAAGCTTACCTGACTCATGTGGCTGCAACAGGATGTGGAGACTTGGTCAATGAACTTTTCACCAAATTATAAGTTCCAGATAGATCATGCAGGAATCAAGAGATTTTTTTCAGCCAAAATGTTTTGGTAACTCAGTAACAGCTTCAAGAAAACTGTCTGTTCCTTCCTCCTTCCCAGCCTATTCAGTATGTGAAAGAAAGTTCAAATATAGAGAGTTGACAGGACTTCTATGGAATCAAACTTTCTATGGAAACAAAGTCTGTGCTAGTATGTCCTGAATTTGTGCCTTACAGACACAACATAAAATCTCTTGTATGAAATATCTAAAGAAGATGGGATTACAGGCATTTGGACCAAGTAGAATTTTAAATAAATATATAAAGACATTTCCGCTAGAATGAGCTTGTAGAAGGCTTTAAAAATAAAGCAGATTATGTGAAGTGCTCTTCTAAAAAGGTGGGAGTTCATCCAGTTCCACAATTCTAGGGTAAAACTCAAGGGGGTTCAGTATCAGATGCAAACAGTTTGAAAATTGGTCCCAAATACCTCTTTGGTAAGTTATTCCTAAAACAGTAAATTGGAAGCTCCGGAAATTATGACAATAGCAAATAGCCCCAACAACAAAATGGGAAGAGAATGCCTCTGGTAGAGACACTTCCTGAGCATGTTTTAGCAACCTTTCAAGATACTTACATGAAGCAAGCATTAATTAAGTAAATAAATAAATAAAATTTAAAAAACATCAGCACAGCACTTGCTGTGCAGATGTGCTCGCTCAGGTATTCCTGACATTGCTTTTCATTCATACATTTCATAGGAAAGGGAAAAGAACTGACAGTCTTTTCTGCACAGCCAGCACTGTCCAGAACTTGGAAAGCTCCTTACCCCACAAGGACACTGCTGGCAGTCACAGCAGCAGTATGTGACCCTGGGGCCGGCAGACACTCTGGCTAACCTAGCCCTTTTGTTTAGGATGCTTGTTTGCTCTCCAGATCTTCTAACCGACCATAGCTAGTGAATTACTTTTGGCGTATGTGTTTGCTCTTTTCAAGCAGACTTCCCATCTGTGCTGCTTTACCTTAGCCGAGAGCTCCGTTCTCCTCTCGTCTCCTTCCTGTGTTTGTGCTCCATGTGCTTCTTCATCATCCTGAGGATATTTTCCATCCTTACTTACTTTCCTACCACCCTGACCCTTCCTCTCCGAGGACCAACAGCGCAACAAAATAAATGTTAGGTCTTATGCTCCAAATTGATAAATATGGTTCTAGTTTCCATTTCTTTTTTAAACGGATATAAGCAATTTAAGTGAACTTAAGATAAAATTTAGAAACAGATATTTTTAAAGTTACATATGTGCATACTGTAAGCAATGCTATGATTTGTAACGCACTCAACCTCTTCTTCCACTGTCTGCTGCTGCTCTCACGCACTGCAATCCTACTCTTGCAAATTATACTATATAGATGGACTCCTAATAAGATACCATATGGACATCTTGTAATTTTATGTGTCTATGTTGCTTCTGGTAGCAATAAAGTAAATAAATAAATAAATCGTTGCTATTAATATAAATCTGTATCTTATATACATATAGCCATTCCTTTTATCTGTACTTCACCGACCGCTCTAGACTGTTTAACAAAAGTGAGTTACAGGTGTAAATCTGCATAAATAAGCAAATGCCCAGGCTGGCTCCACACTGGAGACAAATCTGGAAATAACAATTAGGGATTAGCGCTTATCCTGGCTTCCCAAGGCATTCTTATTTCCTCTGTGCCGGAGATCTCTAAATTACTGAGATTTCCCATTGAGAGAAAAATGAAGATTTTTTGTTTGTTTGTTCAGGTAGGTCTGTTTTTCTAAGCTGAACTATTTCAGGTTGCTCATCCAACTTAAAATATATATATATTTATATATATATATATAATTTTAGCTCAGATCTCACCATTTCCGGGCAGCAGTTTTACGCCATGCAAAGACCTACTTTGGCCGGGACCGGACGGGACTACATCTCCCATAATGCACCGGCGCCGTTCGCCTTCCGACCTCCCGCCTCCGTGGTCGGCCGTGGGCGCGCGTTGCATTGTGGGAGATGTAGTCAGCCGGGGAGCCCTGGCCCAGTGCGGCGGGGGGAAGCTCTTCGTGGAACCAGGCGCAGAACTGAGACAGCTATACTTTAAATTAGCAACAGGAAAAGAAAAATAATAACCACCTTGGAAAATGCCAAGAAGAAATACGTAGTCATTTATGAACCTATTTTTAACTTTTTTTTTTTAACCTGACGAAAAACCTATTTTTCACAATTTTTTAAATTCAAGATAAAAACAAATCTTGGTCTATCAGAAATAACCACAGAAGAGACATCCCTTTTTTGCTGGCCTTCATTAAATAAATATGGCCCTTCTAAAAGAGTCAAGCAAAAGAAGCAGTGACTTAAAACAAGCAAATCAGATAAACAGCAGAAATGCCACTCAGATTCCGAGATTTACACCTGACTTCAGCTGTATCACGGGTGACAAAACAGCAGCTACTCACACTCTGCACACAGGTGCCTGCATTCACCAGAAAACTGCCAATCTCATTATCCTGCCAGAGCCAGGATAGGATTTTGGGGCAATGTGGAGCAGCTGGCGGGCCAAGGCTGGATGCAGGATGTGTGAGGATCTCACCCCACATGCTGTATCATCCGTGCTGAGGGTGTCTGGAAGCACAACGTGGCACTGCAACATGAACTGGATCCTCTTTAGTGTTTGAAATCCCACTTAGAATTTCATCTACCTGCCCTCAGTTAGAGGACAAAGCTGTAAGTCCCTTGTTTTTTAAAATAAAGAAAATAAATCTTTTCCATCAGAAAGGGGATAGACAGAGGGAAGATCAATAAACGCTATCTTGTTCTGCTTAGAGAATGCAATGCACAGGCTTGTAGATTATAATCAGCTTTATCAGGGAAACACATGTAATCAGCAAGAAACTGGAATAAAAATCTGAAAGAACACACTCATCGTTTATGTAAAAAAGAAGACAAATGTCAGACTATTCAGTAGCTTCTTCAAGTATAAATATATGCTTAATTCCATTTTAACTTGCCTCATATTACAAGACAGAGTCATATCAACTCTTGCGCCACAATGTCATATATAATACACGAGGTGGATATTTCAAGGAACTTTATTGATCTTTCAAAGCAATTTGAATATCACAAAGCATCCTGTAGCAAGTTTGTGAATATTCAGACATACCTAGTTTTAATAAAACTTTTACAGCATGGACGTTGTTTTGCTTTCAGGGAAATTTAATAGGTCTTTTGGGACCTGCCATGTTTGAACATCTGGGAATCATCACATGTTGTCTGTTGATCAATGAGGCAACAGGAAAGGCATGATGTGTCACAGATGTTAAATATGGCAATACTCCATAGACCAACTGGATCACAAATGGGAATGATCAGAGTTCTAAAAATCTGATTAAGATTCACTGACTGGATAAAATCCAATTTATTATTTTTCTTGAATTTCTTAACTGTTCTAATAGCAGTGGGTATTATAGCATTTAGTGAATTATTGAAAGGCAGGTTATTTGGAGAAATAAACTGCCATGATAGAAGACAAGGACTTTTTTAAAATCAAATACTTTATGGGAAGATGAATACAACTTGCCAGGTTCCTGCTGTTTTGTCGTGAAGATTAATGCCTACTAGCGGATAACTCTACCATTCCTTGTAAAACAAAGAAAGCATAAATCAAATATATTGCATTAATTTAAGCATTATGGTTAATTAAGTAAGTGCCACTAAACTAAGAAATCTTTTCCTCTTGCCTCAAGTGCAAAGCAAAGATTCCTTTAACCGCACGCATGCCACCTCCTGGACAGCCACAGGAAGGGCCCTTTAGCAAGCTCAGAGGAAGGTTTCCCTTTGCACAGCTTTCATGCAGCAGTTACCAGACATCTATTTCAATTAAATATATGTTAAAAATGTGTGAAACATAGACACGTCCCCTGACAAACTAGCTAGTTTTCTTGCTAAAATTTATAGGTGCTCAGAGCTTTACATTTGTAAAGAAATCAGGTCTTTTTTAAAAAAAAAAATAAACACACCTGACACTGATTCTCTGTAGAAACAGCCTGGAAAATGTTATGCTTAAGGGTAGCAGCTGAATCAACACCATGAATGAAATCCTGAACTCACTGAAGCTGATAGGACTTTTGCCACTGAAGTATTACCTTGTATTCTGCACTTCGAGATGGCAGAAGTTGTCAGAGACCTCCCTTCCCTCAGATCAGACCAGATTAGCTCTTGCTTTTATTGCTTGTACTTCTCCAGCACCAGGTTTACAGTTGTTTTGTGTTGCTAGTACAGGTAAAAGCATGTTGTACGTACCAGAACATGTTCCTTGAAGCAATCATATTATCATGGTGTAATGGATTCCCAAATCAAAGCAAACTTCTACTCTGGCTGCTAGGATGATATACAGACAGCAAGGGAAACAAGCCAGGGAATTTCTCTCACCTGAGGAAGCAAATAAGAAGCATTTCTCTAGTGCATGAATAAGAGTATTTGGGCAGACAGTAGCTGAAATCTCCCGCAGTTACAGATTGTTTTAATCCTACTGCATTTTTTTACCTAGCTATTCCAGATATGGGAGCACTTAACAGAACTCAATTCTTTTAACCTCTAGAAAAGTCATTGTTAAAAATAAATTAAATGGTTCCAATCCTGAACTTGGATACATCAGTGGGAAATCAGTAATCTTTCCTTATATTCTTGGTTTTAGTTCCATTTATTGTTTCTTTATTCTGTTGCGTATAACATGTTAGAATTTATATGTAAACTGACAAATGACTTAACTTTAATGTAGACACTGAAGTACTTCTAATTTGCCTAATCTGAGATTTTAAGTATTTATAATGTTGCCAAGTGGGCTCAGACAAATAATTTGCCTGACTTATTGCTGAAAGCTTTCCTTACAATTAAAAGCTTTCTATCTAAATATGAAAGACACAGGATAAAAAATGTTGCATTTTATTATTTTTCATTTTTTAAAGTTGTAACAAATGTAATGGGCTTTTCTACACTACAAACACATGTGGATCTCTGCAATAGGTAACACCATATTCTAAGTAATGTAAGTGATGCTATCTCCAATCTGTAGATGGCAGTGATCTTCCACTATGCGCTTTAGGACAAAGCAGGGAAGAGGGAATCCACAAATTAAAACCACAGTGCATAAGAGATTCAGGGAAAATAAGTTGCAGTGTTAACTTAATGGTATATACCATCTTCTTTTTTACACTAAAACTTACTTTAAAAATATAAGAAAGTACCCCTTTTATTTCCCACATGGAATAAGAAAAAAAAATACATTTAGATTCTATAAATATCAAAGGATTTTGATAGCAAATTTCAGAATGTTGTTATTTGGAATTTATCTGTGAACAAAATCCTACACTCGTATTCTGGACTTCTTATAGGTAGCTATGGTAAATTTTATTGCCTTAAATATGTTTATTGAAATGATGCCTGCATTTTTTCCCCTCTCGAATCTCTTTCAGAATATTTAGCTACCTCCTTCATCAGTTGTTCAACAGTTCTGTTTCACCTCTGTTTACTATTAGTTGTTGTTCTATTGACACTTGCATGAGTTTTCACTTTCGTTCAAATAAAAAGCAGTAAACTCAAGACTGTGTAGGGCTGTCAGAGTTTACTTCAAGGAAGGGCGAAGCCTGCTGAAATCCAAGGAAGTCCTTCATTAATTTCAGTGGGCTTGGAATGCTGCATCCCCAAGTCTGCCTTCCTTGGAGACTGGCAGGGAGAACTGCAGGGTACGACACGAAGTCTACACTTGCCCTTCTGTCACTATTTTCACTTATGGTTTCTTTTTCAGGGAAGAGGTCTGTTCTTTTAAAAGACAATACCTCTTCATAAAGGTCAAATTGTACACAACTTAAAAATTTTGGAAGCCCTATTCTAAATGATGAGGTGCCTAGTAGGAATTCAAGCAGCAAGTAAATATCACTTAAAAATTTGCTTCTGAATGAAATCCCACTGAGATTCTGGGTTTTGTCAGGGGGAGAATGCAAAAATACACAAGTATTCATTTGCTTCCAAGGCAGCCAGGTTACTTTAAATGGAGCATTAGATATCTTTGAATGAGTCAAAGTTGAGACATTCCTCAGAATATTGTGAGAAATTACTTGTGTCAGAAATAACTTGTTCCATTTAAGATTAAGCCATTTTGTTCCCTGCTGCTGAAAGATGTTTTGCAACATCAATACACCCAATTTGCAGTCATTTTTGTTTCACTGCAGTCGAGTGGAATCTTGTCACTAGTTCTAGTTCAGAAGCTGTAGTGCAGAAAGCCAGTATAAATTACTGTGCATTGCTTAAACCCTCTTTGGAAAGCTTAGCTGGGAGCTATCTCCCTTTGCATAGGGATGTATTACACCCAATATGTTCCAGAACAGAGAAATACATGCTCCCAATCCCAATAGGAGGGTTTCCACCCATTGCATTAGGAAGACAAAACTGTTTCTGAGGCATCCGACATTTTCTCCTCATATTTTATAGAATCTTTTTTTCTTCTGCTACACTAAAGAGCCTTTCCTTTTCCTTATTGGCCATGCTCTTAAATTCTCTGAGAAAACAGCAGTAGTTTCTCCATCTAATCTACCTCACATTGCTTAACTTGCAGTTCTAAAGAGGGATTTGCTTTTTAATGAGTAAATATTTTATCTTTTTTATTCCATTGTCAGAGAAATAATCCATTAATCTATTCCCAGTATTGTCTATACAGTTTCATAATACGTACCCTTACAAAAAAAAAAAAAGTATGGGAAAGGGCACCCAAGGAGGGATGTATGGCCTTTCCCCCTATTTTAATACAGGTATACACATGTATCTAACCAGAAGTCCTCTTTCCTCTCACACTGCTGATAGATTCATAGGACGCAGTATGCAAAATTACATTTTTAAACTTGCCTATGGTGCTCCCCACAAAAAAAGACAGTAAGACATTAAATACAACCCACGTTAAATATATTCACTCATGCTCTCATGCTCTAAAGGCATACAGTAAGGTCCCTTCCCTGGGGCATATCCTGGCCATTTTATAGAAATGTCAAGTGACAATTTTGCCAAAAGCTCCCTTTGCTATGCTGTCAGTTCAGTTTGCTTTAGGAACACTTAGAAGATTGTCTGAAATTGCTCAGGATGTGCCAGAAGTCTGCAGCAACTCTCCCATAGCAGCCAGTCGCGGTGCTGCCCGGCACTGTTTCTGCTGGTCCTTTCCCTCTCCTGCTCCTTCTCTTCATCTTTCTAATTCATTCCACATGTCCTTGAATATGCACCACGTAAGTTGCTGTTTTGCACTCAACATTTGTTTACCCTGGGATTTATCGCGGTATATGAGAATCTCATAACTTTCACAGATTTTTATTTTCTGGAAGCCTCTGTGAAACACAGCAGTGGTGTCAGCGTGCGTGTGGGGAGCGGTCACACGTGGATTAAGTGGGGCGCTCAAAGCCCTGGTTAGTCATGGGAGCTGCGTTCAAGTACTTGTTGGCTCCTGATCTCCAGTATGGACTGGACATTCCTCACAAATGACATCTCCTGTGATGCGCCACGGCCTCCTGCGCTGGGGAGAACAGGCCACCAACCCGGCCTTTTTGGCCCCAGAGACTCTTGGGACAGGGTCTGGTTGAGGAGACTCCTTCCTATGGCGGAGCAGGGACAGGAGGGACCCAAATTAGAAAATTTCAGGAGGCTTTCAAAACTTTTCAAAACAAAAATATATGAAGGAGGAGAAAGAGGAATGAAGTGTTTACCTTACATTTCAGTTCCCCCACTAGAAAGTAAAGCAACCTAAAAAAAAAAAAAGAATGAAATGCATGTAAAGCAGATAGTTTGCTCAGAAACAGTAAATGACTTGAAAATAAAGCTGCTATAGAACATTCTGAAATTGCCTTTCTATTGTAGTATAAAGAGGAGACAACCAACAAGGACTGCATCATGGGGAGCCCTTCCTCCTGGTTTGAGAGTATCTGCTGTGAGGAGACCATAAGTTTCGGCAGCAAAATTCATCAGAGCCAGAACAACCTTTTAGAGTTGGTTCTAAATTAATTCTGGAGTTGTCAAAACATAGGCATTTACATACAATTTAAAGTGGTAACTTCCAAAGCAGTGAAAGGAAGTCTCACATAAATATTGAGGCTGGCAACATCAGAAATTCAGGTGTCAGATTATTAAAAATTCGGGTTTCACAGTGATGTGAACTCAACAGCGAGTTCTGCAGCCAGCTCTGCTGATACCGAGGCAGTGACCTCGGAGCTCTCATGTGACTGGGCAGCCAAGGGGCTGTCTGGTCCACCAGGGTGCCACTTTCCTTTGATTTATCTTTGAGTCTGAGGAATTTTTTTTCTTCAGTGGAGTAAGAAAATCCTACTTCAAATTCATTATCAGAGCTACCCACACTGCCTGGATCCCAGTGGATAATTCCTAGTAACTGGATAAGCACTTTCTATGGACCTATCTATACTGACTTTAAAACAAGTCTCATGCAGATTAGTTCTTCTCTATGTATTTTCTCTAAACAACTGAGAAAATGTATATGTTAAAGAGAACCCCATCCAAGTATGTGTATAAACTTGAGAGAAGAATGCAGAAGGGATACTTATAAGAGAATGAAAAAAATATTAAGTACTATATGGTGCCAAATATATGATTAGTTCTTATCTGTTCTTACAAGCAGCACTTTGTTCATACGTGGAAGAGGCAGTTTGAAGCTGTGGCAACTGAGCTACAGTAATTTTGACATAAAGGCAAGGAAAAGAAGCCAACAAAGTACCTTTTATGTGCATGCTGTACCGAGCTGTGGTTGACTGTGTGCCCACAGCTAAACATACGCAATACCTATAGCAATGATAAAAAGCACCGTCCCAAAATAAGACTTTATCCAATTGCATTATGTCTTAGTTAATAACTTATTGCACAATATCATCTCTACCAATTCCTTATCCATGAAATGGATGCATCAGGTCTTCTGTGAGTCTTGCCCGGCTACATGTTAATGCTGTTGACCAGGAGATCCCTTGCTGTCTGTGCTGCACCACAGCTCCGTATCACAAAACCCAGAGCCGGGCTGGGGCTGCCAATATTAAATGAAACACGATTTTTCTTCTGATAGCTATAGCCCTTAAAACAAGGAGCTGAAAAATACTGTTGTTAGACATAGAAAGAATATAAAGAAAATGTATTTGGATATGCTTTAAAATTTGACCACTCTCTAGACATACTTATTATGATCACATCACTTCTTAAGTCTCATAAGCTGTCTTATTAACATTTAATACATGAAAAGTATGCATTATATGAAATGTAATGTTACTAATGAGGTAAAGATCTTCCCCCTCGCTGTTATTTCCTGTGCATCTACGAGGTAAGTAACCATGTATCTTTGCAGATGGGCATGCACAAGACAAGTGGAATAGCTACTTACTCATCTCCAGTCCCTGTGGGCCTCGATTAGCTAGTAAAAAGGCAGGGGCCACATCAAACCAATGTTCTGCAGAAGAAACCCAAGGAAGTGCATTAAGATTCTGCCCCTGCAGTGCCAGCTAGTGAGATTTTTGCACATAGGGAATACAGAATTAGTGTCTTCTAAAGCCAAAAGATCTTGCAGATCAGTTTTGTCCTATCACGCACTAGCTAGAATGAGATAGAAATAAAAATACATCATTCCAATAAACAGAAATAAATCATTCCAATGAGAAATCCTCTCTATTCCAGAAAAATTCTCCAATCATGGAAACCAAACTGCAGTAGTCATATTATAAAAGCAGAGGAAATGTCTTTACCTGTTGAATAGAGCATACAAAAAAGAAACCTATTTTTCACTGAGGACTGCATATAGCTTTTCAGATATGCACATATAGGCATATATTTTTCAATGAAAAAGTGAAACCCATCTGCCAGGCCCAAAATTATTTTAGAAAGCTCATGCTAAGTTTCTAAGGGTTATTTTAAAAAAATTAAAAAAAAAAGAAGTAGTAAGATCTTTCCTCCTGTAACTTTAAAAGCTAATTGCGCTGTCTGGACACTGTGTTTTCCTCATAGCAAGGAAGAAAAGCTGTTGATGCTGGAGGCCATAAAGAAACCTCCTCACACGCTGGTTCAAGGGTAAGGTCCACAGCGCCCACTGGGATGGTCCTGAATTTTGACTGTCATCCCATGGCAGAGTTCCCAGCGCTGCTGCGGGTGTCACTTGGCCGGGCAGGGTTTGGTGGAAGGGCAGGGGCAGCAGCCCTTGTCAGGCAGCGCTTGTTGGCTCTCCGCTTGCAAACGCAGGCTCTACCGCTGCTGCCTAACGCAAACTGACTTTGAGATGGAAAAAATGACTTAGCAGACAAAGGTGACAGAAGCCTGACAGAAAGGTGAGAAGTCACAGTCCGCACCAAGTTATATCTGAGCTAAATAGTTAAATTTTTGAAAGACATCTATTAACTGTATAACCCGTGTATGGGTTATAAAGGGATTGAAAGTCTGGGTACAGCCACTGAAAAACATAGGAGGAGGGACCTGGCCTTGTGCCTTGATCAGGCCCCTAGGAGCTGCGCAGGCAGCAAAGGAATTGCTACCCAGACACTGCATCCATCCCAGTGCAGTCTGGCTGACAACAGCTTTTAAAAAGACGAGAAGGATTTCACGAATTGTAAGATATGCCTGTAATTAAGCTAAGAAGGCCTCACACCACTGAACTTGTATTATATATATTTATATATATTATTCAAATAGATATCTTTCTTGCCTCTTGCTTTTTCGTCCGTTGTTCACCTTGGCAATGGTTAGTATTTTCAGAATAGAAATACACTGAAAAGGAAGGGGTGAGGAAGCTTAGTTCTAGTCAGACCATGTAAGTGTGAAGGCAAAAGATTCAGAAAAGATAATTTAGAAAAGATTTCTTTGATATAATTTCAACAAGCTCTCATTCATTACCAAAAAAAAAAAAAAAAACCCACTACTTCTAAAAAGAACGCTCTATTGTCTCCTTTTGCTTCTCCTGGACTGAATAAACACTGGCTTAAGGGACTGGTCAAAATTTAAGCAGAAAGTCCCCGAAGCAGCAAAGCAGGCGGGCCAACGGGCCGAGGCCTGAGGCCAGCCTGGGTGCCCTGCAGGCCACCCTGTGACCACCGCAGGGCCAGGCCGCGCGGCCTGCCACGAAACCGGCCACCAGCAATGGGAAGTCACTCACCCCTCGGTCATGTTGAGCCATTTGCTGTAGCGCGGCCTAAGCCAATACACAGAATTCCAGGTAAACTGGTGAAATTGTGTTCAGCAAATAAATACAGTGATTTAAAAATGATTTAAAAAATACTGTTCAGAACCCCCTGATACCACCTACTGTTTCAGCTTTTCTTGAATGGTTAACTCAGTGCAAAACTGCTCTGTTGAACCTCCCTGAGCTTGTTACATCTCCCGACCTCCAGGGTGACGGAGGCTAATTGCAATTTCCCCAAATGCCTCAAAATACCTTCATTCTTTAGCAACATTTCTGCAATGGTGGATTGGGCATTTTGTCCTTATGTGAGGTGTAGTCCTGTCTGTGCTGAAATTCAGTTTCCATAAATTAAGTAGTTTGCAAGTGCCAGGAGTACCAGGTGATCTCTATCAATTTAATATTACAGAGCCCTTGCTCTTGTTGGCTGATGTACAGATTCCTAAAATTAGCCTGTTAGAACAATCAAAAGGGACCTGGGGATTATTTATGAACTCCGGTATATCTCCTTTATACAGGCATAAATCAGTTGGCTTCCACTGATTTCCTTCCAATTTACAGACTTTATATTCTGCCTGTTGTTACACAGCCCATTTAATATGGGAAAATGTCCTTTAAATCTACTTCTTATGCTTAGGATAATAGCTTGAGATTCTATGTTTAAATAAATTTTTATTTTAAAATTATTTCTAAAGGTCTAGCAAAAGAAAAATCCACCTAAGGTCTACTGATACACTAGGATTTATTATTACCTGAGCCTTGATTTAAACACAAGCAAACAGAAAGAATACACAAGCAACTGGCTGAAAATACTTTCTGAAAGAAAAAAATGAAAAATAAAAATTAGAGCTAGCACAAACATTCTGACTGCTCTGTGAAATGTTATTTCCAAGCTTAAGGAAACTTTCACTGGGATAGAAGTCACTGAGTAGAAAGAACTGACTTCGAGACACACAGCTGACTTTGCAATACTAGGCAGCAAAATCTGATTTCAATAAAATATTTTTCTGCCACCATTTAAAATAAACTAGAATTATGCACAATACAGATAAGAACAAATTGATAAAATTATAAATAAAAACAAGATAACATTCTTAAAGAAACAAAGCAGGAGAGTTATTAAGAAAGAATTTGCAATTTAAATGTCATATAAAAGGAACGTGACAAATGCTGGCTTTCAAAGATGTAAACCTCTTTTTTTCTTAGAGGTAAATTTGAAAACTTGAAAAACAACATAACCAACACCATCTCAGGAAAAAAAAAAACTACAAAAGGTTTTTCATAATGCACTTTTAAATATGTACTTGAGAAGTCCCAAAATATTTCTAGCATTAGCTCTTTTATCACCTAACACGACATAAAAGAAAGACAACAGCAGAGAATATTGCAGCCCTAACAAGCGAAGCTGTTCATGTAAAATAAACGCCTGTCATTGACTGCCACAGCACGGAGTTCCTACCCATTGCAAGAAGATTAATATTGCCTTAAGAAACTCGAGATGACACTACAGTAGCACTGGATGTATATTCGAAATTGGATGGCATGAAAATCTAGCTCCAAAATGAGTGATATTTGGTATTCCTAGCATTACATGAAAGACACTGACTTTTATTACCTTATATTTAGAATATATTTTACTTTGCAATTCTGCATGTTCTGATGCTGAATAATTACAAAGCACTTCACAAATGCTAAGGATGTGGTGATATTTAACTCATTATGAAATAAGGGTATATTATACCTACATCACCAGTGAAGGGACTGAGGCACAGAATAGTTAACTGGTGTGACCCAGAAAGGGATAGAAAAAGGGGGATTAAACATCCCTGGTGCCCTCCATCCCTGTGCTGCAGCCCGCGGCCTGCCTGGCTGCCTCTCCAGCAGTGAGACCAGCCATGTCGCGGGGAGGCCGCTCTGCGTTACCCACACTGTACTGCCTCCTGCTCACAGCTTCTGCCTAAATGTATGCGAAATTTCTGAAGCAGAGGCAATCACATAAATCGCTCCACAGGAAAACAGCAATGAGGTTTCCCTTTCTCTCTGCATGAAGTTACCTCTAGATGGCTAAATTCACTTTTTATATTTACAGCTCTAAAAAGAACTACTGGTACAATTCAAAGAAGC
Source organism: Tinamus guttatus (assembly GCF_000705375.1). Next base: position 521,008 of record NW_010586705.1, on the reverse strand, counting down.
TAGTGGAATTATTTGAATACTAATTGTGTAGAAGTGGAAATCATAAGCATGGGCAATTCTTGTGTGTTGAAAGCTGGGGCCCCAAGCGAGGGTTTGTTCTACAGCTTCCTGGGAATGCTGGAAAAAAAAACGGATCTAGATTTCAGCAAGCACTAGATCACGCAGGGTTAGGCTGAACACTTCAACTGACCAGAGAAAAGCTACACAAGATCACTGGATAATCACCAGTGATCTGGTCCGTCTTAGCACCGTTGGGAATTTTGCAACAGCCTTCGCTAGGCATTTTATATCTATCTGGTTCATCTTTCCTTTAGAAGGCCCCAGAAACACCTTTTCGTACCTATTTTGATACCTTCCCAGTCCCCTATTCATTAGAACGAATCAGCCCCTGCGCGACTGCGGCCCTGGCAGTACCTACGGTGGGAAAAATCAGTTCTGCTCTCTGCCACAGGTCCCACGTGGTAGTTTACAACACGACTGAGTGCTGCTCGACTGTTCTGCTGCTCCCTGTAGCTCCTGGGCTGTATGTCTTCGGGTGTGTTAGGGTACCATGCCAGACTAAAATCTGCCTTATTAAACAAACTCCCAATAGCTCTGATATCACTTTTAATTTATATTATAATTGCTAAATTCTGGTTATTCCCTGGTGATTTTTTTTTCCACAAGCATATCTGGAGCTGGGAAATAGATCTGTGCAGGAAGCAACCGTGTGCATTAACTGACACCCTTCCCTGCCTCCTGCTTCTTAGTGCAATCCGACCTCTTTCACCAGCGCGGCCAGTTGAGTCCCACAGCTTCTGGGCAGTTCTTACTGTTTCACCTACAGCAAAAAATTCCTGGGAGTGTCCACAAATCTGAACCGGCATCTGTTCTTTTCCTGTTGTTTCTTCTTTGAAAATATAAACAGAATGTTAATTACCTTGCCCTGATTTTATCCTGCTGCTCAGTTTGCTTCCTTTTAACTTCTGAATCTATTACCACCTGCCAATTTGTCTAATCCTGTATTCTGGCAGACACAAGGTTTTAACTCAGATGCTTGCAACAGTCCTGAAGGAATATGAGCCATATTCTACTAAGTCAACAAGCCCCAGAAACCCAAATCTGCTACAAATGTCACTTCATTACTTGCACAATTTTGAGCCTAGATACAGGTTTTTATTTCATAAATTTATTCATGGATGTATTCTGAGGAGTTTGAGAATTTTCGCATACAAGAAGACAAGTTCTGAAAGGCTTTGAAGATTTATGCCCCCAACACTTTTGGACCTTGTTGTCCTTTTATTTTTGGCATATTTTGTTCTTAAATGAAGAACAGAATGAAATTCTTAAATAATCTGGAGATTTCTCCCTGCTTCAGAGCAAATAGAAGAAAAAGGGCTGACTCAGCATTTTCACACGTGCTTAACTGTAATTGTGTACTGTGCTAAATTAGAGACCTGTGCTCACGGCTCACATTACAAGGACTACTTTAATTTTACACAGGGAAAAAAAAGGAATATTTTACACTATATTTTAATAAATAGTTAATATTAAACTGCATCTATTAAATAAAGGTTCAAACTTGCACAGCGCCGTAAGCTCCCACTGGATGTTTATCGACTCGCAAAATCAGGATCTGGTACAATGATATTTGGAGTGCTCTTCTGTTTCATACTGTGCCAGTTCAATATTGCTAACTACAGGTGTTTAAAAAGCATAAAATGGTCCATCAAATATCAAAAGATTAGCTTGATACTTGCCAGATCTTTAAAAAATAAATAAATAAATTTGGGGCTCCGCTTATTTGCCTTCTGGTTTTTGATACTGTAGGGTTCAGTTGGCTCATGTTTTAATGTTTTATCTCTAACCATAAAGGTTAGAATTTTTTTTTTTTGATGGAAACCAAAGTTTGCATCTGCTCACTAGCCCGCAGGAGCAGACTTTAAGAAAACATCAAGTATCATTAACGTTCATGGGAAAATTGTAAAAATGGCCACACTGCTTGGCAACTTTCTAATTTACAAATTTTAGTAATAAACATCGGCGCTTTGAACAAGTGATGTGAATTAGCCAGGTTCTACTACCTACTTAATAGTCCATGTTCCTTACGGCATTGAAATTACTATGGATCAGAGCACCTCCTGTGCAACTGAACACGATGTTTCTTGCCATCCGAGTCTGGAACAGCTCTGCTCCCAGAAAAGTGGGAGCCTTTTGCATTTTACATTGGAATTGAAACCGTACCTTGAGCCTAGAAGCTACTCCAGTTGTTTCAATGATGGAACTGTTGTTTTTCCCTCCTATTTCAGTAATGTCCACTGAGAATCTCTACAAAGCCACATCTCATTTCATGGATTTTCACTAATCATTGCCTGATAGATGAGATGGAGTCATAGGTGTTCTGTGGGCTGTGTTGAGAGGGACATGTAAACCTCTATCTATATACTGTGGTTTGTTGTAAAAAGAAATAAAGAGCTACTGAAGCAAGAGATGTGAAGTGGGTTTGCTGGGAGAATGAACAACCAAGCAGACAAGAACCTTACGTTCATTAAGGCCCTCTCGCTGGGTATAGCAGCACTGTTCTGGGGATGCACTTCACTCTGAAAACTTAAGAGTTCAGTATGAAGGTTTATTCCTCTGTCATTGTTTCATCTAGTTAGATTAATTGGCCTCAGAGTACAAAATAACAAATCTGAAACTTCTGGACCAATTTTTTGCTCTGTGTATTGTGGGAAGAACAACAGAACGCTTTTCTTTTACAAGGTGATTTAGTGCTCTAATTGGCTGCTGGGTGATGCAGAACACATAAAATCTCATTCTATATATCATTCCTTACAACCTGTGCATCCTCAGTTTGAACGAGATTGCAATGGAAGCTCCAAAGAAAATTAGCAGAGAGCAATAAGGTAAACTTTCTTCCTGTTATCTTATAAAAAACTCTCTTCTGTTGTTAAGTAGGTACATAAGTATATATGAACTACACTCAGAAAACCACCTCATTTAAAGATGCTCACCTAATAAACTGAAAAAATAATAACCAAAAGCACTTCAAATCATGAAATAATTAAATATCTGGATTTTTTTTTACTCTTTCATTTGCCTTTACTGTATTTTAGGATTAACAAATTGTTATACCTAAAAGATCTCTGGCCCTCTTCCTGTGGCAGCGCTGGGAGGCAGCCTCGGCGCACACCCGCGTTTTGTTACGCTGGGCACGCTTGCTTCTGAAGATCGGTAATTACCATTAACAGCTGCACGAGCAAAAGGTATTCAAGTATTTAACAACACTCAAATATTGAGTATTAAAAATATGAAGAATTAAGTGTCTTAAATGTCAGTGGCTGAAAACATTGGTGTATTTAATTCACGCAGAACTGTTTTACTTTGATGTCAACAGAGCAATGAACTATCAAACGTAGCTGATGTAGTAGGGTCTGCTGGGCTCCCTGCAGCTGCAGCCTCTCAATCCTCAGCAGAATCTGCTGAAGTCCATCACTGAAATCATATTTAGATTTCTGTTAATGTCCATGATCTTTGTTAGACATTTCAATCTACACATAATTATTGTTAGTAACTTCTTTTTACATGCAGCATCGGTAAGGTTCACACTGTTTGACATTGTTTTAAACTCGATATTTATAGTTTTTAAGAAAGCAGGCCAGTTTCAGGGCACTTAGGATTGTATTAAGTCAGCAGAACGTTGGAATGGCCTAAAAATGCAGGATTGGGCTTTTGCTTTAGAGCAGGTTAATTAGGCAGATATTTCCAGCATAATAACTATCTTTCTCTGTTGATATAGTCAGTATTTTTAAGAACTTTTTGTTACTACTTTTTTTTTTCTTTTTTGTTTTATTTTGTTTTGTTTTGCCTTTCCTGAACTACATCCCTAAATCTGCAGTCCTGCCAGGTTTAGAATTTCCAGGGAACTTCTGGTAGATGTCCTGGCCAAGAAAGACTTGCAGAATTGGGCACTTTAAAGTGCTGAGGCATTTTTAGTTAAGGGCATTAAAGTCTCTCTTAAAAAAAAAAAAAGCACTCTCAGCTGTTCGCACTGCAGTGTTTGGAGTGTTTAGACTGCTGGAGAATGCTGATACCTTGATATGTTATATGAGGATACCGGAGCTGTGCTTCAGGCAGAAATTCTTCAGAAGAATGAGCAAAGAGAACACCAAGTGGAACTGTTTAAATTAAAAAAAAATAAGAGGGCTACATTTTTTTCAGAAGGGACAGGAATAATACTAGAATTCATATGGCCAAAATGTAATATAATGCAGCTGTATTTTAATTTGGATACGGTGTTTACTTTTGTTTTTTATATTTTTAGAGACAATTACACAGTAACTCTCTAGCTGTATTTCTAAACCAGATAACTCTCAAGTTGGTGCCATAACATGAAAATTATAGAGCATGCTCTGTTTGAACTGATTATTTCATTTTTAATGATGCTCATGAGCATCAAACTGTCAATTGCTCATATTGAAAGGATGAGTGTAGGAACACAGGCAAAACAGATTTTCCAGAGGCTTCAAGAATATAATCTGTGTATCTATGTCCTCCTCCATTTTTCATTTGCCCCATGTGAAAGCAGAGAAACTGCATTTTCTGCATGAATGTGTCCTGTCCTTTTCTGCATGAATGTGTCCTGTCCCCAAAAGGAATTCCATTCTGATCTGGCCACTGGTTCACCAAAATCCAAAAGACTTTCTCCCAGGAAAAGCCAGTATCGACTAAAAGC
>NW_010586705.1:498816-516280 GCF_000705375.1 Tinamus guttatus | reverse complement strand
CAATCTGCATGCAGCTTTACAAGGTCTGCTTCAGATGTTGCAGGCTTAACACTTTGGGGCTGGCTAGAGAAACTTCTTAATATTTGGCTCTGTTATGCAAGTAGAACCAAACCTTTCAAGGTTTATTTATTGTTACCCTCTTTGGTCTGATGTCAGCAAGACCTGTCTGGAAGAAAGCAGAGCTACCAGGATTGACCACTGATACTAATTACTAACTTGCAATGCAGTATGCATCAAATGCTGCAGCTGAAGAAAACCTTCTACTTTATTTCCTTTTGTTTAAGGAGGAATAAACACAAAATAACTGAATCTTGTAAATAAAATTATAAATTAAGATAAAATACCACCCTTTTTCTTTTCCCCTATAGCCTCATGCATTCCTTTCAAACATGAAATAACTTTTGAAAGGAGGATGGCTGTGGTGAAAATCAATATTTTTCCTCTAGCTGAGCCCACTTCAGAGAAAAGTCAGATCCTGCCTATGCCCTCTGCTTGCATCTAAAAATTTTAGGTTTCATTCCCTGTGGTAACTATCATAACTATACAGCTACTTCATACAGTATATATTGACTTTGTAAACTGTGGTTGTTCTCTGGTGCAGGGATCAGTATTCTGGACTGAGCATTCAAGTGCAGAAACAGGAAAAGTCTGACATGTTATTAGATGCGTCCTTACTCATGCTCTTTGTAAGATTTCCTCCATATCCCTGGATAGAAAATCAATGGTTACATATGAAGTATGTGTGGCTACCTATTGGAAAGCAGTGAGATGCTTTCTCTATTTGTGCAAGAAGCTTGGATTTCTAGCTTAGCAATGGAGGACTGTAAAAGACAAAAATATAGTTGCAATATAATGAGCCTTAGTTTTGCCAAGCTTATTGGAAGAAGTACCAGAAGACAAAATGAGCAGAGACTGAAGATCTACTCACACAGAATCCCCTACTAACTATAGCATTAAGATTTGCCTTTGAGCAGTGCAGAAGCTACTGCTTCTGCAGAACAAGTAAATGAGGTGATAAAACGGAAGCTTAAAGAAAAGTGACTACAGACACAAAATGAGAAAGAGAATGAGAGAGGAGTATCAAAAGTATTAATAAGTCTCAGAACTTAATATAAGTGACATAAGGTATTTGTACTATCCTAAGCTTAAAAACTCATTATATAATGCAATAATAAGTATTAGCAGATTTTTTGTTTGAATGCCATCAGGAACAAGGTCTCACATAATTACCAAATAAATGATGATTTCTTGCTCCAATGAGCTTTCCATCTGTCAGTCTGAAGTAACAGTCAGACAAGAATATATTGCTAACATGCCAGTCAGTTCTTTTGTTTACAGTTCTTAAGAAACATAAATTTGTCCTTAGTTCTGTGGCTTATCAGGTATCAACAACAAACTAACATTTGTTTGTAGCAGCAGAGGTGACAATCACAGCTCTGCAAGGAATAAGATGCACTCTCACATACCAGATCTGGAAACACAGCAGAGTATGTGCCCATAATAGGAGGATTAGCTAAGGAATTATATCTTGCTAAATATGATAGGCCAGACTCTGCCCCGGAATATGCCCCTCTGTCAATCCCTTGGCAATATTAGGTACAAAATAAAATAAAGTGACACACAGATGAAGCATTTTTACAGATAAGAAAGCGGGAAGCTCACCTAAAAACATGCAGGATTCTAGGCTCAACTGGTTATATCCTGCAGCTGCTAAATGCTCTTACTGCATAGAGTATACATATTACATAGCATGCAGGTGGCAGTCACATCCTATCATTATTGTAAAAACAGTTTATTAAGCACACGCAGTGTGACAGGGAGATGGAAGAGAGCCAGGAGTCGGATCTTACCTGGTGTTCCATGCTGCTGCTTCACGGTCTCTTGCCGTGCTCAGGAGTCCTATGCTTTGTATTTGCTTCAGGCCTAGAGCGTCAAAGTGTATCAGTTCTTTTACAGAGCCACACAGCATCAGCATGACATGTGAAACTAGCCAGTTCTGCAGCTCTTTACACTTCAAATGTTTTCATGATATTGAGCCTTGCAAGAAAAATGTCAACCTGGCCTGATTCTTAGGCCTTTCAGCCTTGAATCACCTCATGTATGTCACTGATATTTAACAGTAAGTGTAGAGATGGGGGTGATCCAGTTTGTGGAAAATCCTGACCCAGCATCTGCTTGCTCCAAAAGCTTTCCCAGTCTTTTCAGAAGTTCATACCACATCAGCGGGAGACTTCTGTGTTACTCCTTGTTCGTGTCTTGGTTGTCATGCTGCTTGTTGATGATGTAGTAAAGCCCCCAAGTACCATCCCCTCTAGTTTAGTCAGTCTGTATAGCAGATTTATGAAACTTCATAAGGTAAATAAGCATATGCTTAGCATGACGGACAACAGTCATTCAAATCAAAGAAGCTGAATGGTTCATATGCTGAAAGTGAAAAACACACTTACAAGCTTTGCTGAATTTGTCTTCTTACGTTAACCAGGAACCTTCTTCATGCATAGATCAATCCCGAGTGCGGGGTCAGGAAGGGTGTTTTTAGAAGCGTGCGTGGGCCAGCAGTACATTTGCTCTCTTAATTACATTCCTCTTTATTCTCTGTTTGACCATCCCATTCCTCCACTTTTGAAATACTTTGCTTTCCAGGTTGTCTTCCCCTTTTATCTTCTGCTTTTTTTCAATTTTGCTCACAGACTCCATCCCTTCAAAGACCTTGTCCCATAATTTTGTCTTTACAGAATGGGTTTAGCACTTACGTATTTTGAGGTAGTATTCTGCCTTGTATGTACATGTATCCCTGCCCAAGCAGAAGTAAATGCCCTGACTGAATGCCGGCGACTGCCCTGTGCTCAGTGCTGGCAGGATATAAAGCTTGTCACTCTTAATTGCCAGCACAGATGACCTTTTGGTCTGAGTTTTGAAGTTCAGTCATGAGATATGTGGTATTTTCCGAGCTATTTGCACATGTTTTAACTAAAGACTGAGTGCATGTGTGTGCAGCCATGGGTCATTACACAAAGTGAAACCACCAGCTTGCGTGTCGTAGGCCACCAAACAGCCACCAGCTGATAATGACTCTCCGTTATTACTAACCAGGGTCAAATTCATGCCAGTGACCTAGAAGGAAAGGGCTCCATATCTCATTACCAACATGCGGAGCTTTCTGGTCCTACTGTGCACTTTTTTTTTTTACGTGTTTTTGTACATGAAGTTACATGTTTAAGTTCAAATAAAATTCAGGAAACTAAACCATATATTTCATTAGAAGATATGCATGTATAATTTCCAAATTAAAAGCCATTCAGTGTGCCTGACTTTTTTCCACTCATGATCTCATAATACATTCTTAGCATTCAGACATCTTGTATACAGCAGCTGAATAACCTATGGAGAGAAGTCTCTAGGCATTAGTATGCTAGAGAAGCAGTTACAGTCTGTTGAGTAAATAACGGACATTTCAAGAAATCCCTAAATGCTTTTTTATTCGATAGCCCTTAACTTTTCTGAGTAAGTTACTGTGGTTTGTTCAGTACATAGCAAGACTCGCAGAAGCCCCCCAGAGTGCATTTAACACAAGGTATTTCAAAATGTTCTTAAATTTTATATCATGATAAACGCAAAAGCTTTAAAAAGATTTAATTTTTTAAAACCCCAAGTCACTGATAAAGTACATTTAGAAATATGAAAATAGAAACCAATTTTTTAAAAAACTTAAGATTTTTAAATCTTTTTCTCTATTTCTAGTATTTAAGCAGTAGTTGTATTTTCTGTTTTGGGAGCATTACAACTAGCTATAGCACAATTTAAAGACATCTAGACACGAAGAGCTCAGTTCTGCACAATACCTGTATCATGATACTGATCTAGCAAAACGTAAAAATGTAAAGTTTCACTCCAGAGAGACTGCTGATTGCCAGAAACCCAAACCTTTTAGGATTTAGTCTTAACAGGTCTGGCTATTTGGATTCTTGAAGAGTGTAACAAGTTTAAATTTTATGGAAAGTAGAATAAATATATGCAAGCTGCTTTTTTACTCCCCTTAGTTTATTAATTACTGTTGATCTTGTAAGTTCTTCCCTACATAGTTGTAAAACGTTTCTAACAATCTTAATGTCATCAAAGCACTCATGAACGTAGAAAACCGATGGTCACCTGGAACAACAGTTATGCCATCACTCATGCCTGCTGAAACACTGAATCCCAAACTTGGGCCTAGGCAGGTGAGGGGAAACGATTTTTTAATATTTCATTCTTCAATAAATTTGGATTGTTCAGTTTGCAAAGAACACAATATTCAACTGTTTATTTGATCTCCTACGGCTTTTCTCCATGGTGTTAGGAGGTTATTAGGCACTGTCAATGCGAAAAGGCATGCTGAAATACTGTGTCCCAATAAGACAGTTTGCCTGAAATGGGGTGGGAGGAGAAATAGTGGTATTAAGAAAACTCTTTGGATATGTTATCCCAGGGCTTGAGAGCAACCTCACAAATCCCAGGTGTTCAAAAATCAGAAGGCAGTTCTCCAAAACACAAAATTGGATTGAACATCACAAGATTAGTATCTATCTTGCTTTTGATTTACTTTATGACTTCTAAAAGTTAATTTTTAAATGAAAGCCGCGATTCTTACTTAACCACAGAATTTTGGAAGCTGTGAGTCTAAGACAAAAATTATACTGCAAACATTATCTGCCTCGGCTTTTGCCCACTCTATTTCTCAGCAACATCTTCTATGCTGCAACATCTTCTCTGGGAGAAGGTCTGATGGATCCATTGCGCCGGGCCTGCCCCACCTGGGCTCCCCAGCACACAGGGAAGCACCAGGCTGCCAGTGAATGCAGCACTAAGTCTGCTTTGTGCTGGTGAAGTGATGCAGAGCAAACTTAATGGCCCAGCGAATCTGCTCTTGCACTGGAAGCCAGCAGCAATATCACCAAACAGACACACATCTTTCTGTATCTTAAAAATATCATAGTGATTCATGAACATTGCTCAACCTCACCCTGGAAGCTCCTCTAAGAGAAGTGTCACAGATGTCTATAAAATGTTTTTCATTTTCAATGAAGGTTTTTGTTGTTTTTTTCTTAATTCCTCCAGAGGATTGGTACACTAATGGTCTAATTCTATAACATAAAACTGCATGAGACTTCAGTGGATGCATTTGTGGAGTTGATCTCATGATTCAGTTACTGTAAAGGCTCACAGTGTAACACAGGTTACCCAAACAACTCCTACTGCTGATATAGGAAGACATTTCTAGGATGGTGGCCTCCTATCTGCATTAATAGAAACCAGATCCTGACATAAATTGCTAGCTTCTTCAATTAAATCCAGGACATATCACCAGAAGAGAAAAAAGTGAGATTATTTAGGTCATCCAGAGAACTTTCAGTTGACTTATTCTACCAAGGACAATCTGTAGAGTCTGAATCTGAATTTGATGCAACTGAATTATTTTGCCTCTATATAAACTAAGCAGAAGAAATAGATGCCTTTTGCCTCAAAGGCATCTTGTGAGCCCTGTATATGCACCTTCATGCTTCTGATCTGTCTATCATTATCTCTTATTAAAAAAGAAAATAATGAATTGAACAATGAAATTCTCTAGCACAAGAAGAATATCAGAAATGCTTTTTTTTTCCAAAGGGAAACAGAGAAACAGGAATATCTGGTGATCAGAAACTCTAAGAGACAAAGGAATAAAGGCAGATACAAAGCAAAATGATGATCAAGTGAATTAGCACTGAGTTTATTAAAATAACATTTGGATTTCTACCTAACAATATTACACCACACTAACTTTACAAACTTCATCATAGCAGAAGACTTCAAAAATGTTTTCTATTTATAACTAGGCTAATTATTTAGTGTGACATAAACAGAAGTCTACTACTTTTTCTACAAATAAATTAGCCTTTTATAAATCCTAAATTTAAAAATATACATGATTGAAAAGACAAATATTCTAAATTGATTTCACAACAAGTTCTCCCTTGAGTTTTAGTCAAAAGTATAAGGAAATTAATCTACTTAAAAACACTGCATTAAAGACAGGGATTCCCAGTAAACCAACCACAGTTGTCTGCTGATTCAAGCATGTAACTACACTGCTGTGTTGACACTGAAGAAAAGTTTAGTGTTCACTTTCAAAATGTAGCTTAAAGAATTTGTATGTCAAAAAAGGTCTGAACTTTGTGGGTTGAATGTGTAACCATTGGTAGTGCCACTGACTGCATGGATTTATGGCAAGAATCCATGAGAGTCACTTTTTAAAAAATAGTGGCCAGTTCCCTCTGGCATGACAGAGGCCATTCCGAGATGTTCATCTGTGCAACAAAGAGGTAGGGGCATCTGTCCTCAAATGAAATGCATTCTATTTTCTCCCTACTTGAAGGATAAATAAGTATTATTTGAGTGGAAAAAATGGATTCCACAGCTTTCTCTCATTTAACAAGAACTAAATGAAACAACCAATAACTGTTACAAGATAGGTCCTTAAAAAATGCAAGTGCAGTATATGAGAATTTGCTCAAGAACTAAATGAAACAACCAATAACTATTACAAGATAGGTCCTTCTGAGTGCAGTATATGAGAATTTGCCGCCCATTTCCACAAAGCCAAACCTCTCTCCCGTAGATGTCAGTTGTATTAGCCATGGAGCCTGTTCTAGTTTCAAAGTGATTTCCCTGATACGGAGCATGGAAGGAGAGGCAATGTGAGTATGCTGACATGGGCAAGTCTCCTTGGACCCATTCCTGGGACAGCAGTATTTACCGTGTTGAGGAAACTATCTGGGCTCTGAATCTGTTTGTCTAGTGAGTCTAGTGAGCACACACCTAAACAGTGCACTGGCCTAGTCTCAGGTTCAGAAAACACTGCCGTCTTTCTAACCTGATCATTCCAGTCTTATGCAACTGTGTTTTCTGTCTTTCCCACTAACTTTTGAATGTATTAGCCAATCTCAAACAAATTCGATAGAGGAGAAGAGATTTCAAAGATACTAAGTTCTGTCCAGCTACATGAAAATTGATGACTAGATAGATGACTGGCCTCATTTAGGGAAAAACAGCAACGTGAACTCAAAAGTTCTGTTTTGTCTGGCTTACCAGATCAGCAGTCAACACATACACAGCTCAGAACCAGCCCCAGGACATGCTGCCTCTTGCCCAGTTAGTAATTAAGGAGAGCGAAGAGACCTCAAGATACAGTGTGTGGACAGCAAGAGAGGACAAGAAGGCACAGGTGGAAGCTGAGAGGTCCTGCATGGAGGAACCCTGAGGTACACGAGAGGAGGGAGGTGAGATTATTATCGGAGCTGTACAGAGACATAAGACTTAGAGGTAGAAAAGTAGGTGTTGACTGCTAGGAACATGACAGAGTCTTTGTCACAGGAAAGGTATCTATTTGGTGGTTTTGTAATACTGCATAACTCCTCTTTGATTTTTAAGGGAAGAATGCATCTCTGAGAGCCTGATCTCTATGGTAGATCTTCAGTCAGAAGTCAGTCTATACTTATTCATACAAATCAAAGATGAAGAGAGTGAAAGCTAAGACAATATTGTTTGGTGCAGAACATTTATAGACTCAACCAGGAGCTCTCTACAATGCAGATTAAAGGCAAATCCTGCAGGGACCACACTATGCCAAACCTGCTACAGACTGCATCACTACCCCTAAGAACAGGATCCAGGCCCAGAATATTTTGCAATGGTAAGCTACGAAGTTTCCCACTGACATTCACTGCTTGTGGACATCATACACATAAGTGGCCTAAATTACCTTCTAAGCAATACAAATACTTTAAGTTACCGTATATGGCATATCAGAGTATATTAATAGAATAAAAAAGGGTCTACTTGATGACATGTCATGATATTCCTTGATACAAATACTACAGAACTTAACATCTTCCTAGCAAATATGTGAATATATTGACTCATTCAGGCATATTGTATAACCTATCTACAGTGGTCATAAAGATGGAAATAAATTTCAAATCTCTGATGATGATGCATATTCTCACTGTGACCTCCAGGTACTGGTTTGCACTGTATGCTAAACAAACCACAGAAAATCTACTAAAATTACAAATGTGCAAATTACCATTTTCAGAATTTATCCTTTCTGATATTAAATTTCTCTAAAGCATTTTTAATAGAGTATGCAAAAATGACAAACCAGATTCTTCGCTTTGCCCCAAAATCTCCAGGTGCAGATAAATTGTAGTGTATGGTACATCGCAGAGAAGATAGTATGATCTCACACTGGGTTTCTTCTGAGAATAATTTTCCTGATTCTAAGTGGGGTAACTGAGAACAAAATTGCACCTTGTAGTATTCAGGTGACCTTGGGAGACATTTCTGATACAAGTTTCATGTTTTGGTTAAACAGTAGGGACACTCTTCTTCCAGTGCTTTGAATAAAAGCCATCATTATGTTATTCTCTCTAAATAAAAGGAAAGCTATGACTGTACAAATGCTACAGCATATGAGAAATGAATAAAGACATGAGTTTTGATCTGCGTCTCTGACTCATGTTCCTGAATTCACTAACCTCACTGTACTCATTCACCTCTCTCCAAAAGTAAGGACTACTTTAAGATTAAGCTGCAGTAACATTCTCCTAAACTGGTCGGTAAAAAATGCCATTTTTTTGTCTCATATGCACTAGCATACTCCACAGTTGCTGTAAATTATGTCCCTCTACCTATAGGCACCGAAGGACTCATGGTTGAGCTGGTGATCAATGCACATACGCACTAGTGACACCACTGCAAGTGCCTGTATGAAAGTTCTTATTGAAGAGGAATGTCTGAAGATACCTGCCAGCTTCCTGGTCCCCTCGTATTCCCCAAATATTCACTCTGCTCTTGAAGAGGACAGAGGAATTCGTCCCTGATTCACTTACCCTTCTCAGTATTTCTACTGGGCTCGTCAACATAATGACTTGTTAGGATGTGCTTAACTGCTTATTCAGTTGAGCGTTATTATTGCCATCAGCATTTCTTGTGGATATTTCAGTGCATTTACAATTAACCAGTGCACAGCTTGAATCCACGAATTCTTGGCATCTGCCAATAGCAATGGGGGGATGGGATTCTTCAACTCACAATCAACAGCACTAAGCATCATTACACTGCATAAAAATCTATTTTCCCACAGCAGTACATAAAGCATATCCTGCCCCCTTTTTACAGTCCATTAAAATATATCCACAATACCTTCCCAAAACAAAGTAAAAACAGTATCTTGTAACACTTTTGCTAATGAATTGCAGTGCTCCCAACAGTCTTTACTGCTACAATGTCTGTAATGAATTCAAGAAAATTAGTCATGCTGTAGCTTAAACATTAGTACTATCAGTCACTTTGGAAGAGATTAGCAATAGACAAAGTGCCTCCCCGGAGCTCAGGAGCACAACTATTCAGCTCAGTGAGACTGGCATCATGTTTTAAGATGACTTTTGCATATGCAGAGTAGGAAAATGTGCACCTTCCACCTCACTTTTTACATTTCTTGATTTCTTACTTTAGTTTTCTGGAAAAAAAAAAGTTTTATTGAGAAAATGTTTAAGTTTGCAAGCTCTGTTCTAAACTATATTAAAACAGGTCACATTCTGACATATTTGCTTTTAGTGCTTCCCAAACCTGAACTGACTAACCAGGGAGTGTTATTTTTGAATCACAGCTGCAGATTTCATTTATGCAATCTCGTGCTTTGTGCTTATATTAATGAAATCTTTTAGAAGCCATCATCTGTGGCTGTCTTGTTCTTTACCATAGCTTTTAGCCTAGCAGCACATAAGAGAAAATATTTATACAGGACTAAGGCAGGTGATTTTTGTCAAAAACCAAAACACATCATCACCAAGCCGTTTGTCCCTCTTCCTGGAATAAACTCCTGTTGCTTTCTAGATTGTGACTCTCCAGGCTTGTCAAGTCTATCCAAAGTTTTGCTTGTGCGGGTCTTTTGCCAGCGGACAGTTAAAAGCAGCACAGGTCACTGTGAAAATGTCCTGCCTGGGTTTTACAATCAGATCTAGGGTTAAACCAAAGATTGTACCAACTGTATGTCTTAAATCCATTAATTCCATGTGACCTGCAAGTACACATCTGCTGCATGTTAGCCTTACCCTGCCGCCTGACAGTGGCACACATTTGAATCCTCATCATTTTGATTAAAGACTTGGTTTTGTTAGGATGTCATGTACAGTATATCAAAGGAGATCAGTAACCAGTCTGAAAGTCAGATGACGAAGAAAACAATCAGCACATGCACAGTTAAGCAGAGATTCATGAAAAGAAGGCTTAATGTAATGAGTCATAATTTGGAAAAGTGTCCGTAAGTGGTCTCAGCATTCAAAACTCATGGTGGGCAGTTTAGGATTTTAGAAATAGTTACTAATATGGATAGTCACAAGAGATGCGTTGTCATCTGGGTTCTGTTCTGGGTTACCTCAAACACAAATTGCTTATCTCAGATAAACATATTGTATACCTGCAGACTGAAGGCTCAGGACAGGCAAGGCATAGTATATATCACAACATTTGGTAATAATTTCTCTAAAGGTAGTGGGATTTGTCCAGCTGTTCGGTAAATGAATCTAGATTAGGAAATTGTCTTTCCTTTAATCAATGGATAATGAAGAGCATTTGTTCCTAAATACTGCCTCTGCTTTTGTTGAATAAAAAATAAGATTCTTTGCTTTACTACATTAAAAAAGAACTGTTTTCTGCCTTTCTGACTAACTTCTAGTTTTAGTATCTTAATCCATTGTGTTCTAGTTGTGTTTATTAGTATATATGTAAGCTCATCTGTGTGGCTGTGCCAAGAACATTATTAATCACGGCAATAGCAGGAAAAAGAAAACTTCTAAGCTCATCGAAAAAGCAATAGCGTTGGGGTAAGTTCAAGGACTGCTAGGATTAAGGTTTGGCTGATCTGAGCCACCTGTTCAAGTCAATGCAAAGGACGTGAATGTGATTCCTGAAGAAGAAGCAAAGCTTAGACAGTCTTGGCAAAGAGATACCCAGACCTTTGCAGAGAAGAAATGGCCAGTGTTAGCTTAGCTGCCAATCCTACCAAAACAAAATAAAAGGCTCACTTTTCATAACAGCTTCTTTGATGGTTACCTCTACATGTGTAAAATATTTATATAGCTATCTATATAGCTGAGCAGGAAAATTTGCTATGAATCTTATAGTTCTTTTAAAATCGTGTCATTGAATTGACTAATTTTTTTAAAAAGTAGAAATCCATGCTTTAATGAAAAAAAAGTCCTTTTTATATAATTTCAGTATTTCGTGATACCAATTTTAAGATAGAGGAGTAATTCATAATTACATGAGCTGTCCACCGAAGGATCAAACTTTTATCCACGGTACATGTGGCATCTGTGCCCTATGGCTTTGGCTTTAGAGTCTGCAGAGGAAGGCAGCCAGGCATGAGGAGGAGGGCTACCTGTGACCAAGAAACATGTGTTCACCAAGGAGCACCCCGGCGGGAGGGAAGCAGCGGAGCAGCTGGTGGAGCTGCACTGCGCTGGATTAACTTGGGTCACTCTGTTAAATGCACTTGGAAAGATACGGAGCCGCTTCTTGCACACCACGAAAGACTACGTGAACACTCCTACTAGCTGGAAAATTCTGATCTTGTACGTATGATGAATGTACTTTCCAGGTTTCCTTTTAAAATCATCTGTGTTGTTTTACTGCAGTTAAGGGGCATCCTGCGTTGTATCTTCTACACTGACATCAGCAGAGAATTTTCCAAGGTATGCCAGAACTTGTGCATGATCTTCGGCAGGAAGCTATCATTTGGTCCTGTAAGTCATGTGCTATTTATTACAAAACCAGAAAAGGAACTGTTATTTTCACAAACAGTTATGTTAATGGGGACCACAAGCCTTAATGACATTCAGTAAAATTCACCCAAAACATTTAGGTATATTGAAAATTCCAGTAACTGAACACAAGATTCCAAAGAGCTTTTGAAAATGCATGAATTACAGAACTTTTTTGAAGAAAATTTAATTTTAATTCTTTTTGTAACTATGAGCTGGTCTACAAACAAGGATAACATTTACCTACCAAACTGAGTTTGCTAGGCTTTAAAAACCTCTTAATGGAGTAATAGCTTCAATGAAGTTCCTTGTGAAGGCTGGCTCAACATCTGTGTAAGTTAATAAAACCTGAATTACTGTATTGGTGATCCCCTCATATCATAAGTGACTTCTGACCTATCCTGCTTTTGTATGTTTCACTGACCCAAAAGTGGTCCAAGGTCATATTGGTCCAGAATTCACAGAGCAAAAGGATGTCTGCACTAACTTACTTCTCTATTAGCACTTGTTCAAGCTCCATTAATTCATTTTCTATCTTGAGTCACTGCAGTAAACTTTGGAAAAGGCAGATTTCCCTTTAGTCAGCAAAGTTCCTTTTGCTGTATGCTGCAAAAGAACTTCAGTGATCTTTGGAATGGACAGCATTGGGCAACATTATTAGAAATATAATGTTCTTTAAGGGTCTGTTATCAACTATAGCAAAAGCACATTCATCAAATCCTCCCTGTCCAAGTTTCTGTTTCTTGAGTGACTACGTTTAAGTGTCTGTGGCCTTGGCACACCCCACAAATATTCCCCGAATACTGGGCTTTTTTTCAGGGTTTTCCATTTCATTTCTTGGTCCATTTCGCTCCTAATGTAATGTAGGAAAAACATTTATCAGTGTATATAAATACCTCAAGGGAGGGAGTGCAGAGGACGGGGATGGTCTCTTTTCAGTGGTGGCCACTGATAGGACTAGAGGAAATGGCCGGAAACTATTCTATGATTCTATGATTCTATGATTTTTATAGGTAAGATATCTTTCAGTTGTCTAGCACATTAAAGTCTCCGTCTATGCATTTTCTACTAATGCACAGACAAATCACAGATTTGTCTTAGAAATGGCTATTCAGGAACACATACAAATGCAATAACCAATTTGTGTTCAATTTAACCAGTGTGTAAAAGACACAGGCTTGTACTCCTCACCTATCCTAAAAACTGCTCCTTTACATCCTTGTAGAATAGGTGGTACCAAGGCTGCAGAGTAGGAGGAGAAGCTCTCCCTTGAAAAGCAGGTCAGTGTAGTTCCAGTTAAAGAGAAAAGGGATGAATCAAATTTCTCTCATTATTTCTGGGATATTTGTGGAATTTATGCCCATAAAAAGAACATTATATTATGAAAACGAGCCTACTAAGTCATGGCAAAAGTCCATCTTTGCTCAGTCCCTTTCTCTGTGCGCACTGACATTTACATTTAATCTGATGAGGTTTTTTTTCCAGTTTCTACAGTTTCACGCCTTTTCACTTTAGCAAATTGCAAAATGTTTTAGCTAGGAAGTTAAGAACCTAAAGTTACAAAAATGTTTGCTAGTCGTTAGCAGAGCAGACTGGCAGAAATAAAGTGCTCTGTAAACACAAATTAAACTTCACAATGTTGTAAGACAGGATGTATCCATAACCTACACTTTGCCATTTTTTTTTTATCTCACTTAGGGAAAAATGGAGCTCTTTCAATGTAATGTTTGCTGAAGAAACAACATTCTTTCTTATTAAAAGAAAGATCTTCAAAGGTTATGTGCTAATTCTCTTACCTGGTGCTTAGCCAGCAGATGGGGCTATTAAAGTCACATGAATGAAATAGGGAAATGCTGTAATTTCAAAATTAATGAAACTCTCCAAATTATACAGGACTGAATAAAGTATAGTTTACAGTTCAGAACAGTTTCGGATGCATTTGGATGCATTTATTATAGTTTTTAAAACAATATGCATTGTTGTAGAGCTAACTAAAGCTATTGCATATATTCATTAGTTTTATAAGGGACTGACCTTTCTACTTTTATTTCTTGGGACAAATCTCTCCCATATAATGACTCCAACTTATCCCAGTGTGTTACTTTTCAAACAAGAGCTGCAAGGGTAAAGGTATCATGACACAAGGTACAAAATCAGTATAATTTCAGTGTTTTGAATTGCCATGGGAATAGCTGAGTTGCCATCAAGTTATGTCTTGCACAGATAGCAGTCATGCTTGTCTTTTTCTAATGGTGCTACCATCACTCCCTTCACTGTTAACTATTGTTCAGGTGTAATTATAATGTGCCTGCAGAAATCCTATTAAATGTCTAGCTTTTGTTGGTAGATTATATGTATTGTAAGGTTTATGAACTGATTTATGTGTTAAAAATTTACAGAAGAACTCTAACCAAAGAGCTAAGGTCCACTTTTTCAGTAAATAAAAATAATAAAAATAGCAGCCATGGGAGTGTTTTAAACTGGAGATTTCCGTCCGTTTCTGCAGCTAAACCAATTCTGCCTTTCAAACATTACAAACGACAAGTGAGCATTGCCCAAAGGCTGTCAGTCTGCAAGCAACACAGCCAGTGAGCAATTTATTAATTAAGGGCATAAGAGACATGTCATC
Organism: Tinamus guttatus; assembly: GCF_000705375.1. The sequence goes on along the minus strand of NW_010586705.1, from coordinate 501,811 downwards.
CAGCTGCACATTTTGCCCAGACCTAAATCCAAAAATGCTGCTATGGACCTGGAGTTCCTGAATTGATCCTGACCCAAAATATGTTGCTGGAGTACAGTTTTATTGCTAAAGTTGATAAGAAAAGTGGTAAGAGAGGAAAGATGTTTCTCGTTGCTTAAAAGAGAAAGCTCATCTGCCCAGAGATCTGAAACTGCATAGGACATTGAAGAAAATAAAAAGGTGAAGGAGAAACAAAGGGACACACGTGCTGATATATGAGATCATCCTGCTGTCTTAGCAATCCTGCCTGTCTCTGTATCACTGAACTTGTGTATTAGTTTTCCACAGATCTCACGTCTGGAAGGGTAGGATTAATACTGGCTGAAGGGTATATAGCCCACAAAACACTCGGACTGCCCAGCTGTGCAGCAGCCTGCACCTGAGATCTGGGAGGATTCTTGCTTTTATAAATTTAAAGCTATCAAAAATGTTACCTGATTTCTGAATCAGGTAACAGGCAGGAATTACACAAGAGGTTAAACCCTGCTTCTAGCTATTGGCTTTTATACATCAATTACCTTTTGTATATTTACATAGAATGAGATGGACAGTTAGGTCCACTAAATCTGTAGCTAGAACACCATTAGGCATAACACCAAACACCAACTTTTCTGTAGTGTGCTATTTTTTACCTTACTCTATAGCTGAGAAACATGGAAATGCTAGTACTGCTACATCAAAGCATTGGAAAAATTTAATCAACGGCACCTTCAAGCTATTATGCATATCAAGTGGCAAGATAAAATCATGAATAACAAAGTTCTGCAAAGTGGTTGCACAAACAGTGTTGAAGCAATCTTATAAAAGCGCAGTTTTGCTGGACTGGACATGTCCTCTGCATGGAGGACACCAGCTCCCAAAGGAAAAAACGTGTATTAAACTTTTAATGTGTGAAAGATCAAGAGACCGACTGAGGCAGGAGTAAAAAGATGCCCTGGAAAAAAGAAGAAAGAACCTCACCCATTGTGACACAGGTAGCAACACATGTGAAGTTGCAGTGGCAAACAAAACATGTTGGCAAGGCCCATTAACATCTGCTGCAGAAAGCTTGGAAGAAAGACATGCAAGCCAAGAAGAGAAGAGGGTAACTGGCAACCACAGACACTGTGAGAGCAGGAGCACGTGCATAAAAGCTGCAGAAACAGCCTACAAAGATGATCCCAATATATGGAAGCTGATGACACAGAAACTCCTGCTGCTTCTTTGTCTTCAGAACCAGCATCAACCGACAATGACAACTTCACATTTGGACCTTCCTGCCAATCCCTAATCTGTGCTGCAGCAGTTAATGTTATTCTTGGAGCTAGATAGATTCTTGCCTAAACAGAAGGAACCCAGAAGAGCTGTGTTCACTTCAGCTCCATTAAAAAATGTGGGTGGGGTGAAATACATGGGAAAGAGGCAATCATTAAAATGATCCATAAGGAAGTTTGTTTCATGCTTCTAAAAAGGATTTGGCAAAAGGGGATTGGGGATTTTCTGATTAGGGAAAGGTCCTATTGTTAAAAGAAGACCTCTTACACAGTGGGCTTAAGGGAGGAGGGGTGCATCCATTTTTATAAAAGAAATCACTTTTTTTTTTGAATTTTTTTTGAATTTTCTCCTTTCCTCTGGCAATGCCTGCTCCATTTCTTTGTTACTAAGCTTAGGAGACTTTTACTTGCACAGGAGACATGAAAGAAGGACATTAAGTTCACGTCACATCTGTGAACATGTTGCCATGTCAACAGGCAGTACTTTGTGGCTTAATTATTGATTGACTCATGTTCCTTTAGGACATAACACAAGCAATAACAGCACACCGAGCAGCTTTTCTAAGTTAGATACCTACTTATGCCATAGGAGAGGTGTGGCACTTCTAACCCAAGAATGGCTAAGGTCTATATCTGAGTTTTATAAGATGACCGTTTTTCAGTCATCTTGCATGGAGAGTATGACAGCCTCAGGAACACATAATAATTACATAAATCACAGTAATACATCACTGGCATAGAACCTGTTTTTAAGATCAAAATCCCCAGCCTTTACAACTCAGGCTGAAGAAGAGCTCTTTTAGGTAATGAATACATTAATTCCTACAATCGCTCAGTTACTCACAAATTAGGCATAGTCACCGGAACAAGTTATTTCCAGGCATTAACTGTTAAGTGAGCAAAGGTAGGAATCTACAGTGTGTTACCTAATCCATGGCAACTATTCATGTGCACACTCTGTGCTCACTGTGCTGGTTACAAGGTTGCTTAACTCACTCACTCTGAGCAGCAAGCTACCTAAAATTACCTTGTGTTTACCAAGATGCAAGAGCATGCACTCTAACAGTTACCGTGGAGCATGAAACACCCCACAAAATCACCACCCGAACTTGCTTCACAGGAATTTGTTCCCATGGTTATGTGCCAGTTGTATGTCTATATGCACACAGCAAGGGGATTACCAACAGGCAGAGAAGAGCATGGAGCAGCTCCCAAAACTCTCACTAATGTGTGGGGAAGATAAGCAGAATGAGAAGAGAGGAGTAATATTTTTTAATGTGACAGATCTGAATCTGATCTGTTTCACAGCACAGTAAATCAGGATTATCTATGCTGAAGTCTTATGAAGTCTCCTTTGCAAGAGTAAATTCTGATCCTGCATCAGAAGTGTAGTCAGACAGGATTCTTAGGCACTCAAAAACAAAGAGAAAGGGTAAGGTCTCATTTTTCAAAAGAGGGTATTTAAACCGGCTATATAGTAAAAGGCATGTAGGAATGCAAGATAGATCTGTAGTCCAAAAAAATATATTCTTTTTTATCATATAGGCAGTTCCTTTGAAAATTTCATCTATCACTTAAGATTTTAAGCTTCATATGCTGTGAAGTAGATGCAGAGAAAGAGGCAGCCAGCATCTTGAACATCCTTTTGATGTGTGTGGTCATGTTCACATCTTGCAAAGTTTAATGTTTCAAACCCGAGCTGT
>NW_010586705.1:468489-492692 GCF_000705375.1 Tinamus guttatus | reverse complement strand
GGGCCCTCTGCGGCGCGGGCGGCGGGGCCGGAGCCCTGGGGAACGCGCCTCTGCTTCGGGGCTCAGGCAGTGCTTTTTCCTGCTTTTCCTTCTTCCTGGGGATGATCTTGCCCTTTGTGGGAGCACCCGTAGGAGTTGTGCGTTTAGATGGCGGCTGCTCGGTCACTTGTGAAGCCTCGGGTAGCAGTAAAGGGGATGTTTCTGTGGTGGCAGGAAATCATTGAGGTGTTAGTATTATACGTGCAAAATTACTGGAAAGTTTTAACCACTATGTCGTAGGTGTGCTGCTGGCCATAACCTCATTAGCCTCCAGTCTAGCTTCGCTTGCTCTTGTATTTAAGCTGGATGCTCAGATTTAGATTGTGACTGTTGGGTTTCAGTGCGTGGCTGGGGCTCTGCGCTGTGACTCCAGGCTCGAGGTCTCCTCCCAGTGTGGTTAAACACAGCACAGTACTTGGAGAGGGCCCGTCCTTGCTCAGCTCCGGAGCGCTGGGGTCTGGTCACCTTCTCTCGAAAGCAGACCTCCCTGTTAGGTTTATCACACAGAGGTGAATACAACTTTTGCATGTACAAGGGTCTTTGCAAACCAAAAATGTGCAAGCCAGCTCCAAGGAACATGTGAAAATGATTTTATCCCTTTTTTCCTCTTCTCCCCTTTCTTTACATCCTAACGTATTTTTTCCTGGAACCCTCTTTACAATTCCTCTTGCAGCCAAATCAGCACATGTGTTAGCTTCAAAAGATTAAACTGCTTATCTGTGAAATGGATTGTCTTAATTGCAGTATTTCATTTGATGTGTGCTTCAGTTGGTCACTTTTGCAGTTGTTCTGTAACTGCTCTGAAGGACAGTTTTGAATTAGCAAGGTTTTTTGCCTTTTTTTGGTATTTTTGAAGATGCTTATATTAAAAAAAAAATAAAAACTTCTGGCTCTTTATGGTCTGTTATGAATACAAGAGTGAATAAAAGATATTTCCTCAGCTTGTGATGTTTGTGTAGGCTGTCACTGTTCTGCTTTTTTCTGCTGTAATTTTAAAACTGTTGTAACTATGGGTATTAGGCTTAATTCTGGCCAGGATTCTGATGGCAAACCAGAACTACCAAGACGCACAGATTTTAATGATTGTAGCCAGCCTAGCAGCCTGGCCTGCCGGCTGTGCGTGCAGGCACCCGAGGACAAGAACCTTTGACAGATCAATCACAAAACGCCATTGTTCAAAGGCAGATGCCAAAGAGCTTTTGAAGTCTTCAAAGACGCGAATTCCTACTCTCAGGTGGGAAACGGATTGAGGTTTCCTGATACATGCTGTAGGTTTTGAGTGTTCTACAAAGGCCACCAATGACTGCAAATATGTGGCTGTTTTGCTCATGCAGAAAACTATGGTTTGGGGGAAGGGGTAAGGGGGGACATAAGAGACTGTGAAGGCAGGTTTCCAAATTAGAAATGATGTTTTTGCTTGGGCAATCTTAGTCTGCTCCCCCAGCTTCTGCTATATGTTACTAACTTAATTATTGTGCATATGTCTGCCATGGGGTGTGATTCATTCTGTACATGTAGTGACAGTGCTAACTTACTGGGATCTTCAGTTATTTCTTTTGTTTATTTTAATAGAATCAGTTGATCATCTTGTAAGACATGAGCAGAAGAAAGCTGAATTGTGGTGGTGCGGGTATAGGTAAAGTTTTCAGCGTTTCTTGACTGAGGAAGTTTCACCTTTGCAAACTGGATGTTTTTTCCAATGTGTCTTTTAACATAAAATTTTACTTGCATAAATACTCTACAGTCTAGCACCCCAATCCCATAGGTTCATGCTCCTTTGCCATACAATAAGATGTAAAAGGCAGAGTCTGTAGAAGGAACTTCACACTTGAGATCTCCACCTCGCTAGGATTATTGGTAACAATAAACAGGCTGTTAAATAAGTTAACTGGGGAGAGATCAGGCTTCTGTTTTGCGAATGGATTTTGTAGCTGTTGCTGACAGCTGTTTGAGAAATCTGCAGCCCTGAGCTCTGCACCCTTCTGCATGGGCTTGTCTATTCCTACCTCTCCGTCTCCTCCAAGTCTCTCCCCTAAGGTTACTGCTTGTTCTCTGGTCCCCACTGTGGTCTGGGGGTTTCTCCTATGTTGCCTGAGTGTTTAAAACACTGTGTTCAGAAAGGCAGCCTTTTCCCTCTCTGTTCTGGTACCTGTTATGCTGGCCACTTCCTTCATCTAATAGAGGTATTTTGATTAAAATTCTTGTTCAGTCTGTGTATACCCTGCAGTCCAGAGATTTTGCAGTCTCAAGTGCTTTATAAATATTGATGAATTAACCCTCGCAGTATCTGCCTGGTAAGGAAGCATTCATTTTCCCATGCTCAAAAGAAGAAGATTCACTGATGATTCAGAGATGCCGAGCAATAGCAAATCCATTGGGAGCTGCATATGAAACCCTGTGTCTTATATGGGTTTGTCTAAGATCGGAGAGAAGATTGTGTCAAGGGCAGGAGCACAGCTTCCACCCAGAACCTCTGCTTTCATCATCTGTTCCTCTCCTTCCTCGATGGCAAAAACTTGATTTCTGAGCATCTCCCTTGCATGCTTTCCTTTCCGATCTTAGGATGTGCTCAATCTTCAGGACACCCACAGTTAATGAAAGGAACTGCCCTCCACAATGCAAGCATTTTTAAGAGGAAAACTGAATGTAACTTTTAACTCTTAAACTCCCTCTGCTTTTAACACTTAATGCATTATAAGAGACAGCAAAAATAGTTTAAACAACTTTGTAAAAGCTCTGAAGTATCTGTTTAAATATTCTAGTTCACTGAGTAATATATTAGTATCCTTGGACAGTACAGTTTTATTTTGGTGGAAGTCATGAATTTGCCTTTTGAAAAGCTTAGGAGTTGATGACTAGCAAGTAGATTTCTTTGGCCTTCATACTGCCAGAGCAAGTCCAGACACACACAGGTGAAGACACATCTAGGGTTGTATTTTAAATAAGTATCTAAAAGTTTTGTGACAAGATAAAAATCTACGTGAGAAGTTGATGCTTCAATTTTTGCTTTTGTTTTTCTGCAGTTGTGGAAGGCAGGTGACCCACCTCTTTTCCTTTGCGGAATACATTGAAGAGAATCAATACTGCACCTTTGTACAGAAACATAGTTTAGTTTCTGGCATCTGTTGGGCTGTTCCTTCTTTAATCTTTTTAGAAAGAACTTTAAGTGCTATGCTTCTTACTAGCTTATATCTAACACATGCTTCTCGTGCAAAGCTCTGTTTCATTCTAGTCCTTGTCACTCTGGGTGTTGAGTCTCACAGTTGTTCTTTTGTTCATCTTAATGTGCATAAAATTTCTGTTCTTATACTTTTGTGCCTCTTTTAAGTACAAACATACATATTTATAAATTGGTATATTTCTATTTAGTTAATGACTGTTTAGCAGATGAAGATGTATTTTAATTTTTGGGTCTATTCCATACTGCTTTGTAGAGCCAAAGCTAGGTCTTACAACATGACTAGAAGCAAATGTTACTTCCTAGTGAAAAGTAATGTATGATACATGAAGTGTCAGGCAATTCATCAGGAGTAAGGAGGAGATGGCCCTAAGGCAAACAGTTTGCTCTTTAGAATACAATAGTTACTTAACCCTTTAACTCGTACAGCACATGTATAAAGCACAAACTTGAAACAAATTTGTTCAGGAGGTAACGGATGCAGACTGTGCAATGAAATATAAATTCTTCTTGAAATATCCCTTAATGGCAACCAGTCTTTAGCCCATCATTTTTAATATATATTGAGCAATTAATTGAAATAATAAAACCTGAATATGAGTTTGGTTTTTCTGCTGTGTGGGCAGTTGCCTTAAGTGTTTTTAGCATTTAGTGGTGTGTTCTTTAGATAACTACAGTCAGGTTAATGTTATTTGACCAAGTTCAGCACTGAGTATTACATGTTTGTTTTCAATACACACTACTTAGTGCTGGTGGTGTCTTTCAGTGTGATTTCTTCCACAGATGGCAGCAAGTGAAATGCTTTTTCCTGTAACTGTTTAAAGGAATACTCAGATTGAAACCTAGCCCATTGGAAAGCAAATCAGGGGTTGTTTCAGGAAGTACAGTATTTGTGTTTGCCAATAGTGCAAGCTTTGCAATATTTTCTGTTCAGTTATTGTTTTACGAAAAAGCCACACACAAAGTGGAGAGATGAACACATTTTATGCAGGAGGCACAAATGAAATTGCCCAGACAAGTGCTTTCAAATGCACAGTGTAAACTGGGTGAAAAATATAGGCTGTTCTTAATCTAAGAGCAGTGACCTCTTGCATACTGTTTGTATCCATGGATATTTTTACCTATAGTCATGGACAAAGAATTTTGGACACAGTTGAGATTTATTTGTTTTTATCAAGTAGCATTTATGAGTATTGATTGATTGTTTTTTAGCTCCTGTTCTCCTAGTGTTCAGGACTATGTTTTTAGGAATTGGTATGTTTTTATACTGTTGCTTTTGTTTTTCTTTGGTACAGTGTTTCAGGAGAAAAAATTATTTTTAACAATACTGTTCTTTACATGCCTCTGTTTTCATTTTAAAGTAGCTGACTTAGGCCCCAGCTGAACAAAGTACTTAAGCACATGTGCAGCTTTAAGCCAAGGGACTACTCACAAACTTAAGAGTTGCATGCAAATTTACATCCTGGGGCCAGATCAAACCCCAGTGAAACCTTGGTGGATTTTACTGCACAGATTTTTGATTAGAAATCTTGTTGATTTAAGGCCTGAACAGGCTGTTTGGCTGAAGGACAGGTAATGAGTATTTTAGTTCCAAAAAAGATAAGCTGCATCCTAGATGTGAAAATGCAAATGTAAAACTTTGCAGATTTTTACTGTATTATTTGCTAACAAACTTGCTGGACCATGGCAGGATATGAAAGAAGGAATGTTGTATAATACTAGTGCTTAAGATATAATTCCTGGATTCCTGTCTTTAAGGAAAAATGTGAGCATGTAGACAAGGAAAATAAAGGATGAAGTTGCTGTTATCACCAGTTGCCTTGGCTTCTGGCTAGCTGAAGTTTGCTAGCCTGGATCAGAGCGGTTTGTATTTTTTCCCCTTTCAGACAAAAAGAGGACTATGGAGCAGTCGGCGGCGGTGGCGCCGGCGGGCGGCCCTGCTCCCGAAGGGGTTAACGCGCAGGCAGCGCTCAGACATCTGGCGGGAGCTGTGGGTGTTGGGTGCGGCGGATCCCAGGGCCGTACCAGTCTCTACAAGGGAGCTGTCATGCCCGGTGATTTATCCTTCCCTAATGTCACGGGGTATGGATGTTGAAACTGTGGCGAGAATGCGAAATACGAAAAACATGAAGATTATGATTTAATGTCTGGGGAGGCTCATTGTTGGCCTCTGTTCACAAGTTGTAAGCACTGGAGGTAGCTTGACACAAAATCTGGTATGTAGCACAGAAAAAAAGCAGGAGGGTTTTGGAGCTCCAACATGTGTTAGTGTACAAAAATGAGTGGCGGCAACAGTGAAATCAAAGGCTGCGTTGATGATATATTGTGCTGAAGAAATTTGTGGAAGTTGCTTGTAAATAACTCCTATTTAAATGTACTTTGTGGTCCTGAATTTGCAAATAAGCGTAATGGGTGCAGTAGATAAAGGCTGTAGAGAACTAACTTTGCTAAAGACAGTTTGGGTAATTAAGTGATCCTTCAACATAGCTGAGATGTAAGCGTGTTACGTTCATGATGTGACACCTTCTTGCTCCTCTTTTGAATCTGAAATTCATCGGAGGTTAAGTTTCTGTTAAGAAAAATCATGTTTTGTCAGGCAGCCTGTACTAAATTTATTTCATTTTTCTTCTACCAAGTGCAACAAAACATTCAGTTGTTAAGAGTAGCTGGAACAAAAGGAATATCACTGATTTTTGTCAAAATATCCCCATATAGTAAGTTCCTTTGTAGCTAGGTGAAAAAAAGTTTGCCTGGTTCTTTGAAGGGATGGATTAAATCATTTTTATTTCTTGGAGCAATATTTATTGTTCTTATTGGAGGCAGCTCACAGAGCATTGTTGGTTTTCCCAGTATTCTTAACTATCAGGAACAAAAAAAAAATCAGGCGGCATAACTCTCAGCTGGCAAAAGTTAAATAAAAAAGCAATGGTAAAGTGAGTGCTGCTGCTGCTCTGGAGCGCAAAACTGATACTGCTGCCTCACTTAAAGCATGATGGTAAATGTGGTTGTGCTTTCATGATGGTACAGGTATAGTCTTAGAAACCGTTAATGCTTAAGTGTGTATGTCATATCAGGATCTATTTTTTCCTGATACAGCATAAAATATATATTAGCTTTTATAGACAAAGTTCTATTCTTTTGGACATACTCCCATTATTCTCCAAGTCGTGTATTTTAGTAAAAATGCATAAATGAATAAAGCTATTTGGAATCCTGTTTTCTAGAATATTGCTTGTTTTATAAATATTACAGAAGCTATGAACTCAGTATTCTATTTATGCACAAATAAATTCCAACTTATCCATGCTGCTGAAATTGTAGTCTGATGCATAATAAATAAGTTCCAATTGGGAAAAATGTTTTGGTGTATTCAGGTACAAATAACATTGTAAAATGACAAGTGAAATAAAGGATATGTGCTCTGAAATCAGAGTTAATATTTTAACCTGTATTAGTAAAAATGCAGTAATAGGGTCTGCAGAACTAATTCTTACTTCCCTTACATTAACAGGAAAACTATTACTGACTGTGAAGCAGTAGTAGTGTCAAATCCTTATTTAGGGGAAAAAAAAAGCAACTAAAATTTTAAAATATGGTGTTTATATCAGTTTTTAAATTACTTTGTCCCTTTTTTTGTGATGAAATTTAAGTATGTGATTATTTAAATAAAGAAAAGTAGTGTTGGGGGTTTCAGTAAGGGTTCCTTTTTTTATTTTTATTTTCTGCCGGTCACAGAAGCAGCAGTTCTTTTCCTGTTATGCATCAGGATGTATGGTAAAAATGTTACAAATTAGTTTATAACCTCAGCACCATCTGTGAAACTACTGTTTTTAGAAGTGCTTTGTCAAGGTGCTTGGGGATTTGCACAGCCTGAGATTTGGGTTAGACCTGTGTTTGAAACACTGCTGGCGTTATTTTGCTTTCTAAGACACTCTGCGTTCAGGGCTCTGCTAGGATTCCTCCTGAGCCTGGTTCACGGCCATTCAGTAGCTACTTTTCTGACACCTTTTTACACTAAAATGTTGCTTGATTATCACTTTGTGTGTGTAGCTTGCCCAGGTATTGGTGATAGACCTGATGCAATAGGAGAGGAAGAGCAGTGAAGAGTTAGGAATCAAATATGTGTTATTCAGTGGATTATCTTTCTGGTCATCTTTGCTGTGTGATGCTTGTTTGGATTGTCGAGTTGTTTGATTTCAGTTGTGTGTTGGGATCCCTGTCCAATCTAATCTTGGTCTCTGTGTTCTCATGTAGTCTCATCTGAGCTCATGAGCTGTAATTGTCAGGAATAGTCTGGAAGAGGGGAATATGGAGCCAGTAGGACTTCATTAAAACAACATCCCAGTCTTAAAAAGAGAATCACAGTATCGTAGGTATTCTCTCCCAAAATTGTGCAAGTTTGGCCTAGTCAGGACATCTGGAGGGAACCTGAAGCCACAGAAAATGGCTCAGCTATACAAAGCCAGATGAAAATAAAATAACTGCTCGAATTAGTTATATATGAATAAAACAGAAAATGAATGAAGTGATAAAGTATAAGATCACTTAAGGATGTGATAATAAATACTTTTTGTAAACACGGTATGTTTTATAAACATAAAAGCATTTCTGGTAAACAGAAGCTTTCCCTTGGTTATGGTGTGCGAAGGGAAGGTGCTTGAGCCTGGCTGCACCGGCGGGGAGCTCCGGGCTCCCTGCGGCCTTCCCCGTGCGCGCGTGCCCAGCACTGCCGCGCGTTGCTGGCCTGGAGCCACGTTGCTCAGGATCTCTTTCTAGCGTCTAAAGTGTCTCCCCAGTAAGAACTGAGGGGTGTCCAAAACGCAGGCTGCCCTTTGCTGCTTTGCATCACGCCTGCCTGTGAAAGTAAGATGAGCTTCTCTTCTGTTGAAGCTCTTCTGGGTGCTCAGGAGATGCATTGGGACAAGCTAAAAGTTGTCGCAGAACAGAAGGATTGTCCCTACTAGCTCGGGAAAGCACATGGGCTCATGGTTTGAAAGGCCTCTTAATTATAGGAAAGGATCTAGGGATCTAGGCATACACCTAAACTCAATCATGTTGGAAGTTGGCTTTCCAGAATCTTTCTCCCTACATTAACAGAGGGAATTGCAAGACGAGTCCTGGGAGCTTGATCCGACAGTGGCTCAGGAGAAACAGCTGCCTTAAGATAAGGCCCATGGTTTGGTAAAACACAAAAATGTGTTTAAAGAAAACAAAATCAATATAAGGGCATTGACAATGCTTCTGCTTGGGCTTTGGCCATTTTTCATGGATGGACTTTAATTAGTTCACTGACAAATAACGAGATCTGAAGTACAGGCTAGGAGTAATATTAACAGCATTCAGCCTGTGGCAATCCTCAGTGTTGTCATGTGTATGAGAGAAATGACAGCCCGTGGCATCGTAGCCAATCCACTGTTTCAATTAACCTGTTGTGTTTTTTTTTTTTCCTGAAACTTAAAAGCTTGGGGAAGCCAAGTATGTGGGGGAGAGGTTAATTCGCACCAATGTGAATAGGATATTATTGGAGGCATTCTGGCTGTCCAGTGAATAAAACTTTGAACAGAAAGGTATGTTAGTAAATATGAAGCTATTGGGAAGAGGACTTACTGAAGCTAAATTTCTAATGAGACTTTTTCTATAATTTCTAATGTGCTTTGATGTTTGTATAGTCACAAACAGATTTAAATATAATGTGTCATCAAAGCTTTTGAAGATGATTTGAGGACAATCATGGTAGTTTATACGTAAACAACAAACTGAACTGTGGAAAAAAAGGTTTGGAGAAATTTAATATACTTCTGCAAGCTTTATTTCAGATAATGAGGTAAATAATTAGAAGCAGAATTTTACACTGTCTTTGCTGGATTATTTTTGTTCACTTAGTCTGAAGACATGTTGAGTATGTCCACAGCTAAAAAGAGGGACAATACCTGCTGTATTAAAAACAATAATAGGTATGGAAACTTCATAGGCTGCAATTGGAAAATTCTTTCTGGTAGCAAAACTATTGCGTACTTTTTTCGATCTTCTGTATGGTCATGCAGCTTGATTGGTGCAAGAAAAGGTAAAACTTCATTCAGAACATCAGTTTGCCTCATGCAGATCCCATTCAAGGGTATGAAAGCTTGTTATTAACCCTGAATGGGCTCTGGATCACTGGAGTATTAATAAGTTAATCCTGTCTATTGCATTCATCATGTATAAAGTGACTACTTGAATCACATGCTTAATTTGGAAATGTCCAGTTGTTATTTTTTCATAATGATGCTAAAAAGAAGTTTTGTTGTTGTTTAGATTATGTCTGTGGGAAAATATACAGGAAAGTATAATATAGAGCCTTCTTCAAGTCCTAACATGATTGCCAACGTATATACAATTAAATGAAATGCCTTCAAGATCTGAATCTAACCTGTCAGTCAGTTGCCATTCTACTATAGCTGGAAATCCATAGCCCCTCCTTGGCCTTGTTACTATTAATAATGTAGTGTCTGGTGTGAATTTAAACCTAGGATAGTATTTGCTGTTTATTTCAAGTTGTAAGTTCGTAATAACTGACCAGTCCCTATCTCCTCAGGAATTAATATTTCCAGATTGAGTGCAGGCTTTGGGGAGCTTCTGTAAACCAAGACATTCTTGAGCGCTGTGATAAATACGGTTCAGATTGGAAGTCCTTGCTCAATCTGTGCCTCCCCTAAATCAGGGAAATCAGTCCTCCGAGTAGCTGTCTGGCGGCGTGGATAAGAGGTTCCCAGTCTGTCTGAAAAAGCACATGCACATTTTGGGGGGTGCACATCAGCTTGTTAGGTCAAGCAATTGCTTTATGGGTTTCTGGCTAAATCTTGTGCAGTTTAAGGTAAGTGAGATATTCCTTGCTTTCTGCCTGAGATATCATGCAGGAGTTCTGCCTGCTTTCCTTCTCCAGCCAGCTGTAGCTGTATTTCACTGAGGAGTGAAGTGAGCCCCGTGCATCTCTGCTCACCCACGGGGCAGGCAGCAGGAGTGCGGGGTGACCAGTTACTGTACTATGAACTATGGGGTTATTTTCTTATAAGATGAGTAGTTCCTTAAGAGCTGGTGTAGGCTAATACACAAGACATGAAGTCTCTAAAAGTCATTGTACATATCATTAGAAACAGCATAACCCCTCCCTCTGTCTTCAGTTTACAGCAATAATAACCTTTGCAGATGCTTTTCCTGGGAATTAAGGACCAGCTGGGGTAAACAGACCTCAAACTATCCTCTTAGCCAGTCATTAATCTTGAGGGAAAGCTTGTGCTTTGATCATTATTGCTAAAATATGCCTAGTGCAGCCTGGTTTCACATGCCAGTAAAAAGCAAAACAGTATTTTCCCAAAACATGAGCATTCTTTTTTCCCCTCAAGTAGCCCTGTGTCATGGGCTCCTTTTCTGGCTGTTTAAGCATGCATGTGAACTTGCACGCTTGCTGCTCATACCTGTGTGTGCCCATGCACAAGTATTTACTCTGCCTCTCCACTGCTGTAAATAGTGTCAATCAACCTTTTAATTAGCTTAGGTTCATCTAAAAATGTGTGGAAAGTTTTGCGTTGAGTATCTTTGCTTTTGAAAATTGATAAGAAATGTGTTATCTGCTTAAGAACTTACAGGGCTCTGTTTTTTTAATGCCGGTGGGTCTTGCCCAGGCCCAAGAATTGGGCCAGCGCAGCGCGGTTCGCTGCAGCTTGTCCTTCCTGCAGAGCCTGAGACGTGTGTGAGGGGGCTTCGAGGCTGGCCGAGAAGTCTGTGCTGCTGATGTTGGTGCTCTGTGTTGAAGAGCTGACTGATTTTTCTAAGCCAGTTCTTTCTCAGATTTTCGAAAGAAGCTGGTTGCTGAACAGTGTGCATAGTAAATACTTGCAGGTTTTAGATGTGTTTAAAAAAAAAAAAGTGTCTTGTTTTGTCTTGAATAATGTTTTCTATGCCTAAATACAGTGAGGTACAAATGCAGTATTAATTGAAGATAAATCCATTAATGCTGCTCAGACTTTCAATTTTATCATAGTCAGTCATTTTAAAAGTCAGAAGTTGTACGATATTTCTACATACAGAGCTGAAAGCACAGCGAGCATCTTGCCAAATTTCCAGACTTTAACTTCCTAAAATAGTACAAATATAGAACTCGACCAGGTAGGAGGTCCCACAATGAACTCTCGTTCCCTGAATTAGCTTTCAATGTGCAGAGTATTTGACAAGAACCGAATTCTGCTCAAGAACTAATAAGAAAAATGTTAGTTAATGGCAAATGTTAGTTTGCCATTTTTTACAGAATTTGCTATATTGCTTATCTGTTTTTTTGTCAGGTTAATCATTGATTAAAGAAAGTATTTAAAGTTTATGGTGTTAAACTAGTTAAGTTTCACTGAAGGCAGCAATTCTTAATGAACTTAAGCATCTTTGAACATACTCTGCTGCATTTAAGGCACATACTGCTATTTCTATAAGCAAGGAAATTCTCTTTCTTGCCTTTGGTAGTAATTCTCCTTTTCTGTGGGTGGATTTCTGTATGATTATATAGGGTTTTTGTTAATTTTCTTCTGTGCTGTCTTTCAAAAGTAAAGGTCATGCAGTGCTCTGCTGTACAAGCCATCAGGGTCTGCAAGAACATGAGAGAAGTAGCAGTTGGGTTTGATGATTTACAATTGAATCATATTGAATAGATTCAGAAGAGAGTTGCTGCTTTACAACTCGTGTCCTTTGCCCTAAAAGAGCCTTTTGGATCTTGCCTGCTACCTCCAGTGTTGATTTCCTTTGTTCTGTGTCCCTGAAGGGGAATCATCAAAGTAGCAAGAGAAGGAAAGCATTCCTGTATCTTCTTGCCAAAAGCATTTTCCCCATTTTACTATAAATGAGCACCATGGAGGAAGTGGAGAGGGGAAAAAAAAAAAAAATCGTGTAGGTCCTTAATGTTCTGAGCCAAAACTCGGCTGAGGTTCAGTGTGAAGCTTGTGGTCCCCCTGGAGAGCCCGAGTGCCCGTTCCTCAAGGAGCGGAAGGAGCTGCAGTGGGGAAGGCTCCTGCTGGCAGTGGTGTAACAGATTGCTGAATGGTGTTAAAGTGCGTTATAACGTACAGAGTATGAAATAGGAACTTAAATCCATTTCTTACATGTTTAAATTCAGGTGTTTTAAATAGCAAGAGCTCATTATTGTGATATATGGCTGTTAGTGTCAATGGGTAAAATGCAGCACCAGTTGCATTTTGTTGGCTAGCAAGTACAGTTGTCTGGGGTTTTGTGTTACTGTATGAAAATAATATTTCCGAAAAGTATGATCCAGCCATGCTTCATCTTGTGTGTTAGTATTGGGTGTTTTTACCACCACCCTGCTCCTGAAAATACAAAGCAATAAATGGCTAGGCTCAATGCTGCGTAAAACCAGGCTTCTGACACTGAGTAGCAGTTGTGTGACTACTATATAACAACAGTCCCAACCTTTCCATTCATTGCTATACACTGAATCTACAGATTTTTGACAGTCTTTCTGCCTGGTGTTGTTTTCTTCTAAGAAGTGTTCGACAGTGCTGCAGAGCTATGGCAGTAGTGCAGAGTTGGGCTGCTTTCTGAAGAGCTTTTGACCCATTTCTGGCATATTAAGGAAATACTTAGTCGAAGTTACAGTTGTCGTTTATCTGTCTGTATTTCAGCTCAGGTTTGGCCACTTGCCCTTTAGGGCTCACCTCTGCCATAGTTGTAGTCTCTGCAGTCCTCTGGTTAACTGGCCTTTTTTTTACTGCCTTGGTAGAAACTTCACCTGGAGTCGGTAAATATGTTGAGGTGTCCAGTTAAATTCATTACAGAAGCCACATCCATATGGTTTAGTCTTACTTTCTCTTTCCTTATTAGTAGACATATCTGGATGTCTCTGGCCTGGAAAGTCATTCGAAAATTGCTGCCTGTTTCCTGTACTACAGGAAAACTGCCTGCATGTTCCCTGATTCCCCAGAATCACTGCCAGCATTTTTCTTTTGCTCCCTAGCAACTGCCAATTTGGCAAAACTGAATGTGTGGGACCTGGAACTTTTTAAGCTGCAAGAGATGCAGAAACAAGGGTCTGTTTGTACTGCATGGACGTGTTTTATAGGAGTCTCAATAGCAAAGAGGTGTCAGTGTCACCCAACTGCCAGCACAAGAGATCAAGGAATAAATTTTCAGGGCAAAAGATACTCCCTCCTCTTTGAGAACAGTGTTTGCTGAAAAGAGTAGAGGCAGCATGAAGAAACCTCTACTGCACATCATGCAGCCCCGTTTCTCTGCCTAACTAATGGTTTTGAGCCTCCTGGAGAGCCCATGGTGCAGTTGGAGGTGCAAATGCAGGTTTAACTGCGATGGCTTTAAAGCAGCCGCCTGACTTAGCTATGGTGTTTCCAGCACAGAGCTCGTGGCAGGTTAATCATCTGGTTATAAACCTGCCTGCTTGCTTGAATTTTGCAGCCCACAGCAGAATTCTACAGCTTTGTGTATCTTCCATTATATTGTTTTTGGTTTAAACTTGGTCTGAGGCGTGTCGACACCGGCTGCCAGTGCCATGGGCTGCAGCGAGGGCACGTCTGGCTCTGCACCTCCTGGGTCCTTGGAGCGAGGTGGGCCTCGACACAGTCTTTGCTGTCAAAATAGGTGTTTTATTTGTCCCTCCTTAAAATGGGATGGTCACTATCTCTTTTTGGTCTATGTGGACTCAGTTTTGTTTCTGATGTGTCCAAAATATATATATATGTTTTTATGCTTTCCTTATTCTGCCTCTCCACTCATATTCTGTGATCGTGCTTACCTGTAGTATTTCTGATAGAAACCACGAAATAACTTGTTTTGTACTGGGAAGTTATAGCTGAACTATCTTATTTCCCTGAATGTTTCGAGGTTTTTTAGCACACTTAAATTCATGTGAACATGTGAAAAGTGATTTTTTTTTTTTTCCTCCCCCTTTCAGAATCTTGGAAACAAGGTATCCCCTGGCTGAGCTCATGTACAAACCATTTCAGACTTGAGCAAGCGTTTCTTTTTAAGCTGAAATTCTAGCAAACCCTCAGAAAACTGGGTTTATAATTGAAGTGACAGCACAGCCCTACTTGTAGCACTGCTGGCACACCTTCATAGTGGAAGCGTACGTTGCTGCAATTTTGAAATTAAAGTGAAACCCTAGCATGCTAAACAGTGGACTCCATTTCCTGCTGGTTGCTAAACTTGGTATTATTCTTATGAAAATCTGAAAATGTTGTGGGGTTTTGAGGGTGGACTAGCTATCTCTGCAGTAGGCATAAATCAGTGGGATTCAGCTGAAGGCAGTGATACTGTGCAGATTGGCCGCAGCTGATAAGGTGGCATAATAAATTGTAAAAATGTGAGCCTGCAGTATGCAGGGAGTTTGTTTTCTCAGATGATGTAGGTGTGTAAATTTGATTAGATTTTGTGAGTGGTAATGCTGAAAGTGACTGAAATTTCCTAATTCTATTTTCAGATTTTAACTGAAACGCAAGTGCTATTTAAACACTAGGCAGCTTTCTGCATGCTGGGAAACTTATTCAGTAAGTAAAATGGGGCAGATTGCAGAACCACACTGTGCAAAACCCTGTTTTCTCCATGAGTTGTCAAATTCAAGAAAAATAGTTTTTTTTAAGATTTTGGATCATAATTTCGGTTTAGATGTACTGAGCTGTTGAGTGGTGCCTAAGATAGTCTTCTGGTGGTCTGAATTCACATCCTATCACAGACGGTATGTTGAAGAAAAACAGACTGTGTCATCTTCTCTTTTCTGCACTGCATAGGTGCTCTCTAGAGCTCTCTTCTGATAGTTGATAGCGTTATGAATATGTTACTCTCTATATAATTGCCTGTAATGTTCTGTGGTGTAACCTATCTAGCCTTGGGTCTCCAGGTCTTTGGCAGGAACATATTTGCATATGAGGAACTCCTTGTTTTTGTCAGTTCTCTAGCCTGACGGATGGAACAGAGTATCACAAGAGTCATTCGTGAAAACAAAAGGCCCTCCAAGTGACTCATATCCAGCTCTGCTTTCAACAGTCATCGCCACTGAAGGCAGTTTAGGGTTCTGTACTGGTAGTTCTCAACCTGGTTTACAGTCAAACAGGGCTGGAGCAGTTTGGCAGTATCTTGCACCTCACCTAAGCTGCTAACATTTGCCCTGGGGCTTGTATCATTTGCTGTGTCTTCTTTGTCACTGCTAGCAGCAAAGCCTGTCTCATCACTCCCGCCAGGAGCAAGGGGCAGATGTCCCTGCACTGGACCCTTGTGGAGGTTTTGCAGGGCCGTGAAGGAGCTGTGGTGCCCTGGGATGCCTACGAGGTCCCACTGATAAAGTGCCAGTGCAGAGAACACCACAAATTTGATTTTTTTTCAGCCTTTTCTTTTTTTTTGTATAGATCAATAAACTTCTTAACACCTGTTAATCTAGGGCAGTTCACAAGTATTCCTGTAAAGGTGCACGTAGATGAAAGTAAACTAGCATGCTGAACACTTGAGGCAAAATTCCATGTATCTGATGGTTTAACTACACAGATATTAATTTAATATTGCATTGCTTAAGCTATGTAGCTTTTGCTGCGGTGCAAGTCCTGCCTCCCAAATGGGTTAGCACCGTACCCTCACCGCAGTCCCTGTGTGCTGTCTGGACATCACCCATGCTTACCAAAGCCTATCATATTCATTTCTCCCTTAAAGAGTAAATTTGGGGGGGGTGGAAGAAGTTGCTGTAAACATATCAGTCTGTATCACTTCCACCAGCAGTTCTCAGTAGTGTTATCTCTGACACTTAGCTTACCTCTCTGTAACCGTCATGCAACATCATGAGTAATAATATGCTGTTAACACACTGTCCATCAGAAATGTTTACTCATAGGGTGACAGCTAACACATCTGGACTACATACTGCGTTTGATCTGCAATGCCAGGCTCAGCCTACTGGTAACAATGACAAATCCATGCTGTGGTTGTGCAGTTCAAAGCATAAAATCTGAGGACTGCATTCGTGTTTGATTTTATTTAAAATATTTATAAAAAATAATGGCATTCATGATTAGTATAAAATACATATTTAAAAATATTGTATAAAAGGAAAAAGACAATCTGTGGCAGTGGAATTATGGTGTTTGTTTTAGCATGCACCTTTTAAAGCATAGTTCGTGATATTTCAAATTTAATCATTCTTGAAATTGAGCAAAGCTTGAGAGCTAATAAGATAATTATTTGAGGGGGAATTAATATATTTAACAAAGTCATAACTCAATTGTTAGCTAGGACAGAGGATTTTTTATTTCAAAAAATATAAACCATTTCGTATGACTTAATGCTCACTGGCTGTGAGTTTGACTTTTAGACCCCTCTTAAAGCTTTTTCTCACAATTCTTTCATTACCCCCTTAATTACAAAATATTCCTCAAAAGCAGTTACCTGTTTTCAGAATGTATGTGGAGAGGGTGACAGCAGGACATGAGCACAACTGGAAAGGGTTGGAGAAGTTGAAAGGCCAGAAATATTGGCCTCTGGATCTGTTTTAGCAGGGTGCTGTGTGGTGAGTTTTGTGGGTTGAACTGGCCTGAGATGCATACATTTCTTTAATGTACAGAAAGAATCAGATGGTGGCTCATTTTGACAATGCTATAAAGCAATAAAAAGCACTCATGTCACATGAAAAATGATCAAGCACACGACTTTTTTCCATGACTGGAAAAAAGTGTAATAAAAGGGGCCTATAGTAGAGGCACAATGATTATGCAGAGTTGTCTCTCAATTCCACCTTTAATGATTGTCCTCTTTCCTAGAAGAGCTCCACCTTTAGACAAAAGTGATCACTGAAAGACTGTAATTTATATAATTTTATCTTTTGAAACTACTGCTCTTCATAAGCTTAAGAGTGTCCTATTGCAGTAATTATTCACTCTAAGAAGTAAGGATATGGTTTGCTTTTTTGTTTTTTTCTTTTCTTTTCTTTTCTTTTCTTTTCTTTTCTTTTTTTTTTTTTAATTCCTTTGGTCTTTTATACCCTAAGGTAAGAGCTTCTTTGGGAATTTTGTAGCACTAGGTGGTTTATAAGATGCACAGAAAAGATTAAGCTAAAGAGGAAAATATTGCTCTGTTAAGGTAAGGGTAATTTTGGCATATAATAGACATTAGAGCCTTATTTTCAAAGCAATACTGAATTATTAAATGGAGCTGGAAGGGAAAAGACTGCAAACTGATGAAACCATGTGCAGGTATTCCTGGAAAGACCTCATTCATGTTCCAGGCTGAAACGAGAGATCTCTGGAAAACTGAAGGCCTGACTTTGATTTCTGTTAGCAAACAGTAGCCATTTTCTGTGAAGAGGCCTGCAGGAGTGTCGTAGGATTCCCAGCTCTGGTCGTGATTAACTCGTAGGCAGGAGCTTTCAGCCAACCTGCCTTTTCCTGATCAGTGGATAGGGCAGGTTTCTGGTGTGCCAAGGGTGGCAGAGGTGGCCTTGGTGGCAGTGCCAGAGCGCTGTGCGGCCGGCCGAGGCCTGGCGCTGTTCAGGCCTGCGGGCGCCAAGACCCTCACTCTGTGCCAGAGGCTGTTGCGGGTGAAATGTTCCTAGAAGCTGCAGCCCTTCACCAAGAGATTCCTTGTTCTCTTGCAGTTTAAAGCTGCATGTGACTATGTATCTTTTTCTACTTCGGGTTTCTGAAATCTGTGTGAAAAGCAGGGACCTGGCAAATACTGTGAACTTGAACCTTCTGGTTCTGGGTTCAGGATGTGAGCATGGCACGCTGCCACAGTGTTTAGAAAGCCTTGACAGCCCCCATTGCTTGTTTTTTGTTTGTTTGTTTTGCAAGATATAGCAATAAAGCAATGAATAAGCTGTGTTCTATTTTCTTTTATTTCTCTGAACAAAAGATACTCTTAAGTTTGTACTGAATTGTGGACATTCTAAATAGGTGGAACTATATAGGCATTAGAGGTGTAAACTTGATAAACACAGCAAAAAAAGAAGTGAAAAATGGCCTTGAGAAGATGACTGAATCCCCATGGCTAACAAGAGTCCCGATGTTTATATTTTCATATATTTTATTGGACACTTTTTATTTTAAACCCAGCTGTCACAACCTGATGTTTCACAGGCTTTGCTGCAGTGGAACATGCGTGTGTTCTGGCATCAGTCTGGGTGGAATATCTGTTCAAACAAATATAGCAGGGCATGCCAACCATGGCCAGTTGCATTTAGTTGTACTAGTTGCTGAACATACCTGGAGGGTCCCTCAGCGCTCAACCAAGTCAATTTTTGCATCTTTAATAATAATGACCCTTGAAAATCTGCATCTCATTATGGAATGTGGGGAGAGGGGTGGAAATAATCATCTCTATTAATGCTGAGGTAGTTGGTGTGGCTGCAGGACCAGCTTAGTATTCAGACTACACAGAGTGTTTGTGCAGGTAGGATCAGTGCATGGGCAAGGACAGAGTTTCATAGCAATGTTAAAAGATATACAAGGCTTAATTGTTGTTCAGTAGTATAGAGAATTCCCCTAAAATAACCCGAGTTCACAGTTTCATTCCTGGGAATACTATAATATATATGCTGGGCAGTAGATGAATCCTTGCAAAACGTACAGTATTTTCATTGACATTAAGAAAGCTCACTGTGTGGAGTAAGAGTGTGATAGTTTTTACTAGAAAACTAGCTCTGCACAAATCAAGTCATGATTAATCATGCTTGGGAGGGGCTGCCCTTTTTGGTGTAATTGCTTTTACTGAACTATAAAAAGCACAGCTAGATAAATATTCATACACAAAAAATAACAGGTATAGTGTTTGGAAAGTGAGTCAAATGAGTGAATCAATGTGGGTTTTAGGGGAAATACTCTAATTGACAGAAGCTGTAGCATATTAAGTCTACAGGGGAGAGTTGCAGGGCAACAGGGGAGGAAGAAAAAACAAGTATTAAGGAAAAGGAAATGCTTTCTTCCACAAATGTGAGAAGGATGATCCTGACTACTTCTACTAACCTAATATTGTATCTCAATCAGATGAGTTTGGGGCTTTCCTTATGCTGGGAATAACGTGGAGAAAACATACCTCAGAGTGGCTCTGCTGAGTGTTGCTTGAATACCAGCTGCAGTTCTTGGGGGGATCAAGTCTTGCTCCATTCCATGTCTGCTATTGTACTTGACGTGAGATGAAAAATAAGATCATATATTATAACAGTCCTCTTGAGGTAGATAGAAGGATCAGAAATTATCATGTCCCCTGAAGAGCATGAGTTTGACACTTCAACTTGTCCATTAATGTGGCATAAAAGATTAGATGTCCTTTTTGTTTTTAGGTCCAAATGCCAAAGGAAGAGCACAGTCTGGGTCTAAGCATGAATGTGCTGGATGTGCTGATTTGTGACCACTGTCAAATCACTGGTTGGGGGGAAGTAATCTGGAGCTTCAAAGGAAACCCTGGAATTGCAAACTGCAAACTGCAGGCACTGTTCTATAACCAAAGATGCCAAATCTGTTTTATATCTTGGTGTGTAGTAGGCCACTTACAGCAAAATTACTAAATTCACCACAATAATGTATAGATAAAATCTGAGTATGAATACCTATATACTGCTCCCTGATATCTAGCATTGTCTGGACCAGTTTGGTGCTAATTGGCTCTGGGGAAGTGGCGTAGCTACCCTCTCTTCCAGGCTAAAACCCCCACCAGGAAGGCAGGCGCAATGCAGATGCGAGCGTGCTGCTCCCAGGCTTGAGCTGCTGCCTCCAGACAGGTCTGCAGCGCTTGGTGCAATCCTGCGGTGTGAGTCAGCGCCGGCCCCGCGCGCTGCTCCGCCATCAGGCATCATCCTGCACCCATGGGCAGTGCATGGGCCACGAGCTGTTCTGGATGAGCTCCCTGGCTCCTTGCTTGGCCCTTGTGCTATAATTCCCCCGTCGGAAGAGGGGTTTGTCCTACTTGGGTACAGGCAGCTGCAATGCACCTTGTATGAGAAATGTTTTCGTATAGAAATAAAGGTCTTCAAAAATATCAAGCCCAAAGAAAGGAGACTGGTCACATCAGCTATGAGATATAGTGTGCATGTATGTGCATGTCTCACATGGAGGTTTTGTTGAATAAGGTGTTACCAGGGAAAGCATTAGCAAATAGAGCAAAAAGGGGGTCCAGATCTCATTATATAACCCCTTTCTGCAGTTGTTTCACTGCAAGGTAGCAGTACTGCTGGGGATCTGATATGTAAGATAGGCCCTTTCTAAAGGTACTCATTTAGGATATTTCAAGGCCATCTGAAATAATTCATGTTTTGTCTGGGGAAAAGATTTTCAAAGTTCTAAATGCACTTTTATAATGGTAGCTGGAGAGAGATTTTTTTGAGTGCAAAGCTGGAGGAATTGGGGGCATATGTGGCCATGTTGTACCACTATATAAGTTTATGCAGGAAAAGTAGGAAAAAGGCAGTAGTGACTAATAATTACTTTTGATTTTTGATAGATGTAATATAAGTCTGATGGAATTCTCTAATGGGGAAGTAGGGTACTTTAATAAATATAAATCTGAATTCGGAGACAACCATATATTTTTCTATGTCCCAATGACAATGTTTTGTCTAAGAAATCTTTAATTTTGAGTGATTTGCATACAAAGGGTCTATGGCAAAAAAAGTTGGTATTTTTATTGGTTTAAGAAGTCTTGCGTCTGCACCCTTCGTTTCAGAAGATCAACATCTCTCCTTAGATCTGTATGTAGATAGCAATTACAGCAAGCAGTTCGCCCACACATACAGTGGCTTAACTCTTTAATAACAGTTTATTTTTGAGAAGAAAAAAGAAATCCACAAATATATCTCAAATGCTTAATGTTTTCTTTTTGTCTGGCAAAAAAAAACTTATTCTTAAAATCTGTAGGAGCTTGAACTGTTGGTTATATTACAGCAGTGCCAGTGTTGGGCCCAGTACTGTTCCCACCCCAGGAAAAAAAGTGAAAAACTCAAAAGATTTCTCAAATAATTTTCTCTGTATGAGTCTGTCAAAAGACATTCAAGTCGAGGGATGTTTCCAGAGATCTTTTTTTGGCCCAGTGCAATTGCACATGGGCAATTCAGGCAATTCATTCAGAAGAGAAATAAAAGCAAACAAACAAAAAAAATGCTGCCTAATTAATTCTTAAATCAAACCCTTCATGATCAACATAAAATATTCTTCATGATTTGGATAGGAATAAGACCATGAGACATAAGTGTGTGTGTGTGCATATATATGTATACAGGTGTGTGTGTATATGTGTGTCCATATACACACTTTTTTGCTTTGTACTTCTCTTCTTGGCAATATCACCTGTGCCTTGCATCCTTCTGTTGCCTCTCATTCTGTACTTAGCTTATATATACTTTGGTCTTAAAATCTTCCTTTTATAGCACACGTGTATGATTCCCAGCAGAGTTATCAGCTTAGTCCTCATCTTAGGCCATCGGAAGCCTCAGCTATTAAGCAGGGGTAATACGGGAGGCTCTTAGCTGGGGAAATGGGGTGGGAGGCATTTTCACATGCCCAGTGGGTGCCCCCCTCTCTATGTTAGCACCTGCTTTCTTAAATCCTGTAAGTGCTGGTTAGCAAAGGAGTTAACGTTTAAATGCCTGGCTGTTCTTTTTGCAAAGTGGATTGCGCGATGGACTTTTCCTAAGGCAGAAGAGCTTTGCTTGTTGTTTGAACTTGAATATTATTTGAAGTAGGGTTTTTGGCCTCTTGGGCATACATGGAACAGGTGTGTGTTTGCCACAGGCCGCTGCTTGGGTAAGTTGTGTCAAAGCAGAGTGAAGTCATTGTGAAACTTCAGTGCCCGACAATGGACCTGGCTGCTGGAAAACTGCTCGAGAAAGCTCTGAACAGGGTTCCTAGTGATGGAAAGAGGTTCCTTAAAGTCTTTTCTGTCTATCTGCCTAATTGTGTTTGCCCAGTGAGAACTACATCTTATCACCTATGTCTGAACAAGGTTTTTGAAACAACTGCTGGTGACAGTGAGGTGGCCTTGCACATGTGCCATAGTGCTGGACTGCTCTGAGTGCTGAGGAGATCTGGTTTCTTTAAGCAAATTGCTCTGTGGGTGGACGAGGTGGATACTCTAGCTGTAAAGTGTGCTTTGACTTTGAGCATGTTAGGAAATACTGAACCTGCTAAATGATTATTAAATGGAGAGGAGGGAGGAGTTTGTAGGCGCTGTGGAGCCAACTCCTGCTGCCGGCCTCAGAGCTGACACCAGCAGCACTGCCAGGAGTGAAAGAATATGTTGTGTAACTCACTGGCTCTACCAAGTACGCAGTGGTACTCTGCAAATAAACTTTCTGTCCAGGTATTTTTGGACTTCTGCCTCCAACTGAGTGGATAAGGAGCATTTATGGCTCTGGCAATAAAATTCTGCAGATGTTCTTTTTTCGTATGTACAGTGCTAAGAAGGAAAACGATGTTATGCTTTTATCAGATCAACTTGAAATCAGTACAACTGTAGCTCAGGGTCGGGATTTGTTCTTTCACAGCAACAGATCTTTTTACTCCAGGAAGGCTTTCAGTGTTTGTGCCTAAAGTCCTGCATTAAGCCCCCCAAAGTGACAACAATATGGTTCTCTTTGTGAAATCTGAATGTCTGGATTAGGTCACTTCACTCCTTTATAGCTTTAACCAGCTTCAACTTGTACTGTGGTGACACACATCTGCTGACTCGATGGATCAGTGCATTAAGCTTCAGGCTGACTGGTGGGCCATGCTTGAAAGACTTTTGGCATGTGCTGGTGCCTGCATTTTTCACCCTTGACTGAAAGCATATGCTTCATACAATTGAGACAGTGTTAGCATGTGGGTCTCAGGCAGCCTCCTACACATCTGGCAGAGCCTGGCCCTCCTTCCAGGTGAATCATCTCTCCTGGGAGGGTGGCTTGCAGCACTGTGGCATCTGCAGAGTGGCAGGAAGTGTCTGAATTCATCTGAGAGTGATTTTTATCTTCACATGCTTTTCCAATTTCATCAGGCCCCTCATGCTACATTCCAAGTGACATGATTAAACCTGCCAAAGACAAAAGGAGTCTGATTGATAAAAATTATCTTTGACCCTTCACAATCTGTCATAGTTTAAGGTAGTAGTAGTAATAATAGTAGTAGTAATGATGGGATGAAATAAGTGTTATGCAAAGGAAACTATTATTACTTGAATAATATTCTGTAAAACAGGGTTACTTCCTTGCTTTTTGTTTCCATTTTTATCACCCAAATTAACTTGTCATCAGAGTAATAGAAGAATGGACTGCAAAGGATTATCAACTTTACATTGACTTTAAGTGGCACTTTACTTTGATTTCCATTGTCTTGGTTTTATTTTAACATATAAGTTTGAAAGTGTAATAAAGATGCAAACCAAAAGCAAAGGATCCAGTTTCACAAAGGAGATTTGACGTTTAGGCAGGGTGTTTTTTTAACAAGGCATGTGTTGGATATATCTTTTTCAATATGAAAAGCAAATCCTTGAAGGACGGTTCTAAACATAACTGGTATTGCACAGCAAATAGAATATTTTATAAGCACAGTACATAAAAATATTTTTATTATTCACTTTGCTGCACTAGCCCAGACACTGGGTTATATTTCCTCCCAGCCAAGCATCTGGACTGATACAGATGATCTGCAAACAAGGAGATTAACCCTTTGCACCCTGAGATGTGTTGCAGATCTCTTGCATTTCAGTAATGCCAGTGACAAAAAGTTTTGTTAGAAGCTTATTCCCTCCTCTTGCATCTTCTGCTGCTTTGCTTTCCTCAGATGGATGCTTGGTTTTTCAAAACAAAATGAAAAATACTTAGGCTGTCGAGCCAAGGGCTACTTTGAAGCACAAAAAGTACTTCTGCATAAGTTACTGTGGAAAGCAAACAGTACAAATTTAGTTTGTGTGGACTGTAGCATTAAGGAAGGATGATTCTGGTGATTTCATTTCAGTTATTCTGGATTAAGGTGTGATTCCCCCCGGCTTTGAT
>NW_010586705.1:396572-468405 GCF_000705375.1 Tinamus guttatus | reverse complement strand
TGGAGACGCTCAGCTGGCTGCGGAGCCCCCCGGCCTCTCCCTGCGCCCTCCTGCTGAGCTGCACTGGGGAGCGTTTTGCAGCCTGGCCAGGGCCACGTCTCAGCCCGGGCTTCGCATGTGTCAAGGCAAAGAGCACAGGCCATGGCTCCTCTGCAGAAGGCAGGAGGTTCCCATGTGTCCTGCAGGAGGATATGCGCATGGGGCTTTCGTTACGGAGCCCCGAGACGCTCGCCAGGCTTTTTGCAGGGAGGCAGGGCAGCAGGCAGGTAGCTGCTGAGCGCGCAGCTCCTGCACCTCCAAGGGCTTGGTGCCCTGGATGTGCAGGACTTTGCAGGTTGCTGCTCCCAAAGCAGCTGGTCACCAAGCAGCTGAGTCAGTGTTAGATGGTCTGCAAGGCTCCCTTCCAGGTATCCTATGGAGGAGTTAAAATCACACCGGACACTACGATGTCCTCCGGTGATTGCAGTGAATACCAGCTATCACCTTAATTAGGAAATAACGCTTCAAATGTTACCAGCTTGCTAGCAAGCAGCTTCTGTGGCGCTCTGGCTAAGAGGACAGTTACCTAAGTACCAAGCATTTAATTCTGGCCCTTTAGCTTCCTTTTCATGCCCTTTCATCTCATATGTGAGTTGAAAGGTACTTTAGTGGACTGTAATGCAGTAGATTGCAGTAGAGTGCATTTGTCCATTTTGTGACTTCTATGTTTTCCCATTCAAAGTCTACTGGAGATGCAGCTGAATTATGTACTGCTTATATGCTAATATGTTACTGCTTACATATGGATATATATGTAAGCAAAATATACATATGTATATGTGTGTAAGCAAAATAATACATATGTAAGCCAAATGTCATAGGATTTGCTGCTCAGTGAAAAGTTCTTTGGCTAAATTTAGCTCAAAAGCATCCACGACTTTAAATGAGGGCAGAAGCCATACTTTACTGTTAAGCATGATTTGGTTTTTTTAAAGCCATCACACATTTGGGATCTCTCCCAGCCACGTTTCCGGATTCAGGAAGCGTTTTTGCCCTGGTGAAGGAGCAGGATGAGGCTCTGAGGAGCAGGGCTGTGTGCCGCGCTCCTGCGGATGAGGCTGGCACTGCCACCGCTTCTCCCCATCGCCCAAGACGTGAGCGGCGCCTATGGCAGCGCTAAGGGCTGAGAGCAAAGGCTGTAGCGCTCTGAGCAAATCCCTTCGTGCTGAGGAGATGACACAGTGATGAAACTGGGCCATGTCTGAATAGCTGCCATGGCATCATGTGAGCTGGCAGCTAAGTGGTCTTCGATTTAGACCCATCCGTTTTTCCAGAAGAAAATAATTTAAAAAAAGGTAAGGTGGATTGACATTTGATGCTTCTCTTGGAAAGCCTCTTTCATTAAGTAGCTGCTGATAGGAGCTGTCATTCAACTGCAAAGCCCATCAGTTGTTGGTAGGTCGCAGAAAAGGCTGTAGACTAAACTGAACTTGAAGCCTACGGAGTCGAGGAGGACCTGGGCCCGGACTTGCAGTGAAGTCCTCAGCAGTCAGGCTGCCCTGAAACTTGTGGGTTTTGTCTGTTCCCTGGTAAAGCTGTCTGATATGAAAAATGTCACACTAACTTATATTTATGGGAAGCTGCGCATGTAGTAATTACCTTTTTTTCCCCACTAGTTAAAGTGTAGCGGGTTTTTTAATGAATCAACATTTCTTGTCATTCACTGTTTAGCAACTTGTAGAAATACAGGGATGTATATGCAGCACATTCTTGCCTTCAGAATAATTCCCTTTGAAGATAGCTGTAATAAGGCACACATATATACTCCGTGGTGACAGAATTATCACTTAAATGTAATAAAATAAATGCCATTACAAATTTTCTTCCCCTAAAACATACAGTGCCAGTTCCTTCAGCATTTCTGCTTTTTCAGCCCCCCTTTGTTTGATCTTAGGCTTCCACTCAAAATCTTCATAGTAGCATAGTGTTTTCCTTCTTCCGTTATATGCTTTCATATTGCAAGGTATTTTAGGTCACATAAAGGATATGTATAGTTATATGTTTATGCAGATAAATATAAATGTGCTGGTCTACATATGCTAACAGTTAACTTAGGTGTCTGGTCTTTTTTTTTTCTAACCAGTTGTATAGCTTGAGAAATCACTATTTAAGTGACACTGCATGTCTAATTGTGATTTTTAGTGTGGGTGAGCTAATGTAGCAAAAGGTAACATTCTTGCTGTATTTCTTGGCACTTGCACTTAATTGTAACCATAACAGTGTGTAATGAATCAATTCATGTAATTTGCTGGGTGCAGGGGCTGCACTCCAGCCTGCCCTTCCCCAGGTGCCCTTGCCACCAGGCAGCCACCTCTGGCTCCTGCTCTCCCCTGGTGCAAAGGGCTGGCGGTCGGTGCTGGGTGTGTGTGTACGTGCACGCACATGTGCCTGTGTTTACCCTCATTTAGAGCCATTAAGAACTTGATTCCGCAGGGTTCAGAGCATTTTTGTTTGCTGCTGGCTTTTTGGGGGGAACACCTTGTACAGGGCGTTTGGCCTTGATCATCCAATGCATTGAGGGAGTGGGGAGAAGGCAAAAGGAAAGGGAGGGATTAAGAGAGCAAGCAGAGGAACATGAGCAAAAGCCCTTTATCCATCATTCTTGTTTCTGTCCCTCCTGTGTTTTGGGGGCCATTAAGTTCATGACAGCCAACCAGTTTGGAGACAGGGCTTGGAGTTGGTTGATAGGTATGTGTGGCTTTTATCTACCACTGCCCTCTGCTGAATAGACCATGAGATATGATGGTTTAGCTGTTTGTTTGTAATAACTCTAGTCTGTAGCCATCGAAGGCTGCATTAGCTCAGACAGTAGGGGTCATGTAACCCTGAACATCCTTAATTTTGTGCGGGAAGTGATATAGTGTCTTCTGTCATCTAGTGCAAAGGGATAGTGCTCGAAGGGAACACTCCCACTGATGCTAAAATTGCAACATGTTTTAAACCCCTTATGGTCTGTGCTTGTATATTTAATAGCTCTCAAGTCAATGCATGAAATGTATACTTAGCTTTAGGAAATATATAATCATCACAAACTTCTGTCACAGACAAAAAAAAGAAAGCATTAGGCAGTCCTTAAGTAGAATGAAGTTTAATTTTCATGTAATCTTCCTGTCTGCAATGAATTATCTAAACAAAATCAAAAGTAGTGGTAGCTGTAGCTTTGAATGTCACTGCTTCAGACAGTTTCTGGAGGAAAAAAATGTATTTCTCATTTTTAAGTTCTGTCATGGAATAAAACAGAATGGAGGTTCATACAGTCTAGGTTTCTCTCGGTGACGTGGAGGACGGTTCTGGGCGCTCTTGCTGTTTCATCAGCCTCTGCTCAGCTGTAGCAAGGGACCGGGTTTCCTGGCGAGGCAAGAGAAGGCAGCGAGAGCTCCGCAGGGCCCTCCGGGTAACATGAAAGCCTCTGTCGGTCTCCGTCTTGCTCCTCCAAACACCAACTGCATTGTCTCGAGTCGTTTTCCCTCGCGGGAACGCTTAGCCTCACCAAACACACGGCTCAGCCTCACAGGTACATTCCCACCAATTAAAGAGGAGGGGTTCCTCACAAGTCCTGCCAATGCACCCACCTCGCTGCAGCAGAGATTGCCAAGTACAGTAACTGGTGCCAAAGTGTGTGGTGGTTTTGGGATCTGCTCCAATGGGGACCAAGATGAGACACTCAGTCACAACTTACCTTTGCACAAAGCCAGCGCTTTGTGTTTTGCTCAGGATTAAACCTGGAGCCATCCTCATACGGTAATGAAGCTGTACCAGGGCGGCTTCTGGCTTCTTTTGGCAGACCTCTGCCTTGTGAGAGGCTGTGCTTCTGCTTTAGACTTGGTTTTGGGGTTAGCACTTAGTTTGGGGTGTCTGGTTTCTGGCAATAAAAATTCAGATTCTTCTCCCAACATTTTCAGGTGCAATGGTAGGAATTTGAGGTCTTGCAAAATGCCAGGCTCCCTGAAGACACAAAATAGGTACCTTCCAGTCTTGGATCTAAGAAGGAACCAAACCCAGAGGGTGGGGTTTGGATGAAGGTTCAAATCTAGATTCCCTTGAAATTTGAAGGGGTTTTGGTTGCATTTAGTGTTGTGGGTTTGGACCATCAATGGTGGTAATACGCAAATCATTTTTCACTCTAAAGAGCATGGTAAAATGCTATTATACTTGCTAATCTCC
Source organism: Tinamus guttatus (assembly GCF_000705375.1). The sequence goes on along the minus strand of NW_010586705.1, from coordinate 464,202 downwards.
TTCATATCTTGCCAGTTGAGGGCTGCTGCAGTGCAGCTGGCACATTGGAGATGCCTGCGTTTGCCACTTTGGTGGTGGAATGAGACAACTTTTTTTTGTACATGGGCATCTGCCCTCCCCATAAAATATGAGTCACATGGCTGTTTCCCTGTGGGATCGGAGGCTCAATCCGTATGTTAAGCAGCGTTATGCAACACGCTGACAAACTCAAGTAGTGCTGCAAACTGAGGAAGAAAATATCTTGAGGTGGACAAAATCCCAAGAGCTGTATTTAATCTCCTCTTGTGCCAACAACACTTCCTTTACATGCTAACACCCCCTCAGTTTGCAAAGGGGGTTGTCACCGTTGTCCCTCGCTGCAGCAGGCTCTGCCAAAGCCTGTTTTAAAGCCTGCTTGGATGTTGTTAATGCAGGCAATAGAGCATGAGGTGCTTGTGCCACAGTGCCTTGGGCTGCCATAGCTATGAACCTTCCCTGACCAAGCTGCCATCCTGGTCCTGCTCTGGGCCTGTTTGGAGCCCCATCAGAGGAAGGCGGCGGGGGCTTTCCAGGGCTGCCGCCTCTCCCTGCCCCGCTGGCAGAGGCTGCGTGTCCTGGTTTACGTTGGCAGAAGCCAGCATAGCTCAGGGATGAATTTAGCCCTTGGCACTCCTTGGAGAGCTGACTCGGATGACTGCACATGAAAGCTACAAGCTGGTCTCTTATTTAATTCTCCTGAATGTTCAGGATTATTTTTATTGCTATTTTAATTCTCATTTTTAATTCTGATATTTTCTTGTTGAAGGGGAGCCTTACTTTTGGGTTCCCCAAGTTGTTCTGGAGTTAGGACAGGAATGAATAGTAGTTTAGAGACATACAGCACCCTTTCCAGAGGCTCTCAAAGTCCTTCACAAACAATAAATCCAACCTCACCAGTGACCTAGCAGAAAGATAAGGTCGTTATTTTGTAGGCAGGGAAAGGATGGTATAGAAATCCTAGGTGACCTGCTGAAAGGTACATGGCAGATCTGTGTCAGAACTAGGAACAAAAACTAAATATCTGTTCCTTGCTCTGAATGCTGGGCGCCAAAAGGTGGCTTCTGTAGATATGATTTCTTAATTTCTGCCAGTACCTGCTGTGGATTGCGAATGTTTTGTGTGTCTCTGGAAACCAATTGCCTCAATTTCAGCTCTTCAAGTTGTCTTTTTGGTGCTTTTGGGGGGAAACAAACCTGAACACATGGCCTGAGTATGGCCTTGGAAGGTGAACTCTCCTCCAGAGCAGCAATATCTACCTGCCGGCTCTGAGAATGTACCTGCCTTGCTGAGACTCTGGTGTTCCACATGCCATAGTGGGAAGAAGCAATCTGAGGTCAGCCCATATATAGCCCATAGCAGGTATGTGGCATCTGGGTGGATATGGACTGATTTGGGCTCTACTATTCCCCTGAGGCGGAGGAAGGAAGCGCTGGGTCAGCTCTGCAATTGGAAGGGGATCTGGACTCCTGTATCCCTGAATTTAAGCTGGAGGAGGCTTGTGCTGCCCCGGCGAGGTGACAGGGTCACATCGTGTACGTCATGGTGCTTGGGAGGCTTCCATCTACCATGTTTCAGGAGCGATCTTGTCAGCGACTGAACACTGCTCGTGTCCAGGCCTTCCTGGAGCTGAGGACTCCTTGTGCCTTCTGGTCGCTCACAGCTTTGCCGTGAGCACCGAATGCTCTGAGGTTTTGAGGCAGAAAACCACCAACATGTTTCTTGGGCTAAGTACCTTGGCCTCGGAGAGAGCTCTGAACAAGGACAGAAGGAAGCAAAGTGGAGTTACTTGCTTCAGAAAGGAAGGTTTTACCACCCTCCTTGACACATGGCTGTGAAACTGCTGGCTGCCAGCTCTGGGCCTCACATAATTTGTATCGGAAGCAGAATTGGTTGGGGCAAGTTTGTGATTGTAGCCGGCATTTCTGTCATGCCTCACGCTGGCTGCACAGCCTCTCCCTGCCTCCCTGGTGTCTGAACGCATTAGGGACGTGGCGGCAGGAGGGCTCCAAGTGAGCACCGAAGGACGAGAGCCACAGGGCAGGCAGCCGCTCGGCTCGCTGAGCAGCGGCATCGCTGCTCCCGGCTCGTCAGGGAAGGTGCAGGATGTAGAAAACACAAGTGCCCCAGAGAGGCACCGTTTGCTAATGTGATCTGTGAGCAAAACCTAGTCCCTGATGTGACATGTCTGGAAAACTGTAGAAGATTCTAGTCTGAGTAGGTTTTGCGTGATACGTGCAAATGCATGAGCGTGGGGCTTTTTTTGTTTGTTTTTGTTTTTACACCAGATTAGTGGAGAAAACCAAAATCACTGGATTAGTTTGCAGTGGAAGCACATGCTTTTCGAGTGCCAGTGCTTTGCTCGCTCCTACAAGTTAAATTATATTGCTTTGATAATTTACTTGACTTCATTGAACTTCTGCCAGCACATAATTTGTCTCCTTACTAGTAAAATAAGTAAATGTTCAGTAATGATTAGATTTGATTTTGTTCATCTCTGATATAAAGGTGGGTTTTGCGCTTGATTTAAGCAGCTGTTCAGCTCTTACTGCATCGACTGAAGAAGACAAATTGAGATATAGATGTGACTGTGCCACAGAAATCTGTCCTTTTGGAGGCTCCAAAGCTTCTTCTGATTTTATTTCTCAGTATTAAGCATAGTTTGTAATATATCCAAATGAAGTACATAAAATATTTTGCTTTGAGAATTAAATGTTTTGTCTTTTAGATCAAACTCAGTGATTCATTCTAATCTGTCAGTGAATAATTTTTTTTAATGTCACAGTACCAAAACACTCAACTTTAAGTTTCACTAAAGCTCTTACCTAAAAAGTTTTAAATGCTTTGCTGAACTACTTGAAAACTGATTTTTGTTGCTTAGAAAAGCTTGAACAAATGACAGTAGCTAGATCCTGGGAAAAAATACTGCCAAACTACATAGTGGTTTTTTTTTTTTTTTTTTTCTCTCCTCAGCCCAGAAAGTCATGACTCAGCCTTGGTGGGCTTTGGATCAGGCCCTTAATATGTGCTAAGTCAGTGTAGCAATGTCTTGGCTGAGCTCTGAATGGGTTTCTTTAAAGAACATTGCTCATTCTGAAGCTGCCTGGGTCCTGTGATTTTTGTGAGGAGGGTAAATATCCATTATGAATCAGGGTGGATCAGTCACATTACCTTCATATACTAGCCAAGCTTTCTAAAGAGTAAGGCTGCCACCAAGCCACACGACCCTCACCGCAAGCAGCAAATCCTACTGTAACCGGTATTTAAATGTCAGAAGTGGGAGGTATCTCCTAGTAACTGTATTACTAGTGCAAAGTTGCATAATGACTTCACAGGCAAATAGATAATTAAACCATTGAACACTATAGAACAGAAAATTGTGTCCCCAGTTAACTTCGAAGTTGTCTGTCTCCTTAATGGACTGTGAAACTAAAGCTTGGCTCTGAATCACATGATTTGAAGTGGAAAGCAGAATAGTAGAATCTGGATTTGAATTTTGCAGCTTGAGCCATCTTCCTGATTAGTCATTTTTTGTAGTTATCTACTATGTAAACATGCATATAGCTATTCCATGTGGATGCCTAACCATGAAAAATGATTCCATCAAGTCTCTCAGCCTGTGAAGAGGTTTCTATGTGTATAGTGTTTTGTTTCAATCTTCTGTCTCATGGGGGAATGCTAGAATAAGGAGCTTGGTTGCAAGATGCAAGACACATTATTCTAATGGGCCTCTAATTCTGGATTTACAAGCACATGGTTTCTAATATTGCAGAATTAAAGAACTCAAATAGCAATAAGACATGGCGAATGTCTTTTGGAGGCAGGATTTGCAAAATTTATCCTTTAAAAGAAAGGTACAGGTGTGATTGGTAAATGCTGTGCCATAGGAGTATGCATTACTTAATGTACGTTTATGTTTTAGTATATATATATGCATCTTTTTGCAGCCTTTTGAGCATTTTGTTGCAGAGTTAAAGCAGACTGCAGTGTTTGTAAGATTAGAAGATGAGGTCATCAGGCCACAGGGCTTCTTCAGTTTCATCCTCCGAAAATAGGTGAACAGATTAGAAAGCTACAGGAGAGGTTTTATAAGTGAGTAAATCTGACTTCTGTAACAAGACTTTTATTTCTTGTCACCTGTCTGTTTTTATTAGATCTTTCAGTTTTCAAATAATAAAAAAATGGAGAGGACCCTTGCCTGTAGCAGGAAGTATAATTCTCTGCCCATTTCTTGCTCTTTCTCCTTTTCTCTCTCCCCCTCATTATATGCTGGCATGAACACTCTGACATTGCTAATTGCCTCCACATTACACTGGCTGAATTCCAACAGTAGTGGCATAAAAATTAATGAACAAGACGGAGCTCACACATAAGGAACATATGGTGCAATGCCGGTCAATTGCGCCCTGCTTTAAAATAATGTCTTGGGAGAGCTGTGATCAAAGCACTCTGGCGAGGCGGAGAGGGCCGGATTCTGTGTGCACGGCACATCCCTGCTGCCTCGCTGTCCTCAGAGGGCTTGGCCGAACGAGGAGGTGCCTCGAACTGAAAGACAGGACGCCAACAAGTCACTTATTTTTCAGAAATAATGTGAATTTCCTCTGTTTTTGCTCTGAACAGTGCTGTGATTTTTGTTCGTTTCTGTGGAGCATGGTAAGAGAAAAGCCTGCTCTTAGAAAAACAGGGTTCTTCAAAGATTTTATCACTGCCTTTAACAGCCTTCATGGAGTGAGCTGTGCAGTTTATAGAAGGGTGACAGACGGTTATTTCCCATCATCTTAAAATGTGTAACTTAGCTCCAAGATGAATGTTTTTATCTGTGTATATGTGCATTCACAGAAAAAAAATCCAGATTTTGAAGCAATTAAAATAGTGTTAATACAAGGTACTTTCAAGCTGCTTTCAAGTTGAGAACTTACTTAAGATTAATGTTAAAATTCAGGTTTTATTCTCTTGCCAAAGTACATGCTAGGTAACCCCTTGTTAACATTAATGGAAGTTAAATATTTGCACTGAGAGGAAAATAGGCCCCAGACGTGTTACAAACTATGGTTATATTATGTAATATAAATAAACATTGTTTGCTTAATACCTTTTACTGACTTACTGTGGAACAAACTTACACTAGTATTACAAGGCCTTGTGATATTAATTATTGATTTTTTTATTATGCTAATGATTTCCTGTCACAGTAAATGTGATGTGAGGTGTTCTTCCTCTCATGGGATTTGATCATTAACATCAGTTTATATGGGCCAAATCCTTTCACAGTTTAATGGGTGACCCAAATAAACCCCTACCTACGCAGGGTGCTTCATGCCCAAGGAAGGTGGCTACATACAGTGCTTTGGTGCCTGTGTCCTCAGCCAGGAGAGAGGCTTTGGGCTCAACTCGGAGCAGGATGAGGGTTGCCCAACCTAGAGGGCGGCTGCAGGTGGCCCCATGAGGTCCTTGCAGCCCTGGGAGAGCCAGGGACAGCCGAGCTCGAGCCATCTATGTCCCTAACTGGCTCCTGCTCCTCTGCAGGAGCTTCCTTGGGACCTCCTTGGAGGTGGTTCTCTGCCCATCTGCATGAGCATTTAAATTGCTTTGTTTCTTTTTCCCACATCTACTTTCAAGTCTTGAAGACTTGCTGAAACAGCCTTTCACTGAAGTACTAGCTGCTTCTCCTATGAATTTTCTTTGTACAATGTAAAAGCATTTGAATTAAACTTTAGTTTACTTATATAGCAAAATCAAATATTTGACTTTCAATATGGCTGTAGCTTCAATTTTTGCTTAAGATGTTGCAAATGATATTTTAAAGGAAAAATCATTGTTGTGGTATGATTGCTTCAGCATAGGCTTTTCCTTTTGCAATGCACTTAGATGTTATTCTCTTGCAATTAATGGGCCAAATGATGCTCCCAGTTATTCTAATTGCCTTCCTGGTGTAAAGCTTAGATAATTCAAATTGATACGAACACTTAAGGAAGTGCTTGTGACAGGGAGCTGGGGGGTGGGGAAAGCACCATCAAAGTTGCTTTCTTTCTCTGCTGTTACCAAAAGTTGCTTTTGGCCCACTGTGTCCTGGTCGATATATGAAGAAGCCGGCTCTCGTTCTCCCTTTTCATAAAAGGAAGGCAAGGGGTACCAGATGGCATGTGTTACAGAGCTTTTCCTCCTAGCATAGAATTTATTTCCGAGATGAAGAATTGTGAGGATTCCTTCAGTCATCCCCCTAGAGTCTCCAGGTTTGGTATCTCGCCAATGGCATGTAATACACTTCCTGGCACGCACTATGAGAAGTAAAATTAGTTCAGAACTTCACTTTACAGTTGAGGCTATTTTTTTTTCCTTTCTTGTGTTATTTGGACGTGCTTGGAAAAGGATCAATTTAAGATTTATTAACCATTTCATTTCCAAGTTAGTCATAACCTGGTGCCCCAGTTGTACATGTGGACAGTTATGCAAACATGCAAACACTGAGTCTTGTAGTTCAATGCAAGTATCATTCATCCTTCGTTCTGTTTCCTTGGAACAGAACAAAGCACTGGGAGGGGCACAGAGTTTGTAAAAATTACTGGTAAAACTTACTTTTCAGGAACTGGGGTTTCCAATTAGGGTTTTTAGTTGTTTTTTGAGGATTGTTTTTATAAATCGTGGAGAAAGGAGTTTTAAACTAATAAATACTTACATTTATTCTAGGCTATTTTTCTTAAGACTTTCAAGTGGACTTATAGCCATTTAAAGAAAATTCTCATGAAACAGTTGCCACAGTGGTTAATGCATACAAATAGATATTTCTCTGGTTTGCAGTTTTGGGTGCAAGTCAACAAGGTGAGTGTGAAAAGAAAATTTATCTCAAGGGGCTTCTGCAATAATGTCATGTCACTGTTGGGACGTGGCAATGAAACCTTTAATACTGTATCAGAGATAGTTGAGAGAAGTTTTCAGACCCCCTTTATGCTTGATTTCTTCTGCAGATCTGCATTAAGAGTTATTTACAATGTAATTTCTTTTATTACTTGTGTTTTTATATAGCACAATATATTCTTTTACTTGTGCTTTTGCTGGGTATTTACAGACCAGTTATTTAATTTTACATTTCTTTTATTGTATTTGCCTCTTGATTGCCTATTTACTTAATTTTTTTTACAGAAATTTAATCATATTACATGGAGGTGAGTCTTCATTTGGTATTATGAAGCAAATTTCCTTTGTGGATTTTTGGTATTTTTTGTTCTCTGATGGATTCTCTTGCCTCTGTATGGGTGCGCTGCACTGTTAGCTCAGGACCAATAGACATCACCCTAAGAGTGTAGTCGAGTGCGTGTTTATATGAAAAGAGGAGATTGTTTCTGTCTTGCTATAATCCGTGTTTGTACAATTCTTTCAATGTCTTTAATTGTTTTGAACTCTAAAATGAAATGACTTCTAGATAAAATGAGCTTTCAGCTCTCAGCCGGTGTGACAGATTCCAGAGCATCTCTTCCTCGAGGCAAGTTTGGTCACCATTTTGCCTTTGTGACCCTTCCTAACCTGTACCACTCAGCAGGCTAGCACTAATGTCAGGGCTGTTTACTTGGGCAAGACTGATAGCATCCAGGTGGAGTTTCCAGTCCTCTCTTTTTCTTTTTTTTTTCCTTTTTTATCCTCTCTGCCTTTTTCTTTCCCCACTATGGAATGCATGCGCTACCAAAGAGTTGAGCAGCAGACTCCTTTGCAGAGCAGCCAGGTCTTTATTTTGCATAGTTAACATCCCTCTCCTGTGCACAAAAATGTTAACGATGTCCCTCTTGCATAAATGTGGCACAAAGCCTTGGCCTGCAGGAGTTAGCATGGCTGGACTGACCTCAGTGGACTTGCAGCACTCTGCATACAAGGGGTCTGCCTCACAAATCCCAATTTTCCCCTTATTTGACCCTTTCCAAATACAGTTTCTTCACAATCTGCAGGAAGCTTATAGCCTAAGATCTTACTAAAATAGTAACACTAGTGCATCTTTATTTTGGTGACTTAATAATTGAATGTTAGTTCAGTGATACCACCTTACTCAAATGTCCTTTCTCTGTTTATCTTTCATTATTTACAGATTTCCCCTGGATGAATAAGGTGGTGCAAATTAGTATAAATCAGTCCACTTACAACTTCTGACTCATATGATTTAGGTGCTGAATTACAGCCCTTGACAGCTGAAAGCTGTACAGTTTCACTCCCGTCTGAATTTGAGTAAGACTAGAATGTAATTCCTTGCAATGAATAATCGATCATTAGCAGTGCAGTGGAAGTGTCTGCAGCTGACCTGCAGCAGTGCCGTGAGGGCTGCCGAGTGCCCGCCAGCGAAGCGCGTTTGCGGCGCGGGGCGAGCGCTGGCCCGGCTGGGCTGCCCCAGCTCCTCTAGCCGGCATCAGAGCGGGCAGGAGCAGCCCCCGTCGTGTCTTTGGGGACCACACTGCAAAGAGCTTAAATACCATCACCGCGGCCGAGCGCCGGCGCTGCTGCATCCCGGCACAGGCCGTGCAGCCTCGCTGCCCGCTGCGGTCACGTTCCTTGCGCACAGGGAGCGGGAGGCTACTACTGAGCGCCGGTGCAGGTCTCGGTCCTTCAGCTCCATTTGTGGAGCTTGTGGTTGTCTCTCATTTCCAGGAAACAGCTATTGCCGTAGGTGTTTTCTAGACCATCACTGACCATCTACCTGCATGGGTTCCTTGAGAACATGAGTAAATGCAGATGGTCTGTGGAGCTTGAGGAAGAGGTAGCTGAAAGAATTACTTGGCCATTCAAGAAAGAAAAAGATGGACTTCTGTCAGCAGGTAAAAATCTCCAGGGATAGGACTTTTTTTAAACACACTTTGCTGCTTCTTGCTGGTCTTCAAAGGATTTATTTCCTTTTTCCTGCTGCTATGGGTGGTGAGAAACTCCCTTCTTCTGTGCTCACCTAGTTAATGCTGCAGCATCTTTAATGTTGCCCCTGAGGGTTTGTGCAATGGTGACCAAAAACGATGAGGGTAAGTCTAAACAAAGCAAAGCACCGTAGTAATACCTGTCTCGAGTTTAGGAGGATACTAGTGACTTACTTTCTGATTGGGATTATATAGAAGCCCTGCTGTGTTATGTAGCTGGAGACTTTATTGTGTGATGTCAATTGTAAATTAGTGCTGATTTCTGCTTTATGATAAAGTTAAATGAACTGCAAAAAGTTGTTAACCTATTTATTGCTCTTATTTTCTTCTGTGATTCACAGTTTAAGTTGACTGAAATGTTGAGCAAGAACTGATTTTTGTGAAAATTTGTAGGCAGCAGTTGTGGATTTGTTGTAAAGGTTTTTTTTTTTAAATCAGAAACTGAAATTCATTCACCACAGTATCACTGCAGTTGCTTTTGTGTTTTTTTTTTTCACATAAGGAAAAATAGTATCCTTGTATAGGAACACTGTCTTACTGCTCCTGCTTTTCTCATGGACATTTTAATGGTATCTAAAGTGAAATCTGCCTCAAGAAGTTCAGTCTGAGAAATGTTTTCATGGTGTTACCTTGCTTTGTAGCACTTCCTCCAGTGCGTTTGGAGGCCGGAGCGAAGGAAGGGGGAGCAGCTCTGCTGCTGCTCGCTCTGTCTGCAGTAACTGCCGGGGAATCCCCTGCTGATGCTCAGTAAATGATCAGAGAAGTTAGGGCAGTGCTATGCTAGAAATCAGTTTACTCTGCTGCTCTCCTGTTGAAAGCGTGTTTTTTGAAGGAGCTTGCATGAGGTTCGCTGAGAGAAGGATGGCACTGGGCTCGCTGGCCTCCAAGCGGCACTCGCCGCTGGGCGGATGGCAGGCAGCTAACAGCTCCGTTGGGAGGACGAGCGCGGTGGCGAGGGGAGGTGAAGGTGTCTCCTCGTGGTGACACAGACCGCAGCGCAGTGCAGGTCTCCCAAGTCCAAATTCAGCATTTAGCCCATCAGGCCAAACCTTTGGAGGACTGCGGTAAGTGTACAAGGCCAAAGTTGTCTTTGAACTCAGCTGGCGTCCTAAGATCTTGCTTTGCTAGAGAAAGAACCTTCCAAAAACTGTTGTTGTTGCTACTGAGTGAATGACTACTGTATGTGTGGGACTGATTCAGACCATATTTCTGTAACAGTTCAATGGTTATTTGCAGTGCTAAAATGGCCACTTTCTCCAATGATAAGAGTTGTTCAGCATGGCTATCTCAGGGGAAAAAATAAAAAAATAAAAAAACACCAATAAGAAGGTCTTGCATCATGCCTAAGGTCATTAGCATCTGGCTTTGGGAAGCTGCCAAAGGGAATGAATTTCAAAGGCTGAAACTATTAGTTGAGAGCCTGCCAGTCCCACGAGATCTTACCTCAGTCTTGGAGCAAGAGCTTCCTGGCAGCTCCTAATGGCTGTGACAGTGCGGGCAGCGGGAGGGAGCGCAGGGGATGGAGCTTGGAACTGCACAGGACTGAGCAAAAACCTCTAGCGTGAATGAGGGCTCCAAGAGGCACCAGAAAGCCAGCACATGGCCTGAGTGCAGGTGCCGATGCTCCCACTGCTTCCCTCCGCTCCGAGGGGAAACAGATGCTCTTCTGCACCTGCTCTGCGTTCAGCCCAGCTAAGAGGGATGCACTGCATTAATCTTGCACAGAGGTGACCAAAGCAAGGTGAATCTGCACAGTCTCTTCTCCAGCCAAAAACAAGCAGCTCGCTAGGTGAGTGCTGTTATGTGCAAATCCCCAAGCCAAGAGCATTAAGTACAAATGCAAGGCAGGCAGTGATCCTGCTTGGTTCTCTTCCTGCAACCAAAACCCAGTCTCTTCTAGTTACAAACAAACCCCATCATTGTTTGCCAGCAATAAGATTTTAGCATTTAAAGCTTAATCTGTGGCTCATTGCTCTTCTGCAGGTCACTCCACAGCAGAATAAATTTCAAAGGTCTTAATACAGGTAACTTAAAACAGGATGAATTTCCATGTCTTCCTTTTACTTCACCAACAGTGACTAGGAGCTGTTCTTTCATGTAGTCTCACTTTAGTTCCCACATGGCCTCATGTATGGAAAGGTGTACACATTGTTGAATCTGCCCTCTCTTTAGTGTTTTGTTTCATTATTGTAAATGTGATCATATTCAACAGGATCAGGAAAAGCCAAGGATTTGGGTGAGCCTTTAAAGAACGTGTTTTTCCTGTATTCATCTCCAGAGCTTGATCTGGGCACTAGTTAAGATTACCTGGGGATGTGCACATCCCTTGTTGCTGTCCACAGGCCTCAAGAGCATCTGTCTGATGTCCCTTCTTGATACTTAAAGGCATCATAATCTTAATCTGCTTCCCCATGGGATCTCTGGGTTTTGTTGTCTTAGGAGCCAAGGAATCCAGTGTTCTCGAAAGTAAAGAGAAAGTCCACTTTCTCGTGTGGACTGAAGGTTTTCATTTGTTGTTAATTGCAGGTTCAGTGACATCAAATGTCTGGATCATTTGTGTCAGTTACTTCTGAAGACCTTAAGTGACACACTTTTTTATAATTTTTTTAACACTCAAACTTATTCAGCTTTAAGTTATTCAACTTTAAGGAAGCCATCTAAATATGACATAAAAGCTTTTTGAGATGGATTAAATTGTTTATTTGACCCAAACTTTAATTTTTTAAATAAATTTTTTATTTTTTTAAAAAAATTAATTTTTTAAAAATAATTTTATCATGAGCTGTGAAAATTATTGAAACTGCACTTGGAAAATAACTCTATAATTTTTACTATTGACAATAACTTAAAGTTTTTTGTTTTGGGGTTTTTATCCAGTGATTGTAAATTTAAAAAAAAAAAAAAAAAGATTGTAAATACTTCTCCCAAGTTGAGATCAGTGCAGAGGTAGCTCATTCTGTGTGGTGGTAGCTGCTTGCTGACAGGCACCGACCCTGGCAGTGCGGTGTGTTTGCACCCAGGGTTCGGGACTCTGGTGTGTGTTGTGTATTGGTAATGCTTGCACTCAGGAAAGAAATATGGTGATTTTGGAAGGGATGAGCAATTGCTTTTTAATATAGATGTCTGTCTGTCTTTCAGATTATTGTTATTTTATCGGCTCGTTTATTTCAGCCACGTTCTGAAGTTAACCGAGTGTTCAGAACTTGCAGTAGGTGGTAGGAGGCCAGCTGGTCATTTGAAGTGCTGGGTACAGTTGTTGGTTGCCTCGGGGTTTGCGAAGTAAAAGTCACTGATGAATGCTGTTTCACACTGTGCTTATTTACTAGGGATGTAGTAAAGTAGCTCTCTGCTCAGTGCTGATTTCCGCGCGTTTCCTTGCGCTCCTCGTGCTGCTTTTTTCTAATTGTGACTAGCTAGTCATGATGCAGCGCTTTAATTGGGAAGCAAAACGAGCCCTATGTCCCATGCTAATGGGCGGGCTGTGCAGAGCCCTTACTAATTAGACTAGAGAAGTACCAAATACTAGCCTTTTCACAAACTGCCTTTCCAACAGCTTATTTACATCACAAAACCTATATAAAGTATATAAAAGTAGCTTGCTTCCTTCTTTCCTGTAAACAAAAATTTTGCATTCTGTGAGGATGAGGCTTCAAAATGAATGTCATCCAAATAATGTAGTAGGGAATGTGGAAAAAACATCTTGATAAACAGCACACAATTTCTAAGGCTAGAAATGAGTTTTTAGAGCTTTCTAAAGAAGTCAATTTTAAATAGATGTATTGCAAAGGCTCTTTTTTTTTTTTTTTTTTTTTTTTCTTTCCAGGTTAATGTGATGGTTCTGCCTCAAATGTCTTTTCTAAATCTATTGTGGAAAAGTTTGTAAAGACAAAGACTGTGCCTGTGCTCTCCTGTGTCTATGAATAACAATTGTCGCCATCTTGCTAAATTGGTGGTCATGAGAAAGTGCTGAAGCCCCAGTACTTACTGAATAACAGGTTGACTCTGTCACAGCCACATCATATAGCTTTGGGTAAATCAAAATCTATTAGTTTGTAAAAGGGAGATAGTGCTGAGCTTACAGTGAGGGTTGTGGTATTTTACTGGGGTTTTTTAACCATTAAGAGTTTAAATATATGAAGTTCAAAAAGGCACTTTCTTCTTAGTAGTCCTTTACTATGGAGAAAAAAGATCAGGCTACAACAATTTTCTAGTGAAGACTGTTCTGACTGTATCATAGCCTCATTTTAGCATGGGTGATTTCAAAAGAAGATACCGTTAAATGCATATGTGGAGCCTGGTGTTTTTGCCCGGTTAGGATTTTGGATGAGGACTGCAGAGATCGAGTGCCCTGCTACTCCAGAGTCGCACTAGCTGGGTGCTGGGCTGCAGCTTGTGCTCACAGAAAAGCAAGGTTGAAAAGAATATTTTTTAATAATCCTGGTAAGCTGGCTATAGAGCCATATCCGGGTGAAGAGTTAATGTGGAGAAATTTATGACAAGCCAGGGGCTTTGGAACAGACATGTGGCCAGACTAATAAAAAAGCCTCGTGGTTGCTGCTGGAGGCCTTGATCCTGCTTCCTCACAGCCAGCAACACCAGTGGTGCGGCCTGTGCAAAGCCAAGACTGAGTCCTTCAGCTTGCAGAGCCCCTCAGCAGGAGGGGCCACCTGTCCAAGTCATTGAAAAAGGCATCAAAAAGTAATCTTGAACTCCCATTAACCCCATGCAGCTTCAGTGGAGTCTGCTGAAGCGTCACCTTCCTTGCGTCCTACGGGGCAATGACCACTCAGCTCTTCTCGGGACTCTGGGGCCGGTGGGAATGAGTAACTTACCACCCTACCTACCACCACAGCACCGTTTATTTTAACAGTAGGACAATATAAAAGAGAAAAGGTGGTTTGTGAAAAATCACACCAGCTACATGTGTGTTTAGTACTGCTTAAGGCTCATTACGTCTGCGGGTAATCCTGCCAGGCCTTCTCCTTCAATCATTTCTGTGTCCGTCTGGCAGCAGTTTCCTGCACACATCATACCCCAAACCCGCTGCTTCATAAGAGACTTCTGTTTTACACCTGCTGTAGTTCTTTTAATTGTATGTTTTCCCACCTCGTTCTAGGCCTGGTGTTCCTCCAAGAAATTCCCAAGTGTCCACTAAAAAGTGGTTGGTCTTGTAGCACTTTTCCTCTTTTCCTTTTTGTGCTATGCATATTCCCCGATTGTTTTAAACCATATATTAATGGAGGAAAAGCCCCAGTAACCAGCCTGGTGCTTTTAAGTTAACAGGGCAGCTCCAGTCCTACCCGAAAATAGACTTTAGCTTGTTCAAGTACCTTGGGAGCACAGAAATTTTAGGGACTTGGTGACTGACAAGATGTTTATTCATAGCAGCTCCAAGTTTCTTGAACTGCCACCTATTTGTACCATTCAAGATTATTCCACAAGGTGTTTAGTTCTTAAACTTGCTGTCACTTCAGATGAGCTTCCTGGCCACTTCATACAAGTTGGGTGTCCAGATCATCCTGCTGCACACATCCCACATAGCCAAGGAGGCCAGTTCCCACTGGAACATAGCTGAGCTAAGAATTCCCAGTATAAAAGACTCCTCATTTATGCAGCATGAGAAAACACCAGGTAGACAGGTCAACTCTGTATTGGTATCTGCAGTCTGGAGTCAGAATGATCAGCAAGGAAAGGATGGGCAGGAAAGGAAACAGGCTGGAAAACAAGGGCGTCCAAGCTGAGAAGGGCTGTAGGCTGGAAGGAGGCTCTTCCAGGGAAGCTGCGCGCGAGGGCAGGGATCTGTGGAGGCTCCTGGGTGATGGCGCGAGGCAGCGTCGGCCGCCGCACGGGAGCTCGTGGCCAATGCGGGTTCCTCGGCCAGCTCATCTCCTCATCGAGTAAAAAGGCTAAAGCAAGGAAGACTCTTTCTATATTTATTTCTATACATATGTGTGTGTGTTCTATTTTTAAGAAGATTGCTTTTATTTCCAGATTTTCAATATTTTCAAAGGTTGTCTATATTGTAGGTGCCACAATAACTTGAAGCTTCACAGGGACAAATCTATGATTACTCGTATCGCAGAAATGCCCAGAGTCACCTTCTAGGGACAAAGGCCCTTTGTGTTGGATAGTTTAGAAACATCATGCATATTTTTTAATTCATGGTAGATTTGAATCAACCTTAATAGTATTTTTCTCATCATTTAATTTCAGTTTGTAGGCTCTAAAATGAGCTTTTAAATGCCAGTTCTAAGTTCTGACAAAAATTTCTACACGTTGCAGTCACCTCTGTATGCCACCACCAGCAAATATCAGCAGTAGAGCTAACTAGAAATAAGTGGCTCTAAGAATGTATCACAACAGCAGACTGAAAAAAAAATGTAAAAAAAAAAAAAAAAAAAAAGGAAAGCTTTTTTAAAAATCTTTCAAGTAATTTTTTAGGATTGAAATTGTCACTTTATTAGCAAAATGTTCAGGTGTCTTTTCTGTGCCCCAAAAAAGGGGGAAAGTAGGGTAATGAAAACATTGAGGGATCATTTGGAAAAGCTCTGTGTAACATTATTTTCAATATTTTGTTTTTGATTTTCCCCTAAAACTTGAAGGTCTGTCATTGCTGCTGATAAAGAGCTTTTTTGGATTAGATAATATAGCAAACATTGAGGTGGCTATGCAGTGTAAAATTGTCATATTGAGTAGACAAATAGCAGGCTAGCGGCGCGCACCATTTAGCAGCGTACTCTCCAAATAATCTTTTGGAGTCACTGGGGCTGTTCCTGGATTTTAAACAAATGTTTCTGTAATGTTCTGGCTTTGTGCAGGTATTTTTATTCATTTTGAATGCAGCAATTTTGAATTCTTCCTATATAACAAAATAGTGTCCAATGTGCACAGCCAAATGCTGGAAACATTTGGCCTATGGTTGCAAGAAGTGATTGCTTATGTGGTTTAGGCTGGGTTTGACCCAGGGCTCCAAGCTCCTGTTAACCCGGCTCACAGCATCGAGGTATGTCCAAAGCTACCACCATGTAGCCACGCAGCTTCCTCACTGAGTTTTCTCTCTTATTATCCTGCTGCTCTCCTTCACTGGAGTCTTATCTCCTATGTCCATAGCCAAAAGCTACTAACTTGGAACAAAGTTCAATCAAGAGCCAAACATAATGAAGAAGGAGAAATTGCAAAAGATGGAGTTAATGGCTGCAGCTACCGCTGTGGATCCTTTTGCCACAGGCTCTGAAAGTCTGGAAAATTAATCAAAGTTCAATCAAGGATGTATGATATTGCGGCGGCTGCAGCAGCAGTGTCTGGTGTCACCTGGGAGCTGTCCATTAAAAACAGCTCACTGAAAACCGTCCTGGTATTGATGTGGTAGCCCACTTGAAGGGGAAGTCAGATGCTACTCCAGGACATTGCTATACCTGCTGCTTTCACTGCTGGATAAACTTTTAAGGTTCAGAATGCATTTTAGACGTAAGAACTTGCACATGTTTGGAGTGGCCTGGGGAAGCAGGTTTAAAGGAAGCTGCTAAGTAAAAGATGGGGAACCATTTTAAGGAAATTTCTTAGAATGTCACTGTAAAACAAGAACTAGAATTCCTTCCTCACAGTCAAAAACAGTGTGAAAAGAGGTTCTGGCTAATGCATAAGCTGTAAGATTCATCTTCAGCCAAGTGGGAAAGTTGGTGCATGTCCATCCGTAACGAACGCGATGGTCCTGGCAGTGCCGTACTTGGGGCAGGGCGGTTAGAGCTCAGCCTGGGTAGCTCATGAGCTTGAGAAAATCTGCCCTTTGGCTTTCCTAACTGCTATAGCAACGATTTTGCTGTATGTAAAAATTCATTTAAAAATATAGAATTTTTGCTTTCATTTCATTACCTGGAAAATAAATGTCCTATAACCTGTGTAATTTTTATGGTTAAAACATGGCAGCTTTTGTATGCAGGGAAAATTCATCTCTTTCATGTTATCAGCCTCCCACTGAGACATGTCCTAGTCATCTGTGTAATACTTTAACAGTCCCATGAAACAAAGCAAAATTGCCACCACTGGTATTACTGCTATATTACTCATCCATTATTATATGCCATGGTTTAAACATCTGAAAACCACTGCCTGGAATTAAAGAACAAAAAAAGATGCAAGGAAAGTGCTGGAGGCTGTGAAAATAAATACAAAGCTTGTTACTGTAAGTAAAGTGTCTCCTGTATTGGTAGGACTTGATCATCTTTGAAGAAAGAAAAAGCAGTATTAATATTTTAGGCATCATTTTGCCGACTTCCCTTTTTTTAACCATGTGAATATGAATTGCTCGCAGTTTTATAGCAGATGTTTTATTCCGACTTGGACACACCTTTGGCCCCGTGTCCCACCCTCGGCCCGGGGGCACAAACACGGTTACTGCTCTGCCTTTCATGACAGCGCGGTGTCTCTGCAATCCCGTCTCGGCGCTCAGATCAGATAGCGCAAACGCGTCTGTCTCCCCATGGTGCTCCTGCTCGGGGCATCGCTATCTCCGCCGAAATTACTGGTGGTTTCTTGATAAACCATTAGGGTAAGGAAGGGGGTTGATTTTTTTTGTTGTTGTTGTTAATTACTGAATCTCAGTGACAGACTGAATCTGCCTGTTAAAACTTGTGTTGTAATTTGAGGATTAAATGCTGCACCTCTGAGAAACATCAGTATCACAACTGATTTGCCGTGAGAGACTTGCGTTATGAGCTGCAGTTTGACAAAGTAGATTCCTTAATACAGCTAGCAATTAAATGTTTTGAACTCAACACTTTTAAGACTTACAAGGTAAGAGGGCAGTCTGTAGAACTGCAGAAGGGGAAATGCGTAGCAAATGAAGCTCCCACCTTAATCTCTGAGAATGAAAATCCAGATTCCCGAAGTATGGTAGCGGCTTCATGCTAGTCCGCCCCAAACCAGGCTGCCTGTGCAAAGAACGATGCCTGAGTCGTGTTTTGTCTTTGCTGGAGGCTTCTGGTCCCTCTCTTCCAAGAGACATCTCTGGTTGGATATATATGTATGTATATGTCTCTGTACACTATACAGGTGACTATTTAATTGGTTATGTTATGCCTGTAAGAACTTTTTCAGTCTTTATATTTGCTGTGTATATATGCACAATGTTTGTATCTCTTTTTAAGCAGATATGTTTCTGGGCGTTAGACAGCTTCAAAGTTGGCTTTTGTGTCTGGCCTTTTTCAAAAGCTTTAGTTCTAAATACAGATTTGGACTGTGAAGCTCTGCTTCTTGAAGTATGAATTTTATGGAGGTTGATCTGCTTTACAAAACATTATAAAGAAGATAATGTCACTATATAAGCTCTTTATAATTTCTTCTCTTGTACTCTTTGGATATACAGATTGAAATCCAAGCATAGAAGGCAGCCATTAAGCAAGAAGGTGAAAGGTAAAGTATTTAGCTTAACATTACAAACTGGCAGAAAGACAGAGAACAAAGAATAGAAACAAGCAGTGAGTTTGCACATGGCTAATAGTTAAGTTGGATGCTCCAGGCTCCATGTTGGGTCAGATGGTGTTTATTAAAAACCTGGAGAGGTTGGAGTGAGTACAGAAGGAATGCTGTTTGCAAAGCTGCATGTTTTAGACTTATTAAGATTCTGACTTGTAAAGCTCTCCAAAAGAATCTAATAAACCTACCTGAATACGTAGGTTCTGGTGATCCTAAGATACCTCAAAAAAGATAGAAGCAAAGAATAAAGAATGGAAATAGAAGTACACAGTTACAATAATCATAGGAAGAAAGGAAGGCTGTAGTAGGAAGATTAATAGGACCACCTCATTTACTAAAACTACAGGGCATGAGTAAATGTCTGATTGGTCCACACCAATCAAGTCTAGGGTTAGTTCTCTTTCACATTGTAAAGAAGCATACTTTAAAACTGGTGTAGTGAAATGTTTTTTCTGAACAAGGTATAGTTAAGCTGTGGAGTATAAATATGGTACCATTCATGCTGAGAAAACTGAACTTGAAAAAGTTCAGCAATGTGTAAATATAACTTAAAAAAACCCCTAAACTATAATGGATGGCAAGCTTTTATTGAAACACATTTTTTAAAGATTGTGGTATATTGTGGTATAAACCAGTAACTGATAAATGTTAAAAAATTAATTTCCTATTCAGACCAGTTGTTTTACAACTCTTATTCTCAGTGTTTCTTGATTCTTTTTCAGTGGAGAAGTGGAATAACCGGGAGGGATCCATGGTACGATCTGGTACTGGCAATTCCTTTCTGTGTCTGTAATAAGTACTATAAATATTTTTGTCTTATAATGGCCAGTGTTTGCTCTTCCTCATTAGCTCTAAATAGCAGTGAACTTGAGTAATACAGTGGTTGGTTTGAAAACTAATGTTGGAGCAGGATTACAGATAGAGATAGTGTTAAATAAACTTCACATTTTCATGGGGTTCTTTTTGTCAAATTGCACTAAATGGGGATGTAAATAGCAAGTTAGGGTTCAACATTTAAACTCTAATTAAAATGTTTATAGCTCAATATATCTGTTTGGAATATATTACAAAATCATCCTGCATGGAACTAGTGAACAGGAGATTTGGGTTTCGCTATTGCTGGAGCGTTCTACTTGAACCTCTTACAGATCTTGAAAAAATTTCTTGTAGGGGTTATTGCTTGAGTAGGCCTATTTGTTAATTTGATTTATACTTTAAACCTGTGTTCTAGCACACTTTGTTCATTTTCATGTGCAAAGATTCATTAGATTTTTAAAACTACCATGTCTTAAAATCTTTTGAGCCCAGCACCCACAAATGTGTGTTCTGTTTAAAGAACCTCAGTTGTCTTTCTTTTTGAAGGTCCACTTCCCTCTTTTCTTTCCTACCCATCACATTCTTGGGTCCCTTCAGTTATGGACAGTGTGCAATTCCTATTCCTGGTGGGTTTTCCCACTGAAAGGTGGCCCACTGTTCATTTGTATGATCCTGGGGCTGACCATTAGCTCACATGTTTTATGTGAGGCGAAAGGTTTAATCCACACATCTCTCCAAGGCGATAAGTGAGCAGACCATTAAATTAGTGGCAAGATCTTTGCCAACATTGATTTAAGAGGGACATAGTGTATTATGTTTGGAATTTAGGCCAAGCAGGCAGGACACAGAGGTTAACATCATTTTGCAGCTAATTCTAGCAGCAAGAATCTGAGGCAGGCAGTGGGTAGTTAGGGAAACTGTCCGTCTGCATACAGAAAGCAGTAGGAAAACCTGAGCTTATTCCTAACACTCAGTACTTGATTTTTTTTAATTATGTTTCACTTTCTGGATTCAACCACCAGCATTTAGATGATGATTAAAATTTAAAATCTAGGAGAAATCTCTTCTTGGGGATTGTACTGTGTTTTTGTGCTGTATCAGTCTCCTTTGCAGTTTTTTTGTGCTTAATACTTTTTTCTTTAATCATAGATAATAAATTCAGGTAAGAGCAGCAACTTTCTTTTGCCTTAGCCAGTTCCATGCGTTGGAGCCCTTAAAACTGACACTTTTATGTTTAGTAGGTAGTTTCAGAACTTCCCAGTCTGCCCGAGATCCCCTTGCGTCCATGCCGCTCCGAGCACGGGCTGAGGCATGGGAGGACAGGAAACAGGCTGGGGCCGGCAGGATGAGAAAGCAGCTTCCCTCGGGCTGTGTTGTTCTGCCTCGATTCTCGAACTCGGTATTATGACTTGGGTGGAGTTCGGGCCGGGGAGCCCTTTTCCTTTGCCCTCAGTGTTGTCCCTGAGAACACGGCAAGATGGCATTGGCTCCTCCAAGAGCTTACAGCTCAAATAGGTAAAATAAGGCAAAGCAGAAGCAAAAAAACAAGAACTGTAGTTGAAATGACTTG
The DNA here is from genome assembly GCF_000705375.1 of Tinamus guttatus. Next base: position 443,442 of record NW_010586705.1, on the reverse strand, counting down.
CCTAAGGTTAAATAGCCCCTTGGCAGAGCTCCAAACGGCTTCCAAAGGCTCTGGCTTGAGCCTGGTGCTTTCTCCTGAAGCCCACTTCACTCCCTGAGGAGCTGCTTTTCCACTAGATCTTACTGCTGGAAGGGGAGTTATGGGAGTCACTCTCTGTTTTTTTTTTTTTTTTTTTTGGTCATCCTTCAAGGCATATCTTAACTGTCCTGCAGGAACAAGCTTGACCCATGAATCATGGATGACAGTGAAGAAATCTGTGTGCTTGTACTTTAAAAGTTAACCCATAGGTACAAATTGTCAAGCGCCATGTTACATTGTTTTAGGGTGTGCTAGAGATCATTGCTTTATTACTGAGAGAACAGATAAAAAGTAAAAAGCTTGAAAAATCATTAATCAGTAACAGTGAATAGTTTAAAATAGCAAGACTGGAATATGTTCCCATAAAATATTCATTTAAAAAGCTTGAATAATGAAAATACGACTTAAAAGACTGTTTGTAGATAATTAATTAAGAAAAAAGTAAATTGGTCTTAGATTGCTTGCTATGGATAGTTAGCCCGTTAAATAAGAACTGAGCATTTCCAGGCAAGTGGGAGATAGCTAGTAAATAGGTTTTTCCTGGGAACTGGATTAGATGGGAGAGCAGCTCTCCACACACCTAAGTTTTAGTCACTTACCACTCTAAAGTAAATTCAGACCTTCTGGCAGTTTATATAATCTTAAACCACTCTTCTCACTTTTGTTGCAGAACTCACTCAGGTAGACACATTCTTGGTTCTAACCTTCTCCATTGCTGTTTGTCATTTACAAGGAAATATGATTTTTTTTAGTAGAAAGGATTGCCTTAGAGTTCTTACCACAAAAGTATGGTTAGGTTTTGTCTTCATTACAAATGAATCTGCCTAAACCATTGATTCTAAGAATCAAGCCAAAAAGTGTGATCCTGTCCATGAATTCTTAGGCACTTTTCCATTAAGAAAGCCAGTTCCTGCAGTTCTCAAAACTGCCCAAAATTGCCCTGGGGTCCCTGTGCAAGAAGAGGCTGTGGAGCCCCAGTGTGGAACTTGGGTGGGTAGGAGCAGGAGACCACAGCAGTTGGCTCCTCACATACTCACCAGCATTTTTTGGCAGAAGTATCTGGCAGTCAATTGTATGAAATGAAATCTCTCTAACTTTTTTATTTTTTGATCTTGTTAAATAGCTCAGTGGGAGAAATAGGTACCCAGTGGAGAAACCTTGGGATTCAGGGATAGTGTGTGCTTCATGGTCTTTGGGCTAGATTTTGATGTTGCTTTGGCTTTAGCTTGTCACTGTCCAAATTACTGCCACAGAGTTAACATTGACTTCAGCAGTTAGTATGAAGCAATTAGGCTCTCTCTTTAAGCACAGCACATGTATCTAGCAAATAGTAAATAGGATTAGAAGACAAATTACCCAACAATAATTAGTTGTTAGCTGTCTTCTCCCTACAGCCATCTGACTTCCTGCTGCCTTTCCTATAGGATTACAGGTATTCATATGGTCAAATATTGTCTTGGTGTGTTCCTAAAAGGCTTCCATTGCCTTCGGTGTGACCTGTTCACATATGCCTGGGCATAACATGTTATTGCTGCATTAGAAATAACCTAAGACATAGTATGCAGGAGGGGGGAGAAGGGGAGAACCGTTTTCTTCGTGGGCTTTTTTTTTTTTTTTTTCTTAAATAGGTGAGAGATGATTACAGCAAAAATCCTAGTCTAACCCATGAATGCAACCTAACACCTGAATAACTGAAACCAGATTTTTGGCCCAATTACTGGAAAGTAATTCCTCGCCTGTCTTTATGACCTGTCCTTTCGTTAATAGGAAGCTTCAACTTCATAAAAAGAAATAAAAATCAACCCTAACTCAAAATGAAGTTGAGGGAGGAAGTGTATTAACTTAAAAATAACAATGTACACCCCACTCAGTGAACCTTTAAGATCTGCAATTGGTTAAAAGCAGCAAAAATAAAACAAAATTCAGCGGCTGCAATTTGAAAAAAACAACACTCAGGTGCTAAAATACCTAATTTTAGTCATAAATACCTCAGTTTATTTGCAGGTTGTTGTAGGTTCTTGGGGAGGGGGGGAAGGGAAGGGATAGATTGCCATAGGCCTCAGGTCAGCGGCATTGATTTAGTGCGGCGCTCGGGCTGCCGGCGCGGCGGTGGGAGCTCCGTGCGCGGCGCTCGGAGCACCGGCAGCCTCCGCGCCTCCTTTTGATCAGCCCCTGTGAAGGATGAGTGTCGTGGCCTCTGCGAGGCAGCTGCGAGGGGGCTGCCCCATGCCAGGGGCCGCGAGGTGAGCGCCCGCGCGCCTTCGCGCCGCGGGGCTGGGGAGCACCGAGGGGGAGGATCCTCGCGCGCTCCCCGGTGCGCAGCCCGCGCCTACATCAGACCTCGAGGTGCTGCGAGGCGCGCGGGAGGCGCGCGGTGCCTCTGCCTCCCTCCTCGCAGGGGCAGGAGGCTTTCCGGGACTTCTTTGTACAACTCGTGGAGGGGATGGGACGCCGTGCAGTAGCGCTGGGCACAGGAGCGCAGTGAGAATGTCGGAGGTAAGGAAAAGTTCTCCACACTTCTGCATGGATGTGCTCGTGTGTGTGTTTTTTTGGTTTTTTTGTTTTGTTTTGTTTTTGTGTTTTTTTTTTTTTTTGCCATGCAACTTTTGCCTGTGGCTGCGTGGGGGAAAGGTAGGAGTCATCAGGAAGGCACTAGTGGGTCACAAACAATGGAGAGGAAAGCAGGAGGCAGCGGTGCCGGAGCGTGGGGCGGTGTGGAAGTCGGGACGGAGTTTCCTCACAAAATGCCGCTTTTCTGCCCGCTGTGCTCTGCAAACAGCTGTGTGACTTTCCTCCTCTGCAGCGAGCGAAGCAGGGCAGAGCTGGCGGCAGCGAGCGGAGCCGTCACTTGTCTGGTCGCCTTCCCCTGCAAGCAGCACCTTGTAAATCATCAATACTTGACGATGTTTAATTGTACAAGTCCCGAATATACATTAATAGCAATAAAATCCATGATTTGTGACTCGGATGTGTTCCAAGTCAAGTGCTTTAAGCAGATTCACTATCACAATTTGAACACACAAATGCACTGGACAGTAGACGACAATATAATTTCTCTATGAAGTTTTGCAGAAATGGCCACTAAAGTGGAGTTTAATGTATGCCCTTTATGTAGAATTTATTGCTGACTATTTAGCATCCAGAAATGAGGCCAGGAGCCCTTTTCTTATGATCACTCTGTATTTCAGTTTAAGGTGAGAAAGCGTGAGAGTTGAGTGTGTGTAAAGGCTTTTCTCTACTTGTTTCTTAATTGAGCTAATTAAGAGCTGAAATGCATCAGAATTTAAGAATGTTACTTGATTTATTTTTTTCCCCTCATCATGAAAAATAAACATGGTTTAATTGTCAGCTTACACCTAACAAGGTTTAGTTAGGTGTGTTTAAGGTACAATATTTTACCTTCTAGTTTATTAATTGGCCGAATACTTTTATTCCTCTGTAACGAGTACTTGGTTTAAAAATGAGGAGACGGCACATCGCTAACCCAAGGGGAGGGCTAATGATACACACTGTGGTTTATCCTTCCGTAAAAGCCTATAGCTAATAAGTGACACCATTTTTTACCTCCTCATCTTTCTTTTTTCCCTTTTTTATGGTTTCTGATTTGCATGGCTGGGGGAGCCAGGCAATGTTATATTTTAGGGATGTGGGAGAGAAATGAAGTGAGCCGTTGTTTTTATTTTATAGCAAACCATTGCTTGAAAGGTTTAGCAGTCAATTTTCCCATCCGATCTGAAGTTCGACTTCAGAGTGCTCATTTAGTTGAGATTACTGTTCAAGTAATTTATATATATTCTTTCTTTTTCTCTTTTTTTTTGTAATACATATAACTACTTGGCTGCTTGAACCTTGGGAGCTGATTGTTTGTCTTATCTTTTGGTGAGCTAACTCTGCGCTGTGTTGCAAAACCTGGAGGCATGTTGTGTTTCTTCGTGTTCCTGCAGTCTGCAAGTGAAGTCAGCTTCATTAGTTTCATGATGGCACATCAGTGCATGGCTGGTGTTGCCGCTTCCTTCAAGCTACTCCTGGAGCATGATCTGGGCTGCCTTGGTTTGGATAAGCTTGTAAGGATTTGTCAGCCAGATGTGACAAGATTGTCAAGAGGCAAGTAAAGAAGGAGATCTGATATTAATCAGTGCATAGCTTGGAGCCAAACTTTCTCAAATGCAGTGTAGTAACATGTTCTTCTCATTTACTGCTTCTCTTTGTGGCTGTAGAACTGCCACCGTCTGAGTTTGACGGTTAAAAGGGATGCCAGCTAATAGTCTTTAATTGTAAGGATACAATTCTAGGTGGGAAAAGATCATATGTTTCTATTTTTAACAGTCTGTTTGAAAGTACACTTCTGTTTATTGCAGTTTGCTGAAAAATCTGTGAGCGTTACATTAGGCAAGGGTCTCCGTTTCTGCGCGTTGGTTTTAAAGTACTGGAATTGCAGCTCGGCTCTTAATGCTCGAGGAATGCGAGGTGCGGAGCCTCACGTTACTCCAGGTCACGGTGTAAAGTGGGACCAGCGTTGTTTTTAAATACTAATAACAATGTGTTGGTTTTCTTTGCTCAGGTGGTGAGAGCAATATACGGTGAAGAATACCTTTAGTATTTTTTTTTACTGAAATGAAATAAAAATAAGGATTTTCAAATATCGTATCATGTAGCATTGCATTAGGTGTGTAATGCTAATAAGTGTTCTTTATACTGGATATAATTAGGTGCTTCTGTTAGGATTAATCTCTGGAGTTTTTAGTGGTTCCAGTTTGCACAGATTTTTAACAGTAGGTGAACAGAGGTAAAAATTAGTTAATCTTCTGTATTGGAAAATGCCTATTTGTTGTACTTAATTAAGACTTTTTAATTGATTTTTTTTTTCAGTAGTAGTAGTTCTCTTAACTCTGTATTCTACTTAACCATCTACAACCTATATGGACCCCTGAAAAGACCAGGCTCTGCAACCATACCCAAACATGCGGGAGATCTGAAATTGTTCAAAAAGAGGAAAAATTAGTACAAATTTTAGGCTACTTTAGGTGAGGTGAAATTCTGCCGGCTTTAACTGCAAGATTTGGCCTTTTGATACTAAGGGTCTTGACTTCCTACTTCTGTGCCTGTTCATAACACTAAAAAAATCTGATACAACATTGAGCATGTCATCCTATTTGTAATCCTGTAATGCAGTGATTTAGTTTAAGCAAGAAGGGCTTCATTAGGATGACATTAAAAATGTCTCTTAAGAAATGAAGTTTTTTTTAAATTTAGATTATGGTTCTTGCTACGCACATCTTTAAAACACTTTTCGTATGATCTGGCATGTGGTAAACATTGCCATTCAGGTCTGAACTAAAATTTAGGACTGGATCTTGAAATCATTACTCCAGCAAACATCCACCAAATGCAGGGAAGAAAAACCTGTGGTTGTGGCCCATTGAGTTATCTGCTGTCCTGCCTTGGTCTCAGCGGTGCAGGAACCCGCAGCTTAGGTGTTCTGCAGCCAGCAGGTTTTGTCCTGGCAGCTAAAGTTTTAAGCAAGTATCATTGCATTTCTGCTTTTTTCATTATTACCATTGTTTTGAGGTAGTTTTTTTAGTGTTTTTTATTGATAATAACTATCTTTAAAAATCTTTGTAGGGACTAAAGCAAATATTATTGGAGGAGTGTGGAAAAGAAAACTTTTAATAGACTATAGTTGTTTTAAAACAAAGAAGGATTAATTTTTCATTCCACGCTTTAAAATCACAATCATTTGCTTTCCTTAAACAGGTAGCCTTAAAGAAAAAAAAAAACAAATTTCAAATGTTGGTAATTACCAGTGAGAAACAGTTACCTTGGTCATTTGAAAGCAGCTATTTAAACTGATGTCAGAAAGCCATTTAAAATTTCCTCACCTGTGTTCAATAAGGAGTACTAACTTGTGAAATTTCCAATGGGGCTACACCATTGCGTAAAATATTGCATAATTCTGTAGCATCATAGATAATATCATGTGAATGCGTGCAAATACTGTTTGAGTTTAAAATTTATGAAATTGCATTAAACAAAATTGTGTAACTAAATATTTCAGGTTGATGTTATTTTTATTCTTGAATTTGTCTGCAGCAGGAAAAAAAGAAACTTGAGCATGCATGTTTTATGGCTTTAAGCTTCAAACAGTGATGTGAGGAGCTGAAAAAGTTAGTTATCTTTGAAACTTCTCCACATTTCACATAGATAACTTTTTGTAAACTAGGTAAATAGTTAAAGGCATACTTTAAAGGGTTTATAGACTTGCCGTTCATGTATATTAATATTCTTCATTTCTCTAATACCTATGCATTTGTTTGTAACATTTACTTATGTTAATGTAGGGCTTGGAGTGAAATGCTTTAATTAAGCTTCAGTTCCTGGATAGATCTGTAGTTCCAGTATTGGGTATGGTATGCATGACATATCAGTATGAGTAGATAATATGTATGCAATTTGTTACGTAAAGTAGCATCTAGCGTTTTACCTTAACAACTTTCACAAGGTTTCTATGGAGTGACTTGTTCTTACTCCCAAAGCTAGAGTAGCTTTTCACAGTAGCACGCAGCAATCTTAGTTATTTTTGCCAGACACTAGTATGAACAATATTCCCTGTAAATCTATGAGAAAGGAAACTTTCAATTCTTGCAATAGCAAATACTCAGCAAAGCATTAGGGTTTCTGACCTGCACAGAGCAGGGTGGCTAAGCCAGGCCACATTTGTGGCCTATTTCAGAATTAAATGGAAGTAACTAAGATAATGTATGACATTTTGCATTCCTTCATGTATATTTGTTTTCTTTTCCTAATTGAACACTAAAAGAAGAGAGGATCTGTGTGTATTTCCTGGTTTGGCCAAGCTGTCTGTCAGCACACACCTGCTGTTAACAAGTGAGATTAATTGCTGTGCAAGCTCATGGACCTCCAAGCCCGCTGCCGGACAACACGGTTAGGTTTTCCTGACCAGCGCTCCCCGCTGAAGGAGCAGCAGCGTGTATGTGTGCGCGAGCACACACACGTGTTCTTGTCTCCCTATAATTATTTTGGCAGTGCCATTACCAAGAGCTGCCCTGTAAGGGACCCTTTCAGGTAAGGGACATGCGGGAGGAGCCATTTTCATCGCCAGGTTACGCTGCGATGGAGGTTGGGCCTGGTAGCGCGCGGCCTGGCCCAAGATGCCTCTGCTGTGCTGGCTCGCGTGGTGGGCACTGCCCGGAGCGCCGCACGGCCGCCGCGTCGGCCATGTCCTCGTGTGTCAGCCTCGTGTGGTAACGCGTGGGCTATCGGCCTGTAACAGCAGCCAGCTGGAGCTGCCCGTAGGAGCCGGCTAACGGGGATGGGGTCACTGAGCGCTGCTCTCCTGTTAGCTCTGCTCAAGTCCGTCTTGCTGAGCTGTTCCACTCACCTTTGGGCCATTCCTGGCCATGTTCTAGCCCGTTAGTGCAAGGACAGGTATTTTCAGCTCAAGGCACTTGCTTGGGTCTACTTCTAGACCAAACTTTGCTTTGTTCAGCCGCACAAAGGGAGAAGGTAACGCAGTAGTGTAATTTGCTGAAGAATTTGGTTTGTAAATACTCCGTTTACTTCTCAGCCTGTGACTGTTTAAAATGAGGTCAGGTTTTGGTGTCTGACCCCAAATAAACAATATTATATATATTTGGACATGTATAAAAAGGATCCAGATAATTAATGGCATATATTCTGTGGTCTTGTCTAGAAAATGTATTCAAACTTGTGGCCTTTGTATTCTTTTGTAAAAGTCATAACATTATCTCCCCACAGAGAACATTTAAGTGGGAGTTTAGTGGTATCAGCACTAGCCAAAATTGTCAGCACAACAGGCATCAAGTTCAGCTCCTAAGTTCACGTTTGGCCTCTGAGACAAAAGTTTTCAGTCTGGATTTTTCAAATGTTTTTGCACCTCCTGAGCTTGGTTGGCTGTTCAGCGTGTATGAAAACCCATGGAGGAATATGGTCATGGATTTAGGAACTTGAGTACAAGCTTAGTTTTGTGTGTAGTTGGAGCTAAAAGACAAGTTGTGGCCCATCTCCACCTGTCCCATCTCTATCATGGTTAGTCTCTTACACAGGAGACAAGAATTTTGCTAAATTATTTTACTAATAAGCAGTTTGCCAAATGAATCATCTAAAACTAGTATGTAAACATGTTTGTTAATGGAGAGGGTTGGAGCTGGTTGGTCAGTGTTGTTGACTTTGTAAGGAATATTTTTTGTGCAATTAAACTGTGGAAATAGTGTGCAACATCCAGGCCTGTGGAATTAGAAATCCTATAAGGCACTCTTCCTCATTAGTAGTACCTTCGTGGATGTTTTTTGGACTTGAATATTTTTTAAAGTTTTGGTATTAAAAGCGGCAGAACTTGCAACAACCAAAATCTACTTGCATAAATGGAAAAATCTATTTCAAGGACTGCAGGCAGCGGGTGTATAATATCACTGCTCTGTCTGTTAATCAGAGTACAGAGCTCTGCCCTGAACCCCAGCTGAGAACTGTGAGTGTGTGACAGGAGGGCTGACACCACAGCTGGTGGATGGGTGCAGATTGCATCCAACTGCCAGCCTTCCCGTTTGCTCTTTGCCCTGATCTGCAGGGAAATGAGCGGCCCACAGCCCTTCCTTGGACATGCTGCAGGGCCTTCCTAATGTCACGTTGAAGGTGGACAGCGTTCGTAGGTGACCTCAGCGGAACAGGTTAAAACTTCCAAGGAAGAGTAGGGATAGGAGATGCTTAATCTTAGGCCTAGCAGATATGATTAGGTTTAATTATGGGGCTAAGTACAAGTCAGCTCTGACTTCATGAGCTTGCATGATACATTGCGTTAGTAGTCCACCATCTTTTGTGGTTATAGTTGGAATGTACTGGAATACGCTACATTTATAGCAACCTGCAGAGAGCTCAATGAAGTAGCAAAAATTGAAGCAAGTGCTTAGGGGGAATCATCACGTGAGCTGAGCGTCTACTGCGGAGTTCAGAGGACAGAGCTCTACGAATGCATATGAACTAAACGAATTAATATTACCGGTGTGATACAGATGGGCACAGTTAGGTTCTAATACGGTAAAAGCAAGATAGGAAAAATGTGGATTGAGAGCTTGTTTTGAATCATAGCAAAATGACAGTGAGACAGATTTATTTAGTAGTGGAATATATTCCCAGCAGAAATAGCACAAATATGGTATGGAGAGGCATAGCGTTGCCAAAGAGAAATATAAGGTTTGACTCTGGCTTCCAATATTTTTTTCAAAGGATTCCAATGCAGAAGTGATCTAATATAACTGGCTGATTTTTTTAGCTTAAACTTTGCGACTGTAAGAAACTCAATGGATAACAGCAACAACAGAGGAGAAAAAAATAGTCAGGAAACTAGCTTTGCCCTTATGTGTAACTGGAATTTTCTTCACTGAAAGGTGCACAGATTTGAATTTGGCCTTTAATTTAGCATGTGGACTGTCCTTTTCAAGAAATGGTGAAAATGCCTTTCCCTTAATTCTGTGAATGCTCTTTTTACAAGGTGCATGCAATAAAATATTTCCCGATAATCACATATATCTCCCATGTTTAGTTTTATTTCTAGAAATCAAAGAGGTTAATTTCTATGGAATCTTTAAATTCCGTGATAAAAAGTTATTTCCAGTAGTATATGGTAGTTCACAAAAAGAAAGCTTTTGTGCTTTAGCTGATTAGCAGGCAAAAGGAGCCTTTGCAAAAAGATCTGCTCTTTCCACGATTGGATCTTGCCTCTTCCTCCACGAGGTTCTTGCAGTGGAACCCCTGAAAGTCTCTGCAGAAATGGGATAGGTCCCAGTTCCTGGCTGCAGAATACGTGCCCTTGTGTTCAGATCTTGGAGCGTCGCATGTACTTAGTGAGATTCATTTTGGTAGGGAAGGAAAGTGAGAAGCACATGTGTGGAAACCCTCACAGAGGGCATGAAAAACAGTGCCTGATAAGAGCTTTTCTCAAATGTGTTTGTTCATGTAACTCCTTCCTCTCCTCCTCCAAACTTGCATTCTAATCTGATGAGAATTTTTCATTCCTGGTTGCAGGAGGGAAAAAGATAAAGGCAGCCTCTACATGAGGGAAACAAGTCCGAATGCCAACCCATGCTGCAGATGCTAAATGGTACCCAGGTAGTCTGCACTGCATGCAGAAGGGCAGGTGTGTCTTCTGGACTGAGCAGAGATCTCCTACTCAGGCCTGACAGGATTTTGAGTATTTATTTGCTCTACAAAATCTCTTTCCTGAGCTGAAGTGCTGTCAAACGAGCTCCCGCCTAACTTTAAATGAGATTTGATACAGTTACTCCTCCATATCTTGTTATATACATCTCATGTGTATGTATATACACACACACCCCTCTCTTGTATTGTTTTAAGAGTTGTTAGTCTGTTGCAATGTGAGCAAAAGTCTCCTAAGGCTTCAGAAATGGATAGATTATCTCACACGTATGTTATGAAGCAAAGACTGATTATGGCCTGAGAATCCGAAGGAGCTTGTCCTGTTAGCTGGTGCCTTCCTTAGCTGTGGAAGTTGAGAGTTTTTGACAGGAAATGTTCAGTGACTTTTGAAGACTAATCAAACACATCAATCTTTGGCACAAAAGTCAGATATCATCACTTTTAGCAGATGTTAACAGATGTTAAGATTTCTTTTTCGGTGATTAGTGATAGATATTTTTTCGCTGATCAATTTAATGGTTAATCTCTATCGCTCTTGTAATGAAACCTCTTTATTAAAAATCCAAGATTCCAATTCTCACAGTCATGCTGGTAAAACCACAGCAAATTTTGATCAGAACTTTCAATTCTCTTTAAAAATGAATAAATAAAATAGAAAGCAGAATAAGAAAGTGTTGTTCATAATGGATTTGGAAAGACCCATTTGTGAGGGAGAGTGTAACTGGGAAGAGAAGCAGTAACAAGATCCTTGATGATAACATAGAATTTTTTTAATGTCTATTTTGCTGCTGGAAAATGAAACAAAATATTAGATCTGAGTGAAAGGATTGCACCTAATTTTTTTCCACTTTAATTTCCATCCTCATTTCCAATCTTTTAATTGAGGTTTTGAAGCTTTACATGTATGAAATATAGAAAGTTATACCCTGCAAAATGAAACCATGTGTGCTTGCTACTTCTGGGAGTAAAGCACATGAAAAGATTTGATATAATTACTGTGCCCAAGAATTAGACATATTAAGGATAGCAGGTTTAATATGCAATTGATAAATTTATTGCTATCATGATTTTTTTGCTAAATTTCTGGTCATTAAACTCTAATAAAAGTTAATTTGGGAGATATTCAAAATATATCTTTCACAGGTTCCTTTTTAGGAAGACTGAAAAAAAGAAGACTTTGAATTGTGACAAAAATTATAGGGAACATAAAATCTGATAATCACAGAAGGAGAATGCTACCAACTTGAACATCACATTTGTTTCTTCTCAGGGATTCTTACAAGCGATTTTTAAGTCAGTGACAGATAACCTGATTTGAGGGGTATGCCTTTGATATGTCAGCTATATCCAAGCTAACCACATCTAAGACTGGTTTCTACAAGCTATGATAGATTGATTTTTTTTTTTTCTTTTTTAATTCCATATTTAGAATAGAAGTGGAACTACACTCCCCTTCTAATTGCCACTTTGCATGTAGAATCTTCCAAGGTTACAGGAAAAGACAAAATTAACACATGTATCATGCAGAAGACACGCACAAAGTTATGAATTGCAAAATTTAATGCAGTATATATTTCTTGCCTAGCTACATGTGGTAAGAACAAAAAAAAGAACAGTTTTAAAGGCCAGTGGTGTGTGGAATATAATCAAAAGAGAAACAATGAAAAATTTGTGAAATTTCAGTTAACTTATCATAGTGACAGCTATTTTAATATATATTTCTGTTGTTTTTCTACTGTTTTCTGGAGAGGGACTGCAAGGGATGAAGTCAGGGAGTGTAGCTGTACCTTACTAGTCCTAGCAGAGTAATCTGTAGAGGAGGTTTTGTCTGTGCAAGTCATGGAATATTATGTATGTACAGAAGTAGAAAAATTTGAACTGCTTTATAGTTTGATAACCTCTGATATAAATGAATCATCAGTCAAACACACTTTTTTCAATCTTTGTGAGAAATTTATGGCTTTTTACTGTTATATTGAATGGGCTTTTAACATCTGAGTGAAAATGTATCCTTCATTAAAGTGAAGCAATTCACACTGTTTAGTGTCCTGGTGTCTTTTATGACTTTGGGGAGCATAAGCTTTTCTGGAGAATCCAGCATTTTGTAGTGGCTCCTCTAGAAGCCAAGTGATTCCATGAAGCCGGTGGCCTTAGTGTCACTTGCCGCAGTCCTCAAATAACAACTTGTCTCCGCATCCAGGGGGGCAGGACTCTCTGAAGTCGTGTACACAGGTGAGCTCCTTGATGAGCTAGGAAATGAGGCCTTCATCTTCCAAACCAAGGCATGCACAGCAGTAGACATAAAAGTGCCCTGTACATGCCATGGCTATAAGATGTTTGTGTATCTACTATACTCTTCTGTAATCTTGTACTCTTCTAAATCAGTCTAATTCTTCAAGCCTAAGGAGTGTCCTTAGCAAAAGCAGTACCTTTATCTCAGTACATACTTTTATTTTGCCTGCCATATATTTTAAACATCTCATGTCTCCACCTTCTTAGCCTGATTGCCCCAAATCTTGCTCCTTTATTTGCCAGTGTGAGGGCAATGGCATTGCAAAGATGTTACTCTTTCCTTGACATCCTGCCTTGCATTTCTGTAGGCATTAGGAAGTAGCAGATGTGCTGCCTTGGCCAAAGTCCCTAGCAGGGGAAGTGAGGAGCAGTGGTGAAACGGGCTGATGGGGACCATCCCGTGCTCCCCTGAAGCAGGGGAATACCCGGGCTTGCAGCTACTGAACAGCAGAGATTGGGGCTCTGCAGGACCAGGTTTCAAGAAAAGAGGTGTTGCGTGTGGAACAAGAAGCCCATGTGAATGACTGACCTTTGTCTTTAGGTGTCTGCTCAAGTGTAGGACTCGGGAGGAATTGAAGGTGTAGGAGGTGTGTTTGAGTTCAAGTCCAATTTGATTTGAATTTTTGCATGCTAAAGGAAAACTGGTTCCCTTGGCTGTTCAAATGCACTCTTATAGGAGACCAGGAAATACCTTGACAAGTTTTAAAATTTTCAGCTGTTGTTATGTTGGGCAACTTTTAGCTCCCTAGTATGTTGTCTTGACTAGGATTAGAATAGAAACTCGGTCCAGGAGCCATTATATAGTTGGGTTTGGAGTCTGAGGGGGAGAGCAAGATACATATGCTTAACTCTTTGTATATTTTTTTTCTTAGTTTTATAAAAGGCTAGTTTGTTTCCTCATTAGTATGAAAATAAAATATGAATGTTCTAAGAAGAGCTGAAGAAGTCTTTTAAATCTTCAGTGTTTTATCTTTCTCAGGTTGTAGTTCTGAATTCTTAATTTTGGGAGCCTGTCACCCCCAGTAATTCTCTACTGCCATCTCTGCATTCGTATTTGCTTCTCTGTGCTTTAATATTGTTTCATTTTTAAAACAACAACAAAAAAGCAGGTATACGTCATACAAACAGAATTCAATTATGTGATTATTCCGGTGCTGATTTTCTGCACATCAATTTCTTCATTTTAATATTCTTAATAAATATTCCATTTATGTAAAAATTATTCTCAGTATCAGATCCAAGTAATACAGAATCATCCAAGTGCTTTGCTCTATAGCAATCCCTCTGGAGCTTTAACAAGGACCTCAAAGTTGCCTGTCTGCCTCCTGCAGCAGATGGGCCCGTGCAAGGAAAGCACGTATTCCAGGAAGCAAGTTTGTATTACCCTCCTGATGAGGAATATCTGAATACTAATTTGATTTGCATTATAGATGACCTTGGAGAAAGTAAAGTGATGCACAAATTGAACCATGCAACTGGCTGCTAGCCTGGCTCACATTCTGTTTTGCCTATAACCTTTCCCTCACAAAATGGGACTGCCCTGGTCTTTGGGGAAGTACTTTTTGATGAACTTTGTTATTCCGAAGAGTTAGTGAAATCCTTCCTCTTTGATAGGCACTTATTCGGTCTGGAGGCTGCTGTGGGTAAGGCATGACTTAGTGTGGAGCTGATACATTGCTTTGGAACACCCTGTGTTGCAGTAAATAGTCCAAAAAAACTTCAGGCATTGGGACTTTTCTCTGTAGATGCTTGTGTTCAAACCTTCTGGGGAAAAAAAAAAAGTGATGCTTACACAAGGAGCATAGCTTAGGTGAATGCACAAGAACTATTTGTTATTGTTACAAAGCTGTTTCCGCCTACATATATCCATGGGAGTGTTACTAAGCATGTCATTAAATATTTTGCTTCCGTAGTGCTGTGATGCTCTAGCTGGTGACTGATTCTCTCTAGAGCAGGGATGGCCTTGCTGACCTCCGTAGCCCGGGTTTCGCCTGGGTTACTTCCATTGCACGGGGATGAGCATGTGTTGGTATGTTATCTTGGTCATCTTCATGTGTATCTTATGTTTATACTGTGTGTGTAACTCAAATGCTCTAAAGGGTGCTTACACATGGCCTGTCATCTTTTTTATTGATTTGCAGGCTATCCGATGCACTCTGGTGAGCTGTAGTTGTCAGTGTTTCAAACCTGGGAAAATAAATCAGCGACAATGTGACCAATGCCGGCATGGATGGGTAGCACATGGTAATAATTATTCTAACAGCCTTTTAAAGATCTTTAAGGATCTTTCTCACTGTTGCATGTTTGGTTTACTCTTTTTTTTTTTTTTTTTTTTTTTTTGTCCCCGCATTTTTTTTTTTTTTTTTGGTCACAGCATGCTTTACATTCAGTTTGGTGTAACTCTTGTTGCTCATGCTTATTTTTGCCTTGTAATTTTATTTTCAGCCTTGAGCAAACTAAGGATTCCCAACCTCTACCCAACAAGCCAGGTAGAAATAGTTCAATCCAATGTAGTCTTCGATATCAGTAGCCTCATGCTGTATGGAACCCAAGCCATTCCAGTGCGCCTCAAAATCCTGCTGGATCGGCTTTTCAGTGTCCTCAAGCAAGAAGAGGTGATACAGATTCTCCATGCTCTGGATTGGACATTACAGGATTATATACGCGGATATGTGCTACAGGTACTGACTTGCAGGGTTTTTTTTTGTTTTTTTTTTTTAAAGTACAAAAATGGTAGTTGTGTAGTATCGCAGCATGTTTTCAAGTTTAATCATGTCAGTGTTGCACAGTGCAATTGAAGAGGGAATTCTGAAAGAAATGTATACTTGGGCAAGCATAGTGCCAGAAAAGAGAGGGTGCTCTTTTAGTCATTGCTCTCTCTTTATTCAGCCTTAACCCAAGTCTTACTACTTCATTCAAATCTAACGGTTGGAATACCTTCCCAGAAACTTTTTATCTGAGTAAAGGCTTCAGTATTTGCTCAAGGAATTATTAAAACAGTGAGTTTACCTTTATACAGCAGAATAATACGTTGACAAATAAACAGGCCATCATTTTTAAACACCAGGGACAATGTCTGATGCAACGTTACTGACCTTATTGGAGCTACAACAAGGATGAATTTGGCCCTGTGCACTTACGCTGAGGCTAGTTCTAGCTACAGTGGAAGTTACCTTTTATGTAAAGTAACATTATGATCTTACATTATGACACAAATCAATATTTAATGGTCTTGATAATCTTGCTTTTTAGTGTTAGGATTAAAAATATGGAATCAATTACCTTGAACCTCTACCGCATGAAAAATTTATAACGTTACGTTCTTCATCATCTTAGAAACTCTTACATGCACTGTGAAAAATCTCAGTAGGCCATCAAATACATGTTCTGTGATAAAATATTTATTGTAGTTATTGGGAAAAGTTAGGCATAGCTAGAGTTTGAAAGAACTCCAACACTCTAGTGTAATTACAGCTGTGCTCTGTGAACACTGGCAATAGATCGATGCAGGTTCATTTGTTCTCTGATCTTAGTTGCTTTGGAAGATTATTAAACTTGCAATGAAAGAATACTTGACTTAAATGAGGAGCTAAATCTTGGTCTGATTGCTCTATCTCTGTCTGTACTTACATGATACTAACTGTTGTTCGAATGACTTGTGTCTTAATTTGTGGGGGAAAAAATAGTTCCTTGGAAAGTATTGCTGTTAATTTTATCAGTATGGTAAAATTTGGAATAAAATACACAGAATTGCCATTAATCCATCATTGCATACAAAAATTTTATAGTTTACCTAGGGAAGAAGTCATAGTTTCTGGGAAAAATGAGTTTAGGGGAATTGGGTTTTGTTTGTTTGCCTCACTCATTTGAATATTTTTGCCTTAGGATGCTTCAGGAAAAGTGTTGGATCACTGGAGCATAATGACCAATGAAGAAGAACTGGCTACATTGC
Source organism: Tinamus guttatus (assembly GCF_000705375.1). The sequence goes on along the minus strand of NW_010586705.1, from coordinate 426,929 downwards.
AGCAATTTCTTCGTTTTGGAGAAACTAAGTCCATTGTAGAATTAATGGCAATTCAGGAGAAAGAAGGACAATCAATTATAATACCACCAACTACTAATTTGGATATTAGGGCATTTATAGAAAGCTGCAATCAACATAGTCCTAACTTTTCTGCCTCCTTGGACAAACTGAGTCCCACCAGCATTCATCCCTTTGAGAATATTGTAAATAACATGGCTTTCATGCTGCCATTTCAATTTTTTAGTCCAGTGCCTCCACCTTTGATAGGTTCACCACCAGAAAGACACTTTATTGAGCAAAGTCAAGACCATAGCAGTGAAACTAAAGATGTTCAGATACCATTTTCTGAAAGCAGCTTCTTAACTTCTAGTTCTGCACCATTTCAAGTTGAAAATGAGAGAAGCATAAATGGTCCAGATGTCATCACTAAAACAGAAGATGATGCCCTTTTAAGTGATTCCAGTTCACATAATACAGCAGCAAAGCTTGAAATGACAGCACTATCTCCAGAAAACAAAATGAAATCTGTTGAAAAAAATGGTGCTGGGCCAAGGAAAGGGCGTGTGTTCTGCACTGCGTGTGAAAAGACTTTTTATGACAAAGGTACTTTGAAAATACATTATAATGCTGTTCATCTGAAGATAAAGCACAAATGCACAATTGAGGGCTGCAATATGGTGTTTAGTTCTCTGCGTAGTCGGAATCGTCACAGTGCAAATCCGAACCCCAGACTCCATATGCCAATGAATAGAAATAACAGGGATAAAGATCTAAGAAATGGTTTGACCATTGCAGCACCTGGAGATAGTAAAAGGACAGAATTTACAATTTTAGCTCCAGATAGCAGAACTATTACCAACTATGCCAGCTCTTGTACAGATTCCAAGAGTCAAGCTGCTTTCCCCAGCATTGGACAGAATGGGGTTCTGTTTCCAAACTTAAAGACCGTGCAGCCTGTTCTGCCTTTTTACCGCAGTCCAGTCACACCAGCTGAGCTTGCTAATACTCCAGGTACTCTTCCTTCTCTGCCTCTTGTTTCTTCCTCAATACCAGAGCAGCTCATTTCAAACGAATTGCCATTTGACTTGCTACCCAAGAAGAAGTCTCGTAAATCCAGTATGCCCATTAAGATAGAGAAAGAAGCTGTTGAGACCCCTAATGAAAGCAGCGATGCCGCCAGCTCCGAAGATGATACACGTCTGCAAGTGGTAAGCGATGGAGAGCTTGAGAGCTGTGAGCATAAGATAGAGAAGCAGGTGACCAACAGGGTGGAAAAGCACCCTCTTTCAGGTAATTCATGGAAATCTCTCTCTGGGGTAGAGGGCCCACAGTATTTTGAATCTGTCTTTGCACCAGATAACAAATACATCAAGGATGTCTCTGAGAATGAATTGCATCACTGTGAGAAAGAGGTTAATCCAGAAGAAAACCAACCATTAAAACTAGTTTCCCATGAAATTTTATATGAAGATCCAAATCACCACCACATTGATGTTATAAAACCAGTGACTGAACCCCCCCTGTATATTAAAGAGCAGTCAAAGCGCAGGATGCCTAAAAATGACTGCCCTGAATTGCAACACCACTTGCTGACCGGGGGCTTTTTCAGCACTTTGTCAAACAGGGGTGCTGCCATTCCTTGTTTTGAAGACTCTAAAGATATGGATCATGTCAGTCAACATGCACTAGGGATTCAGAAGGAAGAAAGCCGCTTTCATTGTGACATCTGTAAGAAGACTTTTAAAAACCCTTACAGTGTAAAAATGCATTTTAAAAATGTACATCTGAAAGAAATGCATATTTGCACAGTTGAGGGCTGTAATGCTGCTTTCCCTTCTCGTAGAAGTCGAGACAGGTAAGAAAATTATAAACAAAATTGTATTTATTTTACCATCACAATGAAGCCTAATTTGAAATTAAAATGGGTGTTGGAGGAATGGAGCCTGCGAGATTTTTCTGTGTATCTTCGTATAACAGGTGCGATAACTTATCAGAACATTCATGAAATGAAAATCTATTGAAAGAAACATTTCCTTTCTACTAGACTACAAGGTATTAAATAAAGCCATGAAAATTTCATAACTGATAAAGACTGCAATAGTTGAAAATACTTTAGAACATAAAGGGGAAGCCACGAGGGTATGAATTTAGCAATTTTTCAGCAGTTGTATGGGGGGACTTATATGTTTTATATGTATTTTCATGTGTATTTTAATGTATGCTGTTTTCTTTAATGAAAAAGCAATTAGATCAATTCAGGAAACCTTTACTCACCTTTCTCCTTGCTTTGCACAAGGATTTTGAACAGGCTGGTGGGAAAAAGTCCACAAGAAAAGTCAGATTAGCTTGTGTCAGTACAAAATTATCATTGTGCAGTGCTAGCTGAGCTAATGCTGTCTGTTGTATGTTCACCTTGATAGCGCTTTAATAATGAGAGCACATACTAATTCCTAAATTATACCATAAATTTGATTCATTTCACTGTCACTCCAGTCTTGCATTGCTATAGATCAGTTCATTTCGGTGCGTTACATGCGCAGGCTGAGGAACGGGAACTGCAGCTTTGAGCCCAGCAGTTACGTATATTAATTGATAAGTGGCATAGAGCAGGCCCTTTAAAATGTGAGTGAGTCCTGTAGGTTGGCTGAGACTCGGTGCTGGAGCAGGGCTTGGCGGCCCAAAGCAGGCCTGGCTCGAGCTTCGGAGTGACCCAAGGTTTAGGCTGCCTCGATCTGCTCGGAGCTGGAGGCAGATGCAGTCCAGAGGGAGGACGAGCCAGTGCGAGCGGCCAGACGTGCGGATCCGCCTGCAGATGCCAGGGCTTCATACCCTCATCTGCTGCCTGCATCTTTCCAGATGTGAATTCCTCTCCCCTGTAATCGTGCTCTGCACCACAGGGATAAAGACCAGTGCTAAGATTTGCCTTCACATGCCACAAATGCCTTCCCGCACCAAGATACTTAGCTCAGGTTTAACATAGGTGCTTTTGGGAGATGGCTTGCTTTACATACAAAAAACTAAAAAAATAAATGTGTGGAGAGGGAGCATAAAAACCATTCCACTCCAAGGTCTAAGCAAAACAGTAGGTATTTAGAATAACTCTGCAAAAGCTTCTAGAGTTAAGTGCTGTGACTACAGGTGTAAAGTATTTCTGTACCATTTTGAATAGTCCATAGTTCAGATGAAAACAAGCTAAGTGATGATAAGGGGGGAAATGAATGTTTTTCCTGTCCTGCAATGAACTGAATCTTCTAGCCAGAGTCTGGAAGTTCACGGCGAGCTGACTGGTAGTACTGAATGAATAACAGTGATTTCCTATGTTTCAGTGGGTTTAAATTTAACCTAGGGATGCCCATCTGAAAACTGCAGGTTCTTGAAAATGCAATATCCCTTCACTCAAGGAAATTCCTTTTAAGGAAAAGCAATATATTAGTGGGTACAGCTGCATCTTAGTATATGGTTAAAGCACTTAGTCATCAGTGTTTCTTTACAGGTTCAGGTGCTGATCCTTTCCTGCTTTGTTCATTGGAAAAGGTTCTTGTTTTCTCCCCTTCCCAGTTGAATCTGCCTTCTCACTTCAGCATAAAGATAGTGTTTTAGTGCGTTCCCCAACTCTTTTAGGTTCATCCTCAATCTAGTGGTATAGACACCTTCCCACAATGTAGGAGATGATCTGGGACATTAATTTTGTGAAATTATTTCTAACATTTGCCTGTGAAAGCAAGTTCAGATATCCAGTCACATGTATAAATCATCTGTGTGCACTCCCACTGTGGCAGTTGGTCAGATTAGCAATATACAGTTCATGCATGCTACTAAATATTGATATATATTTTTTTTTCTGATTAATGATCATTATGAAACGACTTTTCAGTGAGGCAAAACACTTTCTTGCTAAGTTTGTCTTTGTTCTTCTAGACATAGTTCAAACCTAAATCTTCATCATAAGCTTCTGACTAAAGATACACTGGAATTCAACAACCATTTCAATGCAACATACCTCTTGAAAGACATGGCTAAAGAGTTTTGTCAAGATGTCTCTTTAAAACAACATGTTGGACATACTTCTGTAATCTTCAAAGGAACAAACAGAGCAGGCAGCTTGGTTTTTCCAGTGAGCCAAATTAGAGAGCCCTGTTCTGAGAGCTATGGATACGATCCATTGAGTGATGGAGCCGTTCTGGATCTAAGCACTACTTCCAGCATTAAATCCGAGAGCAGTGCTCATTCTTCCTGGGACTCTGATGGAGGAAGCGAGGTGTGCGCCATGCCCTTGGACGATAGCGATGAAAGCTGTGAAGGACCCAGCCTAATGCCTGGTGACGAACTCTACCAAGACTGTACTTTAATTGAGAAAGCTAATCAAAACTTTACTAATTTGCCTTCCAGTTTGCCAATAACTTGTCACATATGCCAAAAAACTTACAGTAATAAAGGAACATTCAGGGCTCATTACAAAACTGTGCATCTCCGCCAGCTCCACAAGTGTAAAGTCCCAGGTTGCAACACGATGTTTTCATCTGTTCGCAGTCGGAACAGGCACAGTCAAAACCCCAACCTGCACAAAAGCCTGGCTGGGTCACCAACTAGCCTACAGTAAGATCATGCTGATCTGAATTTATTTCTGCTGTTAATCATTTCAATTAAGGAATGTCTTAATTTTGTTTCAACTCACTAGACTTGCAGCCCACTTGCCAGCCGCGGTCAGACCCTTTTCTCCCATGTGTGCTCTCTAGAAGTTTCGCTTAGCAAAGCTTGCTGCCATTGTTTTAGTGTAATGATTTGGTTTGACTTTAAATAGCTAAAAATTCTGTAAGGATAAGAAGGCAGTTTTGAAATCAGGAAAATACAGCATCATTAACTGAAATACTTCTGATACCTGCCAAGTATTACTTGACAACAGTAGGAAATTCAAATGAGAGGCACCATTCCTTGTGTTTACATGATAAAGGAGTAAAGGTTGGCATGCATTTCCTCTGGGTGGAGAATTTTGGGGCTACCATTTCATTCCTGAGACCATAGTCCAAGAGAGACTTGCAGTGTTAAGTGAATGTGATAATTGCAGTTTACTGTGTCCTGAAAACCAAAAGATAAAATGCAAATTTGGGAGGATTTTGCATATAGTCCAAACTTTCTGAAAACCTTGTGGTCCTTATTCTTTAAGTTTGCATTTCTCATGAGTAAATATTGCAGTATTTTGCCTTTATTAGAATTGAGAATGATTTGTTTTGCAAAAGGTGGGTCTCCTTAACTGAGAGGATTATCTAATTTAAATCTGAGGTATTCTGATAGATTGTAGTGGTTAGAGTGGAAGAATAGGTTTAGCTAATATTTCAGAACCACAGCCAATGCATCCATGAAATGGAGGAAGGGAATGAGCCCTTAATTAAAATGCACTTTTTGAGTTCCACTTTCAGGAAGTTTCCTTTTAAATAGAAGAAAAAAGAGGCCAAAAAAAAGACAAAAAAGAAGCCCAAACAGTTAAAGCATCTGAAGGGGCAATTCTAAGTGTTTGAGAGGTGCAGCTAAAATGGATGCAGTAGATACCTTTCATAACTCAGCAGTTAGTTTCTAGTACTGGTGGGGGGCAAATGTTGATCTTTAACACTAAGAGGATGTTTATTCTGATTCACATCTTTTTGTTTTGTTCTTCACAAGCATTGTTCAATATCTGTTAAAATGTTTAATATCCTTGTACTTGTCCCTGTAATTAACAGTATTCTGTATTGTTCTATGCACTTAAAAGACTGATCTTGCATTGTATTTAAACACTTTAATATTTAATTTGTAGTCACATCATACAAATGCTGTGTGTGTACTTGTGGTGCATCTTTGACTAAATCATTTCCAAATGGAAAAGAAGAAATGCTAAAGCAAGCTTTAGGGTAACTTTTTTTAATTCACCAGTTGAAACCAGTTATCAGTTATAATATGCAAGTATGACATTGACAGCACAATCTGTACATATTATACCAAAGCGCTTACACTATTTGTGGTTTCTAAACTAGTCTAGCTTTCCAGTATAACTGGATCTTAGTCTTTATTCATTTTTGTGACTGAATAAGAATAGACTGCATTTTTGGGTTTAGTATGTGTGTAGGAAGAATAGTACAATGCTATTGCCATATGTCTTGATGTTTAACTTATTCTAAAATATACTATGGTATTGTAGCCATTTCATATTGTATAAAGGAAACAAAAGTGGACTGAATATTTCACCAATTTTTTGGCAACTGGTTTGTTTGTGAGTATGGGTTATGCAAGGAGAAACATGACACAGTTGTAAATGTTTGTGCTCAGTAGAAATCATATCTGTGCATTGTGTAAAGTAATCTTATTTTTTTAATTTGCGGTAGGTTTATGTGATATTTAAAATAATCCATTTGTGCTTGAAGGTGTCAGGAAATGTTATTAGCGTGGGGAAAGCTGTGCCATTGCTTTGGGGATTTGTGTTTTGGGTTTTGTTCTGTTTTTTTTTTTTACTGACGATGGATATTGTTTGGCGGTTTTTGTTTGTTTTTTGAGTGGGAACTCATGTTAGTCAAGATCTTTATTTGAAAGCTAAGGTCACAATCTTAGGGGATACAATTGCTCCCTACCTTTTGATAGTATAAATCAATGATTTGTTATCCAGCTATTTCAAACTTTTTAATATATATATACATATATATATAAACTATTTGTTTAATCATAAATGGTGTTTTCGAAAGTGTACTGTAAACTAATGCTGTAATGCCCCTTAATTTGGCTTTCACCGTGTTCCAAAAGACAACACAATTTGTATACCCTAAGAATTTTGTATGTATTAATAAAAACAAATAATAATGTCTCTAGTTGATTTTAAAAAGTAGGCTTTTGTGACTGAAAACATTGTTATTCTTCAGTTTCATTAGAAAAAAACTAAAAGCACATTCCCTATTTAGAGGGCACTGTGTTTTAACAGTGATACTAAGTGATTCTACAAAAGGGATGTATAAGTATTTTAATAAGCCCTTAGAAATAATAAGAAATTTTGGCAGATATTTTACTGATTCTTTATGCAATAAGCAAGAGGAGGCATCAGTATAAATGTCATCATTGGAAACAGGGGTAAATACCTGGTTATTGAGAATTTCTTTGAAAGTTAGGCATTTGGGGTCCTTCTTTTACTCCATATTTCATGATTTGCTTGCTATTTCTCCGAAATCTGAGCAAGATGGGAGAGTCATGAGTGATGGGCTCAGCCCTCAGTACCTCAGTGCCGCGTGTGTCTCCTGAAGCGTCCGTGCAGCTCGCTGCTCCTAACCATCACAGCGTGCCTGGACCAAGCCTTCACATCTCCTGATAGCTTTAAATATGTGGTACTTACAATAGCCTGTAGCACATATTCACCACAGATGTTGAAGGAGGGAACTTCAGAATAATAGTACCATTATTTTAGGCTTTTCATAGCAAGTCAAAGCTGAACTGGTTTCTACTAATTTAAGTTAGTCCAGAGATGTTCATACCTGTGATGCTGCAAGTGTGCACAGTAGGAAGATCAGATTTTTGCATGATGTGAACAGGGTCTGGTCGTGCCCATCTTTGCTACCTGTGTATCTTGCTCCATTCTGTTTTGTTTGTATTTTTTTTTCCCCTTTAGAAAACAACAGCCTCAAAACCTAGATCCTGCTGCCTCTCTGTGACTGCAAAGGAAAAGGCACAGATGCACACTGCAGGGTAGCCAGTCTGCCCGCTTGAGCACCTGGGTTCTCCAAATGCAGGTATTTTAAATATTTCTTGATAGCAAGCATATATAGCTCTGGGAGAGTGAATGTCATAGTGCTTAAAGGGATATTTGCAAAAATCTGTCTTGAACTGAGTATAAGGGATCTGGTTTTATAGCTCAAGTTTAAGTACTCTGAAAGAACTGCAGCAAAAGTAGAGGCAGTTGTTTCTGATGGACTTTAGTGAAGTCACACACTGTAAAACCAGTGGAGTGGAGAAGCAGTTCCAAAAATACCTGTGTGATGCCATGCACTGAGCAGGGAAGCCTAAGAAGCAGCCAAACTAGCTGAGCTTAGTCCAGGCGGTTAAATAGGGTGCCAGGCTGCCTCTAAAAGGGTTCCTAGGCAGCTTCCGACTAATGAGTCGGCATAGGTATGAGCAACGCAGCTAAACTAAAAACACCTCTCGAGCTGGAGATGCAGCCCATAAGGAACCCATTCAGCCTGCAAGTGAGTATTCATTTCAAAACTGAAATGTGGGTTTGAATCTGATTTGGGAAGGAGACGGCAGTGCAATAAGAGAAGGAAGCCTAGGCTGGATCAAAGGGGTGTTCTGGAGGGGAAGCCAAGCTACAGGTTTTGCACAGAGCAGCATTTACTGCTGCTTCTCTCATTCGAGGGGGCAGAGGGCAAGGCAATATATAAAAAGGAAAGGCTGAAAGTTAAGTGTATGCAGCGTGATCAATTCTGTTTGGGCTTGCTTGGTTAGTGAGGTTTCTCTGTAACCTCAGCACGCCGGTCTCTGGTGGCAGAAGGGCTTTTAGTTTCCCTCCGCCCCCCACTCCACCCGTGCGTCTTCTGGTGTTTTTTGCATTAGCGAAGTTGCTAACTTGCAAATGTAGTGTTGAAACATCACCCTGTTAAGCTATAACCTTGTCAGCTCAGTTCCCAGTGAGCACCCTCCACATCTCTGGAGTGTTTTGTAAATGGATAAGAGTAGCAGTAAAGTAACGTCGCTGAGGGACAGTCGCTCTCTGCTGAGAACATCCAATTCTGCAGCAGGTTAGAGCTTCACAGAAGCAGTCGTTGCCATTTGTAGTGTTTTTCCAAAGCTGTTACTATCATAAGCTTGTAAAATTGACTGAATTACATGCTATTACTGCTTGCAGATGAATGCGTCCAGTAAGCAGAGGAGTTGATTTTAACTCCTACATGCAGCAAAATAAGGATTTGTCAAAAATGCAGCTTCCATTAGTCTTTAGCAAAGCTCCCCTTAGTTTAAATTGTAAGGAGTATCACATATCGCAAACCTTCTGCATTTTTAAGCTCTTTCTTTGCAATAAATTAAGGCTAATCCAGCCATGCCTGCTAAACAGCGAGCTGGTTCTTTGCTTCAGTCTTTTAAATCTTAGTGACTAATCTTGTTTTATAGTTTCTGTTCACACAATGTAGTGGCTTTTGTAATGTGTCCTCCTATTACTTTTGTTAGTTCCCACAGAAGCTTCTGTTGTGAAGTTTACAAATTTAGGTCGCTTTAAGGCAACCTAAATTGAAGGCTATTGAAATATTGAAGACTATACACTTAACTGAGAGTTGCAAGCTCAAGAAACTGTAAGAGTTGGATGGGGAAGTTGAGTTGCCCTTTGGGGTGAGCCGCTGCATGCTGATGTATTGCTCAAAACATCCTAGAAGGGCCCCAGGCCTTCCCTGTCATATGATGATGATGATATAAGTGAAGTAAGTTCCCAACTTTTGAAGCTTCCTTGCTGATATTGGTAGGCCATGAGTTAAACTGTAAGCTCTTAAGATGTGTGACACCCTTGCTGCACCCTCCCTGTCTGCAAACTCCTGCCATAGTCCAGTGCTTCTCCTCTCTTCAGTCCAGAAGCCCAGCCTGCCCTTCTCTTTCAAGTCTAAAGCCATAATCTCTGTTACCAATAAGGTAGTTGTGGAGCATGAATTGGAACATTGTGGGCTGCTTTTCACCTCCTCTTTGGACACATACAAGATTTAGAAACTGCTAGTCCTAACAATCTGGTCAGTCACAGTAATAAACTGGAATGGGTCAGTATTTTACTCCTAACTTTAAAGAAAAACAGGATGAGTGACTTGAAAGTAATTTATCATTCCTATGTATTGAGTAGCATAGGTTACAGAAAAGCTGACCAGACAGAAGATTTAGATCTGACTTTGCATTCTAATTTGAAAATTGCTAGAAGTTATAGAAAATTCTTCTTCTGAACAAATAGGAATGGTGGTATATTTATGTACTCTGCATAGATAATGTGCACACACAGATCAGTACATAGTACAGCTGCATATACATAGGGCTGCTTATTTGTGTTAAACGTAATTCAACTCTTGTTTATGACAGTATAAATTGAGAGTGACTACAGTGAGTTCAGTACAACAGCAGATAACACTGGAGTCAGGGTTGGGGGGTTGCTGGTGTATGAGGTTGTAGGCAGCTCCTACCAGCTTGTAATTGCTACCTTACTGAAGCAGATTAAAGTATTGCACTTCTGATAGAGCAGGAGAGTTTTAATAATTTCTACTAGTTTAAAACTGTGTTTCTATATGGCCACTGTGGCAACAGTTCTATGAAAAGTGTTTTGCAATCCTCCACTGGTAAGATAGTGCAAGACCGATGCTGCATAGATGTTAGGCAACAACTCTGGGTGAGCTGTGCCAGCTTAGGCCAGTTCAACCTGGACAGTTATATCTTATCACGTTCAAACAGTCTCCAGCCAAAAATTCTCCAAGAGAACAAAACTGGTGAGTGTTCGGCTTGGAGAGATGAGAGAACCGGGAGCAGTCGGAGCGACTGCAGAGGAGACGCTAGGAAAACAGCATAACCTGAGAGGAGACGCGTTATTGCTGCTCTGGGAAGCAGACATCTGCACCTCTGTGTGGGATGATATAAACCGTACGGTGGATTCCTGAGCGCTGAGAGGCCATGTGCAAGTGAGAGGTACAAGCAGGCGCCTCGGACTGCAGCAGCTCAGATAAACCGCCTCCAGATAGCGGCCTGCCTCGCGCTGCCGTGCGCGTGCTAGCGCGGGCTTCTCGGTAGCTGTGAAACAAGCACTTGTCTCCTGCAGAGAGTGACACTGCGGAGCTGCCGCTCTGCCCCGGTGTCCCACAGGCTGGGAGCAGCTCTGGGCACACGCAGGAAAACGTGTGGACATAGTGAAATGGGCCCCTGCGCGGCCTGCATCCCCCGCTGCGTCCGTGTGCTTGGCCTCCCTGCTGCTTTTCAGAAAGGATTTCTTTAACCCCCAGAAACACCAGAATGAATAAGAGCAGCAGCAGCCACAGGTGAAGCTGGGGCTGTAACACACAGGGCAGCCTAGGCAGGAAGGTGAAGGAGTGCCTGGCACAGATGTCCCCGTGAGGGTGGGATCTGGTACTTGGCTGCTGTTGTCAGCAGTGTGAGAGGCTCTTTTATGAGGGATTTCTTCTTGAGCGTTTGTGGCACAGGGGGAGGGAAGCTTTGAAGAAAATGGTGGTAACTGAACGGAGGGAAACCTGAGAGCGGGCGATGATGCGGCAGGAGATGAAGCAGGACTGGAGCCAGCTCTGGATGCCAAAGACGAAAGGGATAAGTGCTGTCTCCTCCGACTTGCTCTTTTTCCTCTCACTTTTGAGAGCAAGGCCCCTTTCCCTCTTCTTTTTCCTGTACTCTGTCATGATATAACAAAAAAAAATGTTGTAAGGGGACAGTCAGAAAGCAGTCTCTTACCCAGATCTTTGCAAGATTTGTCGGGGGCAAAAAATGGGAGCTTTCTGCTTGCTCCGCACGTGCAGCTCAGCTACATGGAGAAAACCAGCCGCTGCCTTTGCGCTGGGCTGCGCGCGGCCGTGCTCGCCCTGCTCCGCGGCCAGCGCTGTTAGCAGGGGCCGTGTGTCCTCTTCGTGCACCCCCAGCCGGGAGGGGCAGGGCAACCCACAGGGGATGAGGTGGCTTTTGGGATGTCTATGTTTTCCCATCTTTAGCTCCCTATTTTTTTTAATCTTCAGGGCTCATAAGCTTTCACTTCCAAATCACCACTCTCTTTGTTTAAAGCAAAGCAGCAATAAAAAGAAAATTACACTGCTCTCAAAATTAAAGAGCAAAAGCTGGTGTTTGATGTCAGCTCCCATCCCCTTTCTATTACCCTTCTCTGTGATTGAAAGAAATCAATTGTTGCTAAACTGGTGTTTATTTTGTTTTACACATCAGGCTATTATTGCAGAGAGTGGATGATGTTGCTGGTCATTTTGAGTCCTGCATTCTGCAAGGAAATGTTGAACATATGTATATATATTGCTGCACTCTTCTGGAGGGAATTAGAACTGGCCAGATCAGGCTATTCATTACTACGATTGGAGGTGATCCTGCTTTCACCATATGGTAAATGTCTGTGAAATCTATGCAGGTATCCTTACAGATAAGTAAAATCTATATTTTGTTTTGTTTCAAGATGTTCATAGCATTAATATGCCTGGTGATGCCTAGGGGAATGTGGATCTCTTAAAATAAGCTGTATTTTGTATTATGAGGTCTGTTGGTCACAGTCAGAAGTTAAGATCATAAGATGTACAGCACAAACTAATCTACTACTGCTTCAAACTGAACAGTTTCAAGATGATAAATGCACGTGATAATGTTAAGCAGTGGAAATAGATTGGTGCTGCACATCTGGTTTCAGGGATGCATGTAGCCCAGACAAAAACAATAGTCAAACAAGGAAGGTAGAATAATTTCCAGGTCAGTAATAATAACTGTTCACACAGCACTCGGGGGAAATCAGGCATGCGTATCTGCATTCAGATATGTGCTGCAAACCCAAGAAGCCTGCGTGGCCTTCTATAAGAACATGCCAAAGTTCTTTGAAAAGCTGTGTTTTTCATCACATTAATTAAACGCTGGATAAGGGTAGAAGACCACCATCGTGACATTACATCAACAACTTTTGCACTGTCTAATGTAAATACCACAAAGATTCCTTCAAACTAAAGTGAGGGCAATGTGTCCCAGAAATCTCTGCAGGACATAATTTAACCAGACGTATCACCCTGCTTGGCATCCTGCTCCTGAAGTAGAGAATACCTCATGAAGTGGGGTTGCTTTTGCAGAAGGGGAGAAAATATCTTTCTGATCTCAGATATTTCCTCTTGTGTTTTCAGTTTATCTTCATAGTGAAAGATTCCCAGTGCTAATCTAAATGTATTTATCTTGTGCAAAAAAAAAGTCTATAACATGGATGCAAGTAGAAAACCAATAGAGTGCCTTTGAAAATACCCCAAATCACACAAATTCTGTGAACAGTGAGGCAGGTATCCCTTTCCTGACTTAACATCAAAGGAGAGTCTCAAGGCATTTCAAATAAAGATAAAAATGTTTAATTCTGTGTACAGAAAATACCTTCAAGTAAAACATATATTGGAATGAGAGAGCTCCCTGGTGTTTTGGCCTTCTGCTCTCTGAAAGTCACAGGGCCGAGACTGGGTCACAAGTGGAACTGAATGTTTTGTTTGTTCTTCTTGTGCCTGTCTGAAATAATTACGTGCTGCCACGTAACAGGAGAATGTTGCTGTGTGGAAAAAATCACTGCAAGTAGTTGGATATTCAAGACAGGTATGTGCTTTATAGAAGTGCCACATTTTTGGATCCGGATGTGTGACCCAGCATCTGTCCTGGTGTGAGACTGAACCAGCCTCTTTTGCCTTAAGGACTCAAACCCAAAGACTAGGCTCCCAGGGCATGTGCCCAGGGTTATTTTCGATGCAGGCTGCATGGCTCAAAATCTGTCAAAATATATGTGTTACAGTTAGGCTGGTTCTGTTTTTTCTTAAGTAACAGTGATTCCCTTTTTTGTCCTATTTTGCTAACCCAGGGTCTACCATTCTGTTTAGCAGCTATATGGCCTCTCTGCCGCAATGCAAAACTTCAGACATATAATTTGATGAAACAAAGGAAAAATAAATGTGGTGTTATTCTGAATCCTGAGAACTCTTACACAGTCTAATGCTAAGTAGGAATTGGGAAAGGGAGAAAAGGACTGAAGCGTAGAGGAGGTAGTGTCATTGGTATATCACAATGGATTTGGTTTGGGAACACTCAGACATTTGCCATTATGTTCTCCCATCGACCCTGAAATGTTATAATTTTAAGAGCTGGTAATGTTTGGGTTTGGTCTGTTGTTTACAGTGAGACAAACGGGCCTACTGTTGCAACCTCTTCTTGATCCCAGAGGTCCTTGCTCAAAAACTACCCTACACCGTCACGCGATCGGTGATATCATGTCTTCCTACATGCATATGCTTCCTTAAAGCCTTTTGCAGGGAAAAGGTGACTGTCATTTTCAAAGTACTAACTTTGAGTAGCACTCTGTATATAGCAGAAGTGTGTTTTTAAAACATAGTACTACCTGTGCAGCTTCATCATGCATGAAATCGTTGGGAGCTGTTGGGATGATACTATCTAATCTGTTGAAAGTCTTAAATTCACATCTGCAGGTAACTCAGCTCTCAACTCAGTGCTTTGAAACAGATAAGTGATAGTAAAATTTTGCTGAATCTCTCACTGACATAATACATATAAGTTCTTTTTTCTTGCACATATTGAAATATTGTAAAGACTTCTTTGTGCAGAGCTCCAAAAACTGGGTGAATAATTAGATTTTTTCATTACTTTGTCCACACTGCTCAGTGATGTTTTTCTGTTGTTGAACACTCTTTTCTGTGCATGCAATTTTAGACTATGGATCACATTCCAAGTTTAAAAGTGGAGATTCTGTATAATTTTTGCACTTTTGCTTTCTCTTATTCCCAGATTGTTGTCTCTGCTGAAGTCAACATATTTAATTCATTTTTTCCTGGCCAGTGGCAAACTTTCTCAATAGGATAGCTTTAAATGTTTTGGTACAGCAGATGTAAAGCAGCAGGCTAGATGTTGGGGGAAGATGTGTGGTAGGATGCTTCTGAGCAGCTCTCCTAGAATTCCTCTGCAAGAAAACATGCCCCCCCAAAATAAATAAAGGTTGGACGATTCATCACTTTTTGTTAGTTTCATGGCTCTGTTCTTGCCCATTTTCATTCCTGGAAAGTAGCTGGAGCTCCTGATAGTACTTAAGTTTCTGAGCACAAAGAAAGAAATTGTACTCAGGACCTAACCAAGACAGCAAGTTCCTCCAGCCCTCTGCTGCTTTCATACAGAGTGAATGTGTGAGCCGTTTTCTGACACAAAACAGGGCCAGTGCGTCTAGAGAGTTGATGGTTTTAGGAGGTTTTGTTTTTCTTGGGTTTTGGGCTTTTTGCTTCCTGTGTTCTTGTACCTCTCTTTTACAGATTTGTTTTTCCCTTTTCTCTATTGTTCATCTTTTCTTTATTTGACATCCGTCATATGGATTAAAATCTATGTTGTTGAGGTCAAGACAGACATTTAATCTGTGATATTCTGGTGAGCTCTAAGTTGAACAGACTGAGTTTCTTCAGTTGCAAAGCATGGCAGCTATGCCTTTGAACTTGTAACCCAAGTTCATTTGCCTTGCACTTCCTTGGGTTTCTTCCAAATGTGAACTTCCTGAATGATTGTGATCTCAAGGTCTTGGCTTGTAGATACATTTGAGGATAACAAAGGACATTTATGGAAAAGTAAGAAAAAAAAAAGAAGGAATATTATGAGTTATTATACTAAATGTTTAGCATCAGTGATACTTGTGTAGTAGCAACAGAGCTTTGGAGGTGTTAATGAAGCCGTCTTGTCATTCCTGGGATAAAGGATAATATTGGTGTCCTTTGTTTTAGAGAAAAAGAAGGATAGTCTGTTTCAGAAGTAGCCTCTGATGTTGTTATCATGTTTGGATAATTTTCAGAGATCCTGAAGATGAAATTAAATCTTTCCTGGGCAATCCTGGCTCCCTTGCAGCCTCTTCCAGGGTCTCTTTCAGTTACAAGATACTTTGGGACTATTCAGTGTTTCAGTGATCACCTGGCAGAGTAGAAGTGGGGGAAATTTTCTCTACGTTGTAATCCACACTCACAGCCATCGTGTGCAAAGAAAGCAGCTACCAGAAAAGTAAGAACTGGAAATAAACCCTTATATACAGTGGTTACA
The DNA here is from genome assembly GCF_000705375.1 of Tinamus guttatus. The sequence goes on along the minus strand of NW_010586705.1, from coordinate 411,143 downwards.
TGGGTCTCTTGTCTCCCTGTTATCACAGTATCCTTCATTTCTTCATGCTTAAATGTACATTTCTTCATCTTAAATGTGTGATAGCAGGAGAGATTGGATTGAGTTCCCCAGAAAGTTAACATGCCATCCTAAATCAGAGGCAATACTGGCAGAACAAAGATCAGCTTAGCTGGAGTGCAGGTGCTTGCTGGGAAATAGCAAGTGAATCATGAATCAAATTGTACCCAACGTTTGCAAATCAAAGAACTACTGAGTTGTGAGCAACTTTTTCAAAGGACCGCAGGAATATCTACTGGAGTACCAAGGGGCTTCTGTCTGGTGGTGAATTATAAGCAGAAGACAGGTCTAGGCATTGACTTGACTAAAACATTCAGCTTTGAGGCACAGTGGAACTTTTTCCTGTTCGATTAAAATTCCTTGTGCTCAAGCACAAGCAGTTCCTCTCCTTCACCTTGTTCCCAAAGGCTTGCTGTAGTTAAGAGGAGGACCCTGAGGAAGTGAGCATGTTATCAGTCTTTTAGTTTAATATTTGCATCTTCTGCTAGATGTGTATAAATTGGAAGAATTGACTCAAAACTGAAGAAAAAATTACAACACTGTTGGAATATGGCCTGTGAGCACATCCAGGTGATGCTACCTTAACTCCAAAATGGTTAGCCTGGTGTAGCTGCAAGTTGTTAGATCTTGTTCTGCCTGTCAGAAATAGCATAGACCTTTTTCTCATTTGGCAACTTGTTGCCTGCTGTGTTTTAAGGTTGAATTTGGCTTTGATATTGCTCTCTGGGTATTAAATGATCAGTTTCCGCTACAGTCTGAATACCTCAACTTGTCGTACTCCATGGAAGTGAAGTCAGTGTTTGAGAAGGAATTTGAGTTTCTTTTTATGTCAAAATGCATGTAAAATTGTTATCTAATAATGCTAGATTTTACAATCCAAGATTGAGATGAGTTTGTGATTCTTCAGGCATTACCCACAAAACCCGCTGTTGAGAATCACCCCCCGAGACTAGCAGGGACAGGCCTTGCAGTTGCTCTGCTCTTGTATTTGTCCAACAACATTTGCTTTTCAGCAGCTGGTGGCAGCACAGATGTGCTGCATTGGTCACTGGCCTTGTTACTGCTTGAAATATGGAACCATGAATTTTGGAAGTCCGGACATGAAGGGCAGGGAATATGCACCTTGCACATCACACTTCAAAGGCAGCTCCGGGAAAGGCTCTTTGAGTGTTCAAGGTGAGCAACCCTTTACGGTTGTCGCCGTGCCACAATTATCTTAGCATTAACACGTACAGGGGTGTCGCAATGAGCTGCCCGCTGGGGAGATCCCGGTGGTTCTGCTGCAAGACACTCGCGTCACAGCGTTTCCTGGCATAACAAAACGTGCGTGCCAAACGCCTGCCAACGGGGAGGGTGAAGCCCTTGCCGAGGTGCCGGGAGGGATCGCGCCCACCCCGGGGACACCGACTGAGCCTCAGAAGAGCCACTCGGAGACTTCTTGATGTTTCCTGATAAATTGGGGTGCTGCACCGAACAATGAGAGAGCAGACCTAAGGAAATCAGTGTCTACTCCTTATTTTAGCACCTTGCATTTTATGAGTGCATCCCACACCCTGATTGAAGTAGATGAGTAAATAAAATTGAATAGAGGCAAAGGTAGACATAAAAATAACTTTCTCATAATCAGACATATAACTTTTAAAAATAGTAATTTTCTTGTCTAATACAAACTTAAATTTGTATTAGAGCTGAATGAGAAGCAGAGAAATTGCAGCCAGAAATCCAAATGTCTGTTGAAGCGGTCGCCCTTGATTGCAGTTATCTCTCAAGTTAGAGATCATGCTACACTTTGAGAAGAAAGTTTATTTTCTCCCCTTGAAGTGAACTTGTCTGGTTTGCATCCAGAAGTGTGATATTTACAGCTTAGTCATTCTCTGATGTATCGAATCATGAAGGGCTCTTAATTCTTGGATTTTTTGAAACATGTTGGTTTTCACAGATAGGGTACATCTGCTGTACAAACCTCAACAAAGTAATTTGAAATATCGCACACAAGGAAACCTCTGGGTATGTAATACATGGGTATTATAACTCTGTAAAACAGATGATGATTTTGAGGTAGACGCTCACATTCCTGAAATCCTGGTTACTTAACCCCATTGAGGGATTTATTGAGATTCCTGGTCCTGGCTGTGCACCCGCCGCGGACGAGCTCCGATCCGCAGTGGGCAGAGACCTCTGCTGGAAGCAGCTCGGAACTTCAGGAAAATTCCAATTTCTGCTGACGGGCGGAACGGAGCTTGGAGAACTCTCCTGGGGGGAAGGCCGAGCAAGGGCTACAACAAGGGCAGTGGAGGCAGCCTTCGTGGGGCCTTTCTCTCCATTCCTGCGAGGGTCAGTGGTTCTCTTGAGGGATGCACCTGATCTGGACCAGAGCACGGCAGGGGCAGCGCTTGGACTGCCCCTGGCCAAAGTGGGCAGATCCAGCAGTGTCACAGCAGCATGACCAGGGCTTTGCCCAGTGCACATACCAGAGATGTGCGTTTGACTAATGCAGGTGACCCTAAGGGCAAGTTTAGGAGGGATAAGAGAAAGTCCTGCCAAGCAGGTTTAGCTGGCAAGGGCAGCAGGGCAGAGCAGCAGTGCCCAGGCAGCATCAGCACCGCTACCTGCATCGATAAGTGACCAGCAAAATGTTGCAGCTGCCCTCCCAGTGCTGGTCTGTCCTGCAGAAGCTTCCTGATTGATTTAGTAATATTTGCAGTGTTTTCGGGTGTGCAGATGTAGCAAGCAGCATGCTGCGAGTTTCTCCTGTGAAGGCAGGCTGTATACACTTAAAGCAGGATTTCACCCAATGGCTTTTCCCGTTAGGTTGCAAAATGGAGTAGGTGTCAGGAACATGAGTTTTCAGACTGCTCCCTGTTTCTGAAAGGAAACAGGTTCTGCTGGGGGACAGCAGCAGTAGCTGCTGCTCAAAGCTCCTGAGATTCATTTAGGGTCCGTCAGGCGTAACGCCAAAGGGTCCTAGGTTTGCCTCCTGACAACAGAATTCAAGCTCAAAAATGAACGATGGATTCTCAGAAAAACCGTAGCTCATGCTGTTGTTTTCTCCTCAAATCCAGGAGATAACCCAGTGTATTTGTTGTTGGACAAATACAATGTGTCTGGAGGCATCTGAACTCTTGGAAGCTGATCAGTTAGTGAGTCCAGTGGTCTAGAATGGTGCTCAAGTTACAGAGCACCAGTTAATACTAGACTAAGTTATGCTGTAGAAGAGTCCTTATGCATAGGTCATTAGTCAATGGAAAGATTTCTCCGGACTTCAAGGTATGGATTGTGCGCAGAGCATCTCCACCAGCTACGTAATGCACATGTCTGGTAGGTGACGTCCTATCACTGCGTCTCCGTCCTGTGGCAGCAGCTTTCCCTGTGTTGACCTAAGCAGAGCGTAGCTGGTGGCCAGGAGCGCAAGGGCGGGCAGGAAAGTGTTCAGTGTGATCGGAGTCTGCCAGACTGCTTGGAGGGGTTGGGATGGTAACCTTTAAGCTTAACCTTTTAGTGAACTTCACATTTTTCTTGGAAGATATTGCCAAACCTCTTGGTTTATGCTGAAGCCTAATTTAGAAGTCCTTGTTTTGTAGTATTTTACAGTTCTATCTGCTAATGTCTTTTCAGCTAATTTTCTTACAGAAACATTCTAGCTCCTGTCATCCCACACAGCTAATGTTGGTCACTCGTGGACTAGTTCAGTTCACACACTTCATTTTGTTTGAAAGAATATACAGAGTTCCACAGTCCCAGAGTTTTTGATTAAAGAATTCACATAACCTTGGCCTATAGCATTTTCACCCAGCACTTCAGCCGCTATACGTAACTGCTTGTTCAAAATTCCTTTTCAGGGAGTTTTCATATTCTGCTTCCTCTTATGTGAAGTTGTCTCTCTTCCATGTTTTGCCTCTTCTAATTTGAATGTGTTTGCATCCCTTAGACAAGTCCCTTCTCACACCAATCCTAGACATCTTTGGAATTTCTGGGCTCTTTGGCCTCAGCTGTATTCACCTCAGCAATATTTAAGAGGCAGAGGTTCCATCTCAGAAACTTCCTTCCTTAAAAAAAAAAAAAAAAAAAAAAAAAGTTTGACTCTTTGTTGGCCTATAGTAGCAGCAGCATTTTTTCTGTGGTAAATATGCCCTTAGTTTATTTAAATTACATGGCCGCATTTATACATATGTCCAAACAAATAAAATATATTTTACTTTATTACTGGTTATAAATGAAATTAGCATTGTGATAACCTTTGCTATCATGCTGCACCTGCAATGCACATCAGCTTTTCCAGAAGGAGAATGTTTTTACAATCTGGGCGTTTCATGTTTTTGCAACAAATGTTTGTCCCAGATGAGGCTGCATGGGGCTAGGTGCTAGGCCTGCACGGAATGAAGGCGGTTTCCGATTCTCCTGTGCACCCTGTTGTAACATTTCCTAGCACTGTGCGCGCACTTAGCGTGTGATATTGCTTATCCCAGGGAGCATGACGGTCTGTGCTGATATTTTAGATTACTTAAGCACTCTGGTGGTCATTTTAATGTAGAACAAGAAGGCGGCATGCAGAGGAGGCATTAGGACTGCTTTTCTCCTGTGTCACCCTAAGAAATATTCTAAAGGGTCTAGTGATCCAAAAGAAGATATGTGCGTACAGTTTGCAGTAGAAACTGGCAGGACAAGCAATGTTCATAAAGAAATGTATGGTCAGGTTGGGTCCATTGGTGCAAACCTGCAAACTGGCTTCATTATTTCACAGAACATCAAACCCTGGGCAAAGGTGTACTGTGCTCAACCCTGATGAAGTAACTGACATCAGAGAATCCTTAAGGTTGGAAGGGACCTCTAGAGATCATCTAGTCCAAGCCCCCTGCACACGCAGGGTCACCCAGAGCACGTGGCACAGGACTGCGTCCAGATAGCAGCTGAAAGCAAAGTCTGGCCTATCAAATGCTTTAAAATACCCAGTTGTTCTTCTTAGTAGTTTTACAATCCAAAAGCTGTGCATGACAGGTAGGGAAAACAGGAGTTATGGTACATACATTTGTGCAAACAGGTTAATTCTAGAGAAAGTGCAAAAGGAACCTAACCTTGCCTGAGAAGCAAGAGGATTAGAAGTACAACAGAGAAATAAAATCTTTGGAAAGTCTGCTTTGGAGGCCAGGTTAAAAGCATTTTTAAGTTATAATCAATCACAAAAATGGATAAGAAAAAAATGTATGGATAAATTTTGGAATTGTAGAGGTTTTGGCAAGCAAGAAGCCCTTTCCTCATTGTCATCTGTTTTTACTTTCACACTGAAGCGGTGCAGTGGGATCCTTAAACAGTACGGGAGCCCCCAAAGGGGCCTCCCTGTCTTCTAGAGCAAAACCCACCAAAACTTAGAATAAAAGCTGTCTAGCTAAAGAGAAGAGCTGTGTGTCAGAAGTGCATACATATGTGCAGTAATATAGGACATAATTTTGTGATTTTTACAGAATAGATGTGAAATCATGGTTTTCCTAACATATTGACATCTCCTAGACGAAAAAATGATACTAACAAAAAAAAATATTCATCCCCAAGCTTAACAAACTTTGAATAAATTCTCATTTTAAAACAGAGATGCAACCTAGCAGAGCTTTTAGCCCCAAAAGGGAAGAATTCACTGAGCACAGCAGAGATTCAGCTTATTGACATTTCACAGGCGCATTGGGTCCATGTGGCGACACAAGGATGAGAGAAGAGGCCCTCAGTCTTGCCAAGCAAAAACTTCAGCTTGTGGAGGTGCCTCTACCTCTCCATTCATTTTATCCAGTCATTTATTTTTTTAGGTTTTTGTTATGTGGGGCAGTAGCATGATTCAGTCAGTAAAGGGATAGATGATAATAATAATAATAAAGATCTGGTCCTTCAGAGCAACCTGACAGTGCTTGGATCCCCATCAGTTACAGCAGTAACACAGTCATGTGCCTGTCTGGCTTCCACCGGAGCCGAGCGTGCTGCACTGGGGACAGCAGCCTTGGGAACACCTGGAAGTGACCGGCATTCCCGTATTTGGCATTCAGAGCTCTCATTTTTAAGGGCTTAAAGCACAAGCTGTTGGTGACTTACAAATAACTTTTCCTACCAAATAAAAGAGCTTGTAGGGAGCTTCCCTTAAATGTTGAGGATGAAATGGAGTGCTTGTCCTTATGCAAACTGGAGGGGTTAGGGATAAAGAAAGAAGCTGAGACTATCTAAGCTGTGACCAAAAAAGCAAGGTAGTTAGAAGGTGCCGCAGCGTCCCTGCTCCTGCTAATGCTTCCCTCTGCAAACTGCCACCAGCGACTGCGCGTAAACATTTTTATTATCATGTCACATGATGGTGCTGCATTGACGGTGATAGATTTCCTGGCAAATGTTAGCATAGAAAAGGCAAACATATGGCAGGGGGATCTACTGATGAGACAGCTCCTTGGACCTCTGCCCGGCCCGTCAAGGATTCCCAGGATCAGTAAGAAGCAGTAGGTTCATTATCATGTGCGTGCATGTGCGAGAGGGAATGAGTTCATAATTCAGTGAAATAAAGGAATGGGCAGTGTAACGTATTCCTGATGTCTCTAATTTTACATCTGCTCTGTACGTGTGTGCTTCACTGATACAGTTCTACATGATATGTGTATGCAGTTGAAGCAACGTTTAATCTTCTAGTTTTTCATTAATAGTCTGTAAGTAGAGTTTGTAAGACTGGATTTCTGTCTGGAGAACTCAATTAGAGCATCTTGCTGGTCCTGCAAGCAGGCAGTCAAAATTAATGAAGTTACACACTCAGCAGGCTTGCATGAATGTATTTCCTGTCACTGCTTTGTGCCATCGAGGACTGGGTGCACAGAGCCAAATTATTCCCTGTACTGGTGTCAGCGAAGCTGCACCAAGAGCTTTTGGTCCATTGACCTTTTCTGCAAAGCCAATTATTGCATTACAATTATTGTAAATTGCGTATTTGCTGAGGAGCAAATTCTTTACTTTAATCCATGTTTGCTTTGTCACTTTATTAACTCTAGAAAATGAAAACAAAACAGAATTGTCTTTCACCTGATCATTTAGATTTGTAGATACAAAATCAAACAAACAAAAAACACATTAATTGCACCAACTCAATTTCAATTGCAGCAGCTCTGCACAGTAGCCTAATGAAAGAAGCTCATGTGCTCAGTGCCAGAGTAACCCACTTTCCTGGGTTGGTGTTATTGCCTGAGCCACACATGTTCATACCCCTTGTTAGCAGATGCTGCTAGTATCCAGGTAGAACTCTTGCACTGATGGGAATCCTGCTGTGCTCTGGTGGATGTGACGTCCCCACACAGGTCCCTGAGTTTGCGGGCAGGGTGGCAAGTGTCCTGGAGGCCGGGCGGAGGAGGGCTCAGCGCAGGGAAGCCGGTCACAGCCTGTTGAATTCCTTGTGCACGTGGAACAGGCAGTTGTTGCCTCAGCCTTAGCCCTCCGTGCTTGCAAGGGAAGCGGCTTTTCCGCTCCGTCGGGGTGCTGCACACCGTGGAGATGTGGAGCTCGAGCAGCCCCGCGCTCTGCTCCCGTGAGGCTTGCAGGGCAACGCGGGTAAGCGCAGGGCTGCGGTGCCAAAGAGGGGCACCGCTCCTCACCTCTCTGCTGCTGCAGTGTTATCCGGCACCCAGCGCTTCCCAGGTCACCAAAAGTGGTGGGAGCCTTGGAGCGGCCTCTCCCTGCCACCCGCAGCCTGGCTTTTCTTCACCAAGCCACCGTGTCCCCAGGGCTTAAAGCTCTCCAGCCCCGTGAAGATGCTGCAGGAGGCTGCGGTGCCACCAATTAATGTAATGCAGTTAACACGACGGGGCAGCAGAGCTGGGGTCACGTTGAGTCCCTGAGCCCCTGCTCGCATCTGCACAGGCAACGTCTCCTTTGAGCGATCCGGAGGGAGCTTTGCCTGGGTAAGGCAGGAGCATCAGGTCCAAAGGGAGAAACAGCCTGTAAATACCTGTCCATTATGAGGCTATCATTGCCAATTCTGTTTGGATGCTTCATCTCATAATATTCTCTTTGGCTCTCCTAATACTAACCAGCCTAAATATTTCATGCGTGTCTTCCAGCAGTGTAGTAGGCCCCTTGCTGCTGTGCAGTGAAGATGGGGGTCATTTTCTGTTTATTCTGAAACACTGTAGCTCTCTGAACTACTCTGGGAAGGTTTGAACTAGTATTTATGCTCCACAAAATAGCATCCACGTAGCCATAATTGAAAGCTAAAGAAGAAAATAAGCAAGTGGCCAAAAGCAAGACATTTCCTTACCAGGTGATTGCATTCTAATTAAAGTGCAATATTGACATTTCTCTAGAAATATCTGCCTTTTGTGCTTATAAGATTTTTTCTGTAAATCTATTGGGAAATGTATTTATTATTTAGTAACATTTCTATCATTTTTGTAACTTATGAAGCTTTTACATTTTAGCAACTGAATTTCTCAAATTGATACAAATATACATATCTGTGATACTAATCAGGAGCAACTTCATTTTATCCAGAGTAAATAAATTGGCATAAACAGCAGCAGATAATGGGCCCTTTGACTTGTAAGAGGTGTAGTGCATATTGGCTCTTTGCTTGTGAGTGGAGTAGTCGTGATTTATTATTATTCTATTTATTATTTATAAACATATAACTTACCAAACTCAGAAAAAAGAAAACCATGCCTGCTTTGAAGAGTGCAATGTGAAGGAAAACCAAGTCACGCCATGGGGAGAAGGATATACTGTACCGCAAAGGGATCAGTGAAAGGCCAGGCAAAGATGTATTAATTACAAGTTGCAATTTTAATTGCTATTGGGCGCACTAAGTCCCTCTCTTGCCCACAAGCTATCTGTGACCTCTACTTCTCACCCTCCCCGCGCTCGTGCTCCGGGTCGGCCTTCCTGTGCTACCCTCCCTTGGGGAGGTGCAGTACCGAATCCGCTGTCCTTCGGGCCCGCGGGCCATGGAGTTTGGGGAAGGAATCCAAAAGATAAGGAGGTTGTGAGTCTTGAGAGCGGCGTGCACAGGAGATGTCCCGAGCAGGGAGCGTAGGCAGCGAATCTCTGGGAGACAAATAGGTGAGTAGGATATTAGGTCCGACACGGCTGACGGAGAAAAATTGGACATGTGGCTGCCATATGACCAGATGTAAGTAGGACGGGACAGCCTCGCAGGCCATTGCCCGAAACATGATCTGGAGGTAGTGGGTATGAGGAATGTGTGAAGAAATGTGTTTTTTGAGGAGTTCTCATGGGAGCCGGCTGGAGCGAGGCCTGGCGCTGCGTGGGGCGCTCTGTGGGCCGCTGCAGCGAGCCCACCTTGCAGGCCGGCGGCCACGCGCACTGTGGGCTCGGCGGCTTCGCTCCCTCCTGGCCTCCGCTCGCCCCCTGGAAAAGATGAGAGAAAAATCACCTGCTGCAGCATCTGCCTGGCCCACGGTGGCTTCCTTCGCCCTGCAGCTCCTCGAGGGAGAGAAAGCTGGTGAGGATGGGGGAAGCCAGGAAAGAATATGTAGTAGTGACACGCAGAGAACAGTGCCTGCACCAAAACCAACCAAACAAAAAAGGCATCGCAAGATCTGGATATGGCCTTAAGGAAGAGAGGAGGGAGCAATGGGTAAGACCCGTTTTATAGATCTGAGTCATGGACAGGTTGGTGATGTTGACCATGGGAACAGAGAATGAGGGTGTGAAGAAGGTTTGAGAGGTGACATCATGGGAAAAACGCCGAGAGTTTTTCTATTGCCTTTGTCAGGGTCAGGATGACACCCTGGTTCTTCACTTCAGGTTCTGTTGAGTTCATGCTGATAGGAAGGTATCCAGGAAGAAACACCTGTCTGAATTATTGACTATTATTGATTCAGTGTTTCTACTGTGATAGCACCTCAGCACCACTCTGCATCACGACAGATGAGATTCAGAATGTAGGTTGTGGAGCCGTGAATTCCAGATCAATAGACAGAATCAAGCATCGAGCCACTCTTGCTACTCTTGCTCAGAGTTTTATGGTACAAAACAGTCACAGTCTCTGCATGCTAATCACATTATTTCTTTGTTTCCCAGCTTCTGGCACTGTCATTCAGATGACATAAAAGTGAAGTTACAAAGCTCCTTAAATAAATATGTTCTGCTGTCCATGTCGGGATGTAATTATTCACTAAGTCACATTCCAAAAGGCACTTTGATGAATGCACCAGAGGGCATGTGAGAGAAATCCTTTCCCCCAGTATTTATGAGGGGAAACTATGATGGGGTAAGTGTCATGAATCTGGCACTAAATTTATTGTGCCTGTCAACTCTCAACATATTTCTCACCCAATAAATTTCTGAGGCTTTAGGTGACACATTTTAAATATTTCTCCAGAAAAGAAATGTCTGTTGCAGGTTTTCTATCCTAGGCATTATGGCTTTATAACTTTAGATATTAGTTTGTCACCTAGTGATTTTAAGAGGCATTTTATAGATTAGTATATCAAATACAGATGAGAAGGCATTAGTTTTATTGTAATGAACGATATCTCTACCAAGCAGTTAAAACGATGGGAACGACAAAGTGAATGAAGAATGTGCTACTCCTGTCCTACAAAACCACGGATAATTATGTTTAATCCTTGGTAATGGAAAGTACTAAATTTTGATGTGTGCCCCTCAACAATTGGTTTCTAAAGACCCTTATGGGCCAAAAGAGAAAAATCCAAGGAGGAGTAAAGGTGTAAAGCTGAGGAGCCAGAAGTTGGGAAACGCTTGGGGTAAGCTTGCTGGTGCAACTTGCATTCTGGTCTCTTCTTGGGAGGCTTGTGACACAATCTTTACTAGGGTTTGGTTTTATTTCCTCCATGGCAAAGTTTGGGCATTACTTAGAGACTCTAACAGGTCCTAGGAAGACTGATACCTTTGAGCACATTCTCCAAGCTTTGATCTGAGCTCACGTTACCTGGCAGCACAGTAGTGCACCATTAGGCTTTGTATGGCGAAATTAAGAGAATGAGATGTATTTAGACACTGAAGTTTATTAGATAACGTATGGCTTTCCCTGATGTATTATAAGGCAGTCTCAAGACTCTGTGATCTTATACTTGTGGCCACTTTTTCCTCTATCTCCTCATCCCTTTTGGCTTTTCTCGTGCCCTTCCCAGCCTTTCCCTCCCTTGCAGCTTTTCCGCAGTGTCTGGGCTGAGGTCTGACCCTTTGGCTCCGCGATACGGTCCGGATGCTGGGGGGGGAACGGCCGTTTCTTCCTCTCGTGAGCGCTGCTTCCCAGGGATCTCCAGGCACGAGCTCAGCCAAATCCGCCTTAGCCTAGAGCATGTTTAGTCCAGACAGAAGCTTCTCAGCCCCTTGCAACTTGGCTACACTTACATGCATTTTCACAGGATAATGAAAGGCACCTGTCAGTTTCATCATTTTATTTCTTCTACTTTAATTCTCAGAAATGACTGGAACCTATTTATGTCTAAGGGAGATTCAGCTTTTAGGCACACAGTCATCATGGATAATGTTAACGGTTGAAACTCGACATATATACGCACCTGAGAACAAAGGTGCGACCTGGAAGGCACAAAGCAGCAGTGGCTATAGGTGTCTGCTGGCCGTGGCGCCCGGGATGCAGCGCGCGGGGGAAGCTGCTGGCAGCAGCAGTCTGGGCTCGCTGATTCCCTGCCCGTCCCGTACAAATGTGCCTGGCTAGTAAAGGAAAGCTCCCAGCCCCACGGGAAGTTAATTTTAACTCAAGTGCTACAATCTCCTCTGCCTCCAGGATATGCGCTCACACCTCTGCAACGTGTAAAGCAATCACCTTAAAGATTGTCTGATTTAATATGATTAGGAGATTGCTCTAGTGTGTAACATAAGAAGATTCATGAAACCGAGTATATATAACTTGCTGCAGCTATGATACACACACCCTTCTCTCTCCTAAGCTTCTTATAGAGAAGGTTTGAGATCCCCTGGCGAGCGTCTTATCTCCACTAATTAAGAACATCCTAATGGGCATGCTGGGATGGACATACAGCATCATGGCCTCTTTCTGCCCCATGTAAGGTACTTCTGTAATTGCCGACAGGGCTCGCAGACCTGGCTTGCACAGGGGAATGGCTCAGTTGTGACTCAGAACTATGTCCTATTGAAATATTTAACAGACAAGCACCAACTTATTGTGGACATAAGCAAAATATGAATCATCCTAATCATTTCTGAAACATTTTTCTGCACAGGAAAGGGAAATGCAGAAGCAAAGACAATTTTATCAGTTACAGATACAGATAGATACATTGTAATTTATATATATATATATATTTAGTGTGTCTCACAAGATTGATCATTCAAGAGGTTGTACTATGGTGGGTGTATAGTTCAATCTCAAAAGGAACTTAAGTGGGGAGGGCAACAATTAAAAGGCTGCCAGGGACAGGATTTTGGAGCCAAACGTAGTAATTTATGTGACTTGTATATATAAAATATAGACACATCTAACAAAATGGCCAGCTCAAGACAGCAGCATGAATGTAGTCCACAGATAAGCCAGTCCACATACAAATGCCCAACTTGTGTGTGCAAAAATGTGATCATGGAATATTTCATGCAAAACTTATGCATGTTTAAAATTTAATTAATGGCTTTGGAAGATGCTTTTTAAATTAAGGATTAAGCCATACTCTGTTGAATCAACTGAATTATTTTTCTATGAAAAATTTCAAGGAGGTTTATTGCTATATTTTCTGCTGATATTAAAGAGGTGGAGGGGGAGATAATCAGGACTGGCCTAAAGCTTCTTAGTAGCTTCAGAATACTATTTCCTGGGAGTTCTTGCAAAAGCAAAGTGCAGTGGTGTGTGGTGGCTTCAAAACAGGTACCTCAGACACCACCTGCCCGTGTGGCTCACGGTGTCCCTGCTACAACTCACCTCTACCACCCTGCCGGCCAAGTACAACATCCCGCCTGAGGGGACAGGGCACGAGAAACTCTCTCCCATTTCTTTTCTATGTATAAGAGGTAGTTAAATCCTTCTAGTAATAGCAGAAGAGAAGGAAAAAGAATATATGTGACAGCAGAAGTGCCTCTGAGCAGAAGGTCTCAGGATTTGTATGCTGCTATGCATGGCTGACAACATTATGCACACTAAGAGACTGTGCTAAGGTGGCTTTCTGTGCTGGGACACTGGTAAAAAATGGGGACGTTTGGAGGCGTTTTAGTTTAGGATCTGGACAGTTTGAATGTTGCTGTTGTTACATTAGCAATGTATGGCTGCCTGTATGTGTGCTCAAACTGTAGAGTTTCCTTTGGGGATAAATGGGAATACACACTCCTCCTTTCTGATTTAAGGTCACCAAGAATGTTACTCGAAAGCTGTATGTGGAAAACCTGTAAATGGAAAGCAAACACTTGGAAACAGGAGGAAAGCTCCACCTCTTGGCTAAGTATTGTGGAGACAAGGCTGGTTTGGAGACGTAATAGAGGAGGAGATAAGAGACAGCAAATAACATTATTCTGGACAGAGTCAAACCAGAGGTCACAAACCCCATGCTCAGAATTTTTGTATTAAGTTTTTCTGAAGGGAATTTAAAGCAAAATGAGTTAAAAGGATGGAAAACCCTATCTGATGTGAAAGTGAAAGCAAGCTGGTGGCCACATGTCAGTAGCGAAGGTGCCGGGGCAGCAGCAGAGCCGATGGAGGTGCCCAGGAGCTCGCAGCCACCCTGTGCTCCGCGCGGGCTCAGCGGCCAAGGTTTTATTCAGCTCGCGATAGGTGTTTTTTCCCCATAGCTACTCTGCCTTGGTAGCTGAGCTGGTGACTGACCAGCAACGCTGCCCCTTGCAGAGGAGGCAGAAATCCAGCATGTCACGTATCTCCAGCGTGGTGCCACCACCACGTCCCTCGGCACCACCAGTAGCTGTGGCGCCGGCCCCGCTCCAGCCCAACGGCCGCTGCTGGACGAGGCGCCGGGGCCCTCGGCTGCCGCCTGCCCTCGCGGTGGCTCCGGTCCCTCCTCTGCCGTGCCGTGGCCACGGGATGAGTCCCGCGTTGGCCAAACCTCTGCTGCATCGTGACCAGACCTAGGGAAAACAGTGTCCTAAGTGGCCCTGCTTGCACCCCAGCTTGCCGGCGCTGTTGCCGCACACAGAGCACCACTAGCTACTGGTTTCTGACTGCTGTCACGTAGCCAGTCAAGCTAGTGAGGTAAAACCCACAATATATGGGGAGTTGAACCCTGCCGGCCTGGGCAGTCCCCGGGCAATCCCCGGTGCGGGATGGAGGACGATCCACAGTGTCCTAAGTGGCCCTGCTTGCACCCCAGCTTGCCGGCGCTGTTGCCGCACACAGAGCACCACTAGCTACTGGTTTCTGACTGCTGTCACGTAGCCAGTCAAGCTAGTGAGGTAAAACCCACAATATATGGGGAGTTGAACCCTGCCGGCCTGGGCAGTCCCCGGGCAATCCCCGGTGCGGGATGGAGGACGATCCCAGGCCACTGCGGAGAGGCACGAGTGGTTTTGGTGGCGCTGGACGATGTGGAGGCCGGGGCGGGCCCG